>CAMQGK010000516.1:2097500-2235000 GCA_947000775.1 Pterois miles | reverse complement strand
CTTCCACCATAACGATGATAAATGTAAGACATTTATTTTTGAATCTGTTTTCGTCTATATACAAAACCACGAGGTGAACGGCCGATTCATCACGGGCTTCGCCTTACTCTGTCGCTACTGTTGTGGCTGTTCAACGGTGGGAAAACTGTTTTGAACCCCTGTGAAAAGACTCGTGTCACTATCAGCTATTGATCAATTAGAATCAGTTCTGAATCATGTGGAAAATGCAGAAGAGCCACACAACTGAGTTACTGTACCCCACTGAAGTTAGCATACGCTTGTCTCGGTGTGTGCATGCTCAAAAGCAGCGAGCAGCAGTGACGAAGTGCCATATTTACTGTACATATCAACCCTTTCTGATAACAAATAATTGTATATTATAAACAATAATTAACCCTCTGCTTTCTGTTCTTAAAACTGTAAACCATGCCACTGATTTTTGTGTTTCATCCCGTGTCATTATGTAAATCCATGTACTTTTATAATATGTGATAACCTCAGTGAATAGATGTAGATGAGTTATGCAATGTCAACACAATATTTCAGTGACTTGATTTTCATATTTCATATTAATTTTCACTTAATTAATGCAAGGGCGGAGGGGTAAGCCAATACAAATGTGGTCACAAAAACTAAATTAAGCATTATCTACATAATCTGTGTAACAGAGTTAAAAATGCACTTTATTAAGTCTGATTTACACTTTATATTTGAGTATTTTCTAATTTAAATAAGTTGAGAATTTGTGAATTTGATCTCAATAAGGTTATTTCTGTCTTGTTTTTCATGAAAATCACCTTTGTAAACTTTGCCTTCTGTACCTGCTGGGTTTCCACGTAGTACTGCTGCAGTATTTTATTATTCATCATCAGAGCTGAGCTGTTTCAGCTGTGACATCCGCTGTGTTTCAGCTAAACGCTGTGAGGTTGCTCTGCAGTTTCATCTCGGTTCTACCAGTTAAACATGAGCTCAGATAGTGTGGCGGTTTGGGGTCATGGGACCGGCAATGCTGCGGAGATTTCAAACTAAGACTCAAATTATTAATTTTTGCTTTGCATGTTTAGGAGCGGAGAAGCAGAAGGCCGAAGTTAGGAGACACTAAAATGTGTTTTGTCTCCTACAGGTCTGTTTTGTTTGAGAAATGTCAGAACTCCCTTTATTTCCTTTATTCAGCCACATCTTTTTCTGTTGTTCATCACTGTCTGGCCTGTCATATATATGATTTCACATGTTTGGGGTTTATTGTTTTAATTAATTGTATTGTATTGCAGTGGTTAGCACTCTCGCCTCACAGCAAGAGGTTCACAGGTTCGATTCCAGCTTGCGGCTCTTCTGTGTGGAGTTTGCATGTTCTCCCGTGTAAGCGTGGGTTTTCTCCAGGTACTCCAGCTTCCTCCTACAGTCCAAAGACATGCAATTTAGGTTTATTGATGACTCTAAATTGCGATGGACTGGCGACCTGTCCAGGGTGAACCCCGCCTTCGCCAGCTGGGATCGACTCCAGCCCCCCCGCGACCCCTAACGGGATAATTGACATGCATTTATTTGTATCTGAGAGTTAATACGAGCCTCAACACAGTGATGTGTTGCATTGCCCAGGGAGCAGAGTTTCAGAAGGCCGACGTTAGGAGACACTAAAATGTGTTTTGTCTCCTACAGAGCAACAAATAAATACTGAAAACTGGCTCATGAGTCGTCTCCGTCCCCTCCACATCCACATCCCTTACATCTGGAACCACTTATCCTATTAAGGGTGGGGGGCTGGAGCCGATCCCAGCTGACACTGGGCGAAGGTGGAGTACACCCTGGACAGATGTAAAATTAAAATTATTAGTATTAATATTATTGAAAATATATTATGCTAATCCTGCGATGGACTGGCGACCTGTCCAGGGTGAACCCCGCCTTCGCCAGCTGGGATCGGCTCCAGCGCCCCCGCGACCCCTAACGGGATAAGCGGTTGACAATGGATGGATGGATATTATGCTAACTATCAACATTGATCAATATAAAAAATGTACAGTGATAACATTTTTGGCAGCGTCGTTTGTAAGTGTGTCTGTCTGCTGTTTATCAAGACCAGGTAGCATACGGTGGAGCTGAACCTGAACCCGATCAGTAACGCTGTGGACCGTAGAACCAGAACAATGAGCAGAGACAAGCTGTGAAGCTCTTACGAGCTGAGATTAAGGGCAGAATGATGATTCATCGTCCAGCGACAGGCATTTGATCCATTGCCAATACCAAAATATTGATTATTGCAGCTCTAAGCGTTCAGATACAGGCTTATTTTATCATGTACATGTATTTAAAGTTTTTTCTTCTCCCAACAAATACTAATATAATAATTACACCAACCAATCTTAATTATTTTTCAAACATTTCTCACCTAACATCACAATTCTAACATGCTGTAGGTCTGTTAATGCTTCTATGGAAGTGTTTCGTGCATCAAACCAAGTGAAAAACACTGAAACATCCAGGTTCGTCTCCAGTCATCAACAAACTGAGCCAGGTGAGACTTTGAAAAAACAAATGAGCTCGACAATCCATCTCTCTGGGATTTGCCAGCGACGCATGACAGCAGCAGGCCGTAAGAAACATGATGTGGTCTGTGAATCGGCTCTCATTTCCAGCTCTGAATGGAGCTGAAAATGTCAGCCTTTGCTCCAGACTGGAAGTTGTGCTGGAGGAGTTCATTTCTCTGGCGTTTTTATAGCCAAGCATGAAGCGTGACAGCTTCTCATCTATCTGTCAAGACACACACACTGCAGCTATTACAGAGCTGGGCTTAATGGGAGTCATTTTCTAATAAGTGATATATGGACTGGGGTGAAGGTTTCCTTGTCATTTTTAAATTACTTCCTCTTTTCTCAGGAAAACTGGGATTTTATGCCATAAATGAAGTTTGATTTTCAACCCAAAACTGCATAATTAATAATTACATGTTGTTTCTTCTTGTGTTTCATATACATTTGATTGTGTGGTAATGTGTTTAATACCTTGCCAGTTTTAATACCTCTGAGTGGTTATAGGGGAGTGGATGCCCGTCCATGTAGTGCTGACATGAGCTAATGATAGTGTGCAGTGCCAGAGGAAAAAAGACACCTGCAGCTGGTTCAACACACCACATGTCCTGCTGCTCAGGCAGACTGTGTATCCTAAAACTGACAAGATAAAGAGTCTACAGCCATTCTGGATGCTCTGTGAAGCTGTATAGCAGTGCTGTGAGCTAAATGCAAATGTCAGTATGCTCACAATAAGAACGTTAACATACAGCAGGTATAATGTTTAACTGGTTCATCATCTCACTTTAAACTTTTAAGTTGTGTGGACTAAATGTTGGCATTGTATATTTCTGCAAACCATGGATATGTTGAATGTGAAATGTTTTTACATCTGGCCAGAGCAAGTGATTTATTTCATCAAGCGACTGTTATTAAAGTTATGTGGTGTAATAACATGTATAAAAAGTGAGAAGACCACTAAGGGCAAACACAGGACTTTCACCCAGGAGACCGCTGAACCAAAAGCCTGACCTCACGGGTTTCATTGTTATGGGCCTTATGTTATGCTACATTATTAGTTTATTATTTCAACACAAAGCATGTATTTTTTACCGATTACACCAGACATAATACAAGAAAAGATGATGCTCGGTGTCTACAGAGCCCTGACTTTAAGCTTTGTAACACCTCTGTAACACTAAGGCAAGCCTAACTACCATCCCTATATATTTCATTACAAAGCTGAAGTGTAAGCTGCCATTTCAACCTTCTCTCAACCAACTCGTTAAAACCGACACTTGGTCGCTGCCCCTCGGCATCTGATACTGATGCACCAAGACACCAGAAATTCAACTAACTCCAATGTAAATCCATCTTCTGTCTTTATTGGACGGGCAGAGAAACTGATAAAGTCCAGAAAAGGAAAGTCTGCGTCGGGTGGGTGGGAGGTAGGGGAGGTTGGACGAGTCAAACAAACAAGGCTTTCGGCCAGGAGGCTGCCATTCCTGTCCCGTGTGAAACCAAGTCAAGGCTGACTTATTTGACCTTAGTTTTGTTAAATAACTTCCAGACTTTACTAAAACCAGCTACGTAACAAGTATACTTATTTAACTCGTAGTAGTTTTGTTGTTTGAGTAAAGTAGGTTAAATGTATGTTACACAGTTCACTTTGAAAAGAGACTGTATGCATATGAGCGGAAACTGTGAAGTTTCCTGTGAAGTTTATTTTGAAAAGACGTGTAACAAGTGGACAGTGACGCTACAGCGGTACCTGGCTTCAGCTTTTGAAGTGTAGGGTTATAGAGCCAGCGGCTTTTATCTGAATATCCTGATGCTTCCACACACAATGAATGGCAGCAGTGTTCAAACCTTCAAAAACCCTTAATTTGTAAGTGAACCAGTTGTAAGCGTGACAGTTAAGCCTGGTGAGAAACACCAGAGTCGGGGAGGCAGAGCGGGCTGGGCTATAAGGTCGCCTCTTACATGGGAGTCAAAACGCTCACATTACTGTGAGCTGACAATCTAAATCTGTTATATTACTCAGAAAAAACAAACCCTTGCTCTATTCAAACTGAGAAACAATCTGGTGGGAGGTAAGTTACAGGTCCCACACAAACTAAAGCTGGAGTTCTGCAACAGCTGAGCTCGGCTAAAGGGATCCCACATAAAGGGATCCAGACCTCTATGTGAGACAGGACACATTACAGGTCTGTCTTTAATATAAGTATATTCACCATGTCATTTTTATAAGGTATCACTTTTACTGATCTTTTCTGTTGTAATCTGTTGATGAACTGAATTAAAGTGAATTTATCAATGCTTGTTGTCTTGATAACGTCAGTTAAATGTACAGTAGTATGTAGGGCATACCACTGCAGCTTTCCTTGGTTTAGTTTCATAGCAGCTTCACTCCAACTGAAAAAGGGAGGCGAGGCATTTCTGTTGTTCTCGGTCAACCTATTCCTGAAACTGTTCAGTCATACCTAACACTTGGAGTTGTTCGATGTACACTTTGTAAAACTAATGCTTGTAACGTGCCAGCTGGAAGGACCGAGTACACTGTCCAGAGAGGGGGGTTGTGTTTGGAGTAACGTATGTATGCTGCTGTCAGACACCATTAAGGGGGAACAAAAGGGTAAATTGTATGTTGAGATGAGTAAATCTGAAATGGAGACAGTTCATACCACACCAGTCTGACTACTAGCTGTGGTAGTTGCAATCCTATAAGCCAGAGGTCATTAATAGGTGGACCGCAGCCCGGGTCCAGATCCAGATGCTGTCCTATCCAAACCTGGACCTGTAACTAATGAATTATTTGGAATTATTGATATTTTACAGAGCATTTCTCTTTTAAACAACACAGCTTTGCTCGCTTTTATAACACATTTAGAGGCCCAGGAAACTCACAGGCCATCCCAAGCAGCCAGGAACAGCACCTGGCTTTGAAGCACATTTGTCACAGTGACCAAACGGTGGTACTATAACTTCCATCTCGGTCATGTGATGCCATTGGGGCCCAAAAGACTTTTATCCCATTTACATTGGATGAGTAACTTTTTAAGGAATGATTGGGGCTGCTGTAAAACACTGCACTGTAAAGCATGTGATGCTACGCCGCCAGTCAAATCTGTGTATTGTAACAAGCACAGTGACTCGAGTCAGTGAGAGAGATGCACAGACAGCCGTGTTTCTATGACTTTTGAGGACATTACTTTGACTGATATTCATTCCCTAGAGACTTCCCCTAACCCTAAGTGTAACTGTTATTTGCCTAATCCTAACTCTTACCCTAACCTCAACCTAAACCTAACCTTACCCTAAAATATAATGTTTTACATTATGGGGTTGTGCATTTTGTCCCCAAAAGGAAGGTAAGTCCCCACAATGTGACTGTAACCAGATTCATGTCCCCACAACATATAGTAATACACACACACACACACACACACACACACACACAGGAGATGAGATGAGAGACAATAGTCAGAGAAATAAGTGAGTCTGAGAAAAGTAATTTCACATGGTGTGCTCTAAAATGAGAACAGTTGACAGTAAAAATGAAGCGTTTAATCCAGAATGGACAGACTGGTTCGTGTTCATTCTCCCCACAGACAGTTCACAATCAGTGTGTCTCATATGCACTTTGTCTTGCAGTATCTCTAACTGAACCTCTTTAACTGTTAGTTGAGCACCCATGTAGGACAAGCACTCAGCAGTAGCAGTCGTGCTTGTGAACGAGTAGCAGCTACTAGCAGGAAAGTGTTGAGCATTCATTCATCACATCCATTATAAGGAGGAATAAATCCTTTTGGCCCTCAGGAATATGCACAGCCAGCAGGTGGCGCTGTGTCTTTACATACATCTAGTGAGTCAATGAGATCAGCTATATTTACCCTGTGGAACAAAATGCAGAACACTGACCTGGCTGATACTGGAAGCTTTATGGTTCACTCTACATTACGTCCTTGTCACTGTCCTCCATTATTAACACTGATGTGAAAGCACAGAATGGAGCACTGTCATCAGCGTATCTGCACAGATAAAGAGGTACTCTGTGTTTTGTGTGTGTACAAGCATGTGTGTGTGTGTAGGTTACACTGATGTAATGGCAATGAATCACTTCCTGCTGCAGCCCACATATAATAAGTTCACACACACACACACACACACACACACACACACACACACGCACATGCACACACTCATGCAGCATACTGATACACTATAAACCACACATCATCACCCTCTGCACACTCACTCAGTACATCTAACCGGCAATCACTGAGCTAGAACACTAGACCTGCTACTCTCTCTCTCTCTCTCACACACACACACACACACACACACACACACACACACACACGCACACCTATGCTGTACTCATACTTGTGCAATCAGAGACATGTGCACACTTACACATTACAGAATCAAATGCAACAGTCCAAACATCCGTCCATTATTCCTATGGGGTCTGGCAACATGACAACATGACTACAATAGAGTCCAGCATGGCAACAAACAGAGGGAGTCGAATTACAGAGCAGTTTAGCACTGCGATCATGTTTGCTCCACTGTTTTAAACCAAAAACTTGCTCATTTCATGAAAATAGATAACTACCATCTTGCAGCCTGTGCTGCTGGGCTTGTAAACATTGACACATCAGACATCCCTCTGACCTGTTTGTGATCCATAATTCCGGAAATTATTGACATTGTCAGACAGCATTAGTGCATTACTGAAGAAAATATTGACTGTTTTTTTCATTTTCATAATTGACAGCATTTTAATATTGACATCAGCACAGCATCGATCCTCAGTCATTGACGTTCTGCCATAATGCGTTTCATAAACAACTCTGTTAGATACATAAAGATGAAATGGAGGACACATGCCACGCTTTCAGGGTTCAGCTTGTGTGAGCTGGACTGTTGGGTCGTGATCAACAGGTGCTGAATGACAACAGTTGTTCATGAAAGTCAGGTGATGTATAGGACTTTGCAAAATATAAACATTAAAATGGTATTTGGGTTATTTAATAGCCACATGTATGGGACGGTCATTGTAGGTTTTTAAACTGTTGAGCTGTTAACCACACACTGTACTTTACGAAACCCATCTGTGAATATGATTTACTATTTATGATTCATATCCAGTGCTATATTTGTATGCATTACTTATGGTGTTTGTAATGTATTTAAATGTCAGGTCTATACTATATAAGCAAATACTGTGATCCAGTCACATGTGTGTGTGTATATATATATATATATATATATATATATATACATATATGACACTGCGGACAGCTCCTGGTGCTGAAATGAGGTCTAACACATTTAACTGTAAGGAGTCGCTGTCTATCGATATGTGTGTGTCCTTCACTTGTCTCCAGATCTAGAGAACATCCAATCTACTTCACACTTGGTGGGTGTATTGCTAGGATGGTTCCTGGTGGCTGCTACCTCTGGGTCTGAAAAGTGAAGTCAATGGACGAGTACCTTAAACCTGCATTCTGTCTAATGGCCAGCAGGAGGCAACTCCTCTGGTTGCAAAGAGTAGTCTGATTGTATAGAAGTCTATGAGAAAATGAGCCTACTTCTCTGATTTATTATCTCAGTAAACATTGTAAACATGAGTTTATGGTCTCAATCCCTAGTTTCAAGTCTTCTTCAATGCAGCATGACGGTCATTTAGGAAATTATTTAGAGCATTTTCGAGACAAATAGATCATAAAGCAGGGGATGCTTTAGGGCGGGGCTACCTCGTGATTGACAGGTCACTACCACTAGTTTGTCACGTCTGAGAGTTTTTGTCTTGGAGTTTTAACCCTTTCACTGTGTGTTTTCATCAAAGTTCATTATAACATTTCATCGCCTAAACTCGAAAAATGGCAGTCCACAAACCAGTGGGTGACCTTATGTCCACTGCTTATAGAAATGCTGGGATGTGCCGTGTTGAAGTATATTTCATTAACTGCTTATTTGCCACTGGGCACATGGGGTCCTCCATTAGTAGTGTATGGATTTTTTTGGCCCTAATCTTGCGTCTCAGGTAGGTGGAGCATGTTTGGACGATAGGCAGCCTGACAGGAAGCTCTGTGTACACTTCTCAGAGCAATACACTTGCCACCATTTATGTGTTCGTTGGAAAAAGAAACTACAGGTGACCTTGTGTTATTTTATTATTCTAATGAATAGATGCTACAATCAACCTGAGCTAAGGCAGCCGAGCACAGTGTCCCTGAGATAATAACCACTTTCATCACACAGCCCTCATTGAGTTGGCTGACTGGACAATATTTTAGCCCAAAATGGTTTTTATAGATTTGACATTATTTATTGTGCTTAAATTAGCCCTATCTCAGTCTAAACATTGACTAGCATCATGGCTTGCATTTCTTTGTCTGGCTGAACAACCACGTCTGACACCAATCCTACATCTGTGATCATTCAGCCACTGGCAGCCCTTCTCAGGCCCTCAGTGTTTCTTCCTACCGCTCCACTAGCTGCATGGTGCTAATTAGCATTAATGTACTGACCAGTGACACAGCAGCAACACCTGTTATCATGTGGGGTCTCATAGGGGGCTTTCAGGAAATTGAGCTTCCATTCATCCGTTCATTTCTAAATTATTCTGTTCGGGGTCAAGAGCCCAGCAAACCAAGAGACAAATACATTTATTGTATTTTACTCAGTACATTTGAATATCAGACTAGACTAGGACCATGCACTGCCGATAAGATGCCTTATAAGCAGGGGTCCCTTCTGCCCCCCTAACTGTGGTGATTAATGCAGTGGAAGCGTATCTGTTCATGACACCAAGAACGCTTATAAAAAAGCTTTCTGTGTGGATTGGCTGTTGAAAAATCCCAGTCACCCTTTAACAGCATCTCAACCCAGACTGTCTAATTCTTCACACACACACAGACACAGACACACACACACACACACACACACACACACACACAGACAGCACTAGCTGACATGATGTGTGCTGTCACATTGACATAGTACATAATGGCTGTGAATGTTATTGGATATGTTAACATAGCGTACGCAGAGTGGGTCATTCATCCCGTTTGGGCCTCAGAAGGGAAAAAGAGCAGCATGCTGTTTATTTATTTATTTATTTTTCGATGGTGCCGAGGTGACTGGCTAGGTCACAACACTGAACACTTGCCTTATTTCATATAACATGAATTACACTGCAGACCATTCTGCTGATAATCATTTAAAAATGCATGAGTTATAAACACACTCACCCTGAATTATGAAAGACTTTATGAAGCTTTCATGCTATGCCAGGCTAGCATTATCACTTACTCTGACATGCACTGAATGGTAGGGAAGTAGGGCAAAATTTGTTTACACTTAAACTAGCCACTACTAGTAACTATCAGTAGCTATCAACCGCTATCAGCAGCTATCAATAACTATCAGTAACTATCAGTAGCTATCAGTAACTATCAGCAGCTATCAGTAACTATCAGCAGCTATCAGCAGCTATCAGCAGCTATCAGTAGCTATCAGCAGCTATCAGCAGCTATCAGTAACTATCAGCAGCTATCGGTAACTATCAGCAGCTATCAGTAGCTATCAGTAACTATCAGCAGCTATCAGCAGCTATCAGTAACTATCAGCAGCTATCAGTAACTAACAGCAGCTATCAGTAACTATCAGTAACTATCAGCAGCTATCAGCAGCTATCAGTAGCTATCAGCAGCTATCAGCAGCTATCAGCAGCTATCAGCAGCTATCAGTAACTATCAGCAGCTATCAGTAACTATCAGCAGCTATCGGTAACTATCAGCAGCTATCAGTAGCTATCAGTAACTATCAGCAGCTATCAGTAACTATCAGTAACTATCAGCAGCTATCAGCAGCTATCAGTAGCTATCAGCAGCTATCAGCAGCTATCAGCAGCTATCAGCAGCTATCAGTAACTATCAGCAGCTATCAGTAACTATCAGCAGCTATCAGCAGCTATCAGTAACTATCAGTAACTATCAGCAGCTATCAGTAACTATCAGCAGCTATCAGTAGCTATCAGCAGCTATCAGCAGCTATCAGCAGCTATCAGCAGCTATCAGTAACTATCAGCAGCTATCAGTAACTATCAGTAGCTATCAGTAACTATCAGCAGCTATCAGCAGCTATCAGTAGCTATCAGCAGCTATCAGCAGCTATCAGTAACTATCAGCA
Source organism: Pterois miles (assembly GCA_947000775.1). Classification (NCBI taxonomy): domain Eukaryota; kingdom Metazoa; phylum Chordata; class Actinopteri; order Perciformes; family Scorpaenidae; genus Pterois; species Pterois miles. The sequence continues at coordinate 2,224,291 of CAMQGK010000516.1, read as the reverse complement.
GCTATCGGTAACTATCAGCAGCTATCAGCAGCTATCAGTAACTATCAGCAGCTATCAGCAGCTATCAGTAACTATCAGCAGCTATCAGTAACTATCAGCAGCTATCAGTAACTATCAGTAACTATCAGCAGCTATCAGCAGCTATCAGTAGCTATCAGCAGCTATCAGCAGCTATCAGCAGCTATCAGCAGCTATCAGTAACTATCAGCAGCTATCAGTAACTATCAGCAGCTATCGGTAACTATCAGCAGCTATCAGTAGCTATCAGTAACTATCAGCAGCTATCAGCAGCTATCAGTAGCTATCAGCAGCTATCAGCAGCTATCAGTAACTATCAGCAGCTATCGGTAACTATCAGCAGCTATCAGCAGCTATCAGTAACTATCAGCAGCTATCAGCAGCTATCAGTAACTATCAGCAGCTATCAGTAACTATCAGCAGCTATCAGTAACTATCAGTAACTATCAGCAGCTATCAGTAACTATCAGCAGCTATCAGCAGCTATCAGTAACTATCAGCAGCTATCAGTAACTATCAGCAGCTATCGGTAACTATCAGCAGCTATCAGCAGCTATCAGTAACTATCAGCAGCTATCAGCAGCTATCAGTAACTATCAGCAGCTATCAGTAACTATCAGCAGCTATCAGTAACTATCAGTAACTATCAGCAGCTATCAGTAACTATCAGCAGCTATCAGCAGCTATCAGTAACTATCAGCAGCTATCAGCAGCTATCAGTAACTATCAGCAGCTATCAGCAGCTATCAGTAACTATCAGCAGCTATCAGTAACTATCAGCAGCTATCAGTAACTATCAGCAGCTATCAGCAGCTATCAGTAACTATCAGCAGCTATCAGTAACTATCAGCAGCTATCAGTAGCTATCAGTAACTATCAGCAGCTATCAGTAACTATCAGTAACTATTAGCAGCTATCAGTAGCTATCAGCAGCTATCAGCAGCTATCAGCAGCTATCAGCAGCTATCAGTAACTATCAGCAGCTATCAGTAACTATCAGCAGCTATCAGTAACTATCAGTAGCTATCAGCAGCTATCAGCAGCTATCAGTAACTATCAGTAGCTATCAGTAACTATCAGCAGCTATCAGTAACTATCAGCAGCTATCAGTAACTATCAGCAGCTATCAGTAACTATCAGCAGCTATCAGCAGCTATCAGCAGCTATCAGTAACTATTAGCAGCTATCAGTAACTATCAGCAGCTATCAGCAGCTATCAGTAACTATCAGCAGCTATCAGCAGCTATCAGTAACTATCAGCAGCTATCAGTAACTATCAGCAGCTATCAGCAGCTATCAGTAACTATCAGCAGCTATCTAAAAACTATAATATTCCCAAATAATCTAAAATTTACCAGCGTTACCTTTAAATAATGAATATTATGCATTTAATATTTAAACATAGAAGTTTAAATTTCGAATGAATGAATGTGTTTCAACTTTTGAAAGTAAAACAATATCACATTTGTCACACTTGTAAAAGGGCCTGTGTTTTTTTTCCAGCTGAAAACACTCAGCTTGACAGCACTTTGCAGGAGCAGCATTTTTTTTCAGCTCAGATGCTTCTGTTGCATCTGGCTGATATAAGAGAGATATGATATGATATGGAATATCCATGGACGTAAATGTGTCGTCACTAGATACAGCACTTGTTCTAGCGCTTGCTTTGGATGAAGGGCGGGCTGAAGGATGTAGAGAGAGGACTGACCCGGTCTGTGTGGGTGAGGAAGTGGTTAAAAAATTGTCTATTTCCATACCTAGTAATATGCGAATATACCAATAATATCAGTCATACCGATTTATCAGTCAGGCTCCAAGAAAGATGCTGTTTCTTCAAAACCTGAAGACTGAGGCTAAGTGTTTTAATTATTAAATTAAGTTAAAGCATTCAGATCACAGTTTGGGGACTTTTCAACAGCTGGACCACTGGATTAAAGAATTCTGGAAGGTCTGCAAATGGTGTGACCCCACTGCAACACAAACAGACTAAGTGAACCTGTTATTTACACCATATCAATCAGTCCTGGTTAGAGAGAGGGTCCTGGTTAGAGAGAGGGTCCTGGTTAGAGAGAGGGTCCTGGTTAGAGAGAGGGTCCTGATTAGAGAGAGTCCTGGTTAGAGAGACGGTCCTGGTTAGAGAGAGGGTCCTGGTTAGAGAGAGGGTCCTGGTTAGAGAGACGGTCCTGGTTAGAGAGACGGTCCTGGTTAGAGAGAGGGTCCTGGTTAGAGAGAGGGTCCTGGTTAGAGAGAGGGTCCTGGTTCGAGAGAGAGTCCTGGTTAGAGAGAGGGTCCTGGTTAGAGAGAGGGTCCTGGTTAGAGAGAGGGTCCTGGTTAGAGAGAGTCCTGGTTAGAGAGAGGGTCCTGGTTAGAGAGAGGGTCCTGGTTAGAGAGAGGGTCCTGGTTAGAGAGAGGGTCCTGGTTAGAGGGTCCTGGTTAGAGAGAGGGTCCTGGTTAGAGAGAGGGTCCTGGTTAGAGAGAGGGTCCTGATTAGAGAGAGGGTCCTGGTTAGAGAGAGGGTCCTGGTTAGAGAGAGGGTCCTGATTAGAGAGAGAGTCCTGGTTAGAGAGAGGGTCCTGGTTAGAGAGAGGGTCCTGATTAGAGAGAGTCCTGGTTAGAGAGAGGGTCCTGGTTAGAGAGAGGGTCCTGATTAGAGAGAGGGTCCTGGTTAGAGAGAGGGTCCTGATTAGAGAGAGTCCTGGTTAGAGAGAGGGTCCTGGTTAGAGAGAGGGTCCTGATTAGAGAGAGGGTCCTGGTTAGAGAGAGGGTCCTGGTTAGAGAGAGGGTCCTGATTAGAGAGAGGGTCCTGGTTAAAGAGAGGGTCCTGGTTAGAGAGAGGGTCCTGATTAGAGAGAGGGTCCTGGTTAGAGAGAGGGTCCTGGTTAGAGAGAGGGTCCTGGTTAGAGAGAGGGTCCTGATTAGAGAGAGGGTCCTGATTAGAGAGAGTCCTGGTTAGAGAGAGGGTCCTGGTTAGAGAGAGGGTCCTGATTAGAGAGAGTCCTGGTTAGAGAGAGGGTCCTGATTAGAGAGAGTCCTGGTTAGAGAAAGGGTCCTGGTTAAAGAGAGGGTCCTGGTTAGAGAGAGGGTCCTGGTTAGAGAGAGGGTCCTGATTAGAGAGAGTCCTGGTTAGAGAGAGGGTCCTGATTAGAGAGAGGGTCCTGGTTAAAGAGGGGGTCCTGGTTAGAGAGAGGGTCCTGGTTAGAGAGAGGGTCCTGATTAGAGAGAGGGTCCTGGTTAGAGAGAGGGTCCTGATTAGAGAGAGGGTCCTGGTTAAAGAGGGGGTCCTGGTTAGAGAGAGGGTCCTGGTTAGAGAGAGGGTCCTGGTTAGAGGGTCCTGGTTAGAGGGTCCTGGTTAGAGGGTCCTGATTAGAGAGAGGGTCCTGGTTAGAGAGAGGGTCCTGGTTAGAGAGAGGGTCCTGATTAGAGGGTCCTGGTTAGAGAGAGGGTCCTGGTTAGAGAGAGGGTCCTGGTTAGAGGGTCCTGGTTAGAGGGTCCTGGTTAGAGGGTCCACCGAGCAGCACCTCACTCTGCACTCTGACAGCTAAATGTTGGTCTTAATGGAGGCACAAAACAAAGCCCTGCTGTTTATGTCAATCTTTGAAAAGAAAAGGAAGTGATGGAGAATAAGTGTGTGTGTGTGTGTGTGTGTGTGTGTGTGTGTCTCACAGGGAGCTGTCCATATATGTGGTGCTGATTTCAAACAGCGCAGTATTTGCTGTCTGTTTCTCCCTTACCTTTCAAGTCCTTTTCTCTTAGATGTACCACCTTCTCTCTCTCTTTCACCCACCACAAACTCTGTTTCTTTCCTTCAATGCTCTCTCTCTCTCTCTCTCTCTCTCTCTCTCTCTCTCTCGTCTCACGCTGCTCTCCTTCTTGAGACATTAAATAAAACAAAGCTTCCTTATCACGGGGTGTCTCTCATTTTCAGGGTTTTCTGCCGTTTTCACTAAATTCTCTGTGACTAGCATGAAAACCAGCACTGAGTGTGGAAGCAGCCCTGTGATTTGCTCTCCTACACACAGTGGTGGGCGGAAACAGGAATCACTGCAGCAGCTTCTTCTTCCTCCAAACATTCTCATAGCAAAACAGATTAATAATGAAATGAGGTTTTGTTCACACAAAATAATCAGCATCTATCACAATCTATTATCTGTTATCTACTATCAGCAATTTTAAAGTTACAGCAGTTTTTTAGTCACTATTTTACTTCCAGTGGTTGCCGTGCTGTGTGATCCTAATGCACGCTGATGTGTTGACTGCTGCCAGCTGAAAGGCTTCATGCAGAATCAGAGCGAGGGACACTGAGCAGCCCAGGACAAGCGAATCCCTGCTCATGTTGAAACAAGAAAACTTCAGCAAGAAGCTGCTCAAAAATACTTGAGACGCATGTTGAAAAACTTCAAGCACTCTGAACTTTACACATCAGGGTGCAAGTCTTTCTATAGACAACCTGATGTGTGACCTTCAATACATACTTTTCATCATCAAAAGTACATCAGCTCTGAACCCGTCGGCTATTGGTCTGACAGATAGGCCTCTGGGGGCAAGGGGCTAGATTTCTGGGGTTCCTGTGTAGCCAGCGGATATCTGATGACCAGCCCAGCCCTGGATATGAGGCTGGAATGGTCGTATATACAGTTATTTACTGGGAGTGTGTGATTTAAAACTTCACATGGTCATGTTTGATGCAAGAGAGATGGAGAGTGTCTATATTACAACTGCCAGATCTTAGGTCATGTTTTGTTTGTCTTTTCATTTTCATCATTGTCACTTCCTGTCTTATTTTGAAATCAATAACCTCACTCTCATTTCAGATTCACTGCACTTCCTGCCCTGGTGTGTCTCCACGCCCCCTAACCTACTTTCCATTGCCTCACCTGTGTCTGATTGTAGCCCCGCCCCTGATTGCGTCCACCTGTGTCTCATTATTCACCCCCCCCACCAGTATATAATCTTCCTCATGTTGCCAGTTCGTTGTTGATCCTTCCTGGTGACCCTTGTTCCAGTGGTTTTTCCTAGTTGTGTTTTTTGTGAATGAATCTCTGCCTGTTTTTTGCCCCTGCCTTTGCCTCATGTTTTTTGGATCTGGTTGCCTGGTTGACTGCTCTCCCGTGTACCGACCTGTGCTTCAGTAAAGACAAATCCTCTTTTACATTCCCTGATTGTTTGAGTCGTGAAGCTGTGGCCAGTTCACTTCAGTTCCATCTGCAGGACATGCACACTCGTATTATGTGCATGTGCCTGGTTATCATGTGCACAGTTTGAGACTAATTAGATGGCTTGTACGTAGAGGTGGAAAACTTTACAAAACAGTCCATTTAGCTGTTACCGTGGTCCAAAGACGAAGCAGCGCATAACTGATTGTGTTACAAAGAGGACACTGATATTGAAGGCAGGCAGGTAGGGACCCACTGATCCAGTGTCAGTGATAAATACCAGAAGTGGAAGAAGTACTTAGATATGTTTTGTTTGTTTGTTTGTTTGTTTGTTTTTTAAGTATTAATACTACAAAATCTTACTTAAGTAAAAGTATGTACATACATAATCATGAACATTTATTTCAACCATAAAAGTAAAAGTACTCAGTGTGCAGCCAAATGGGCTCCTTAGTTGTTACATAATTCTGTATTATTATTATTATTATTATTATTATTATTATTGATATAATTAACATGTAAGATGTATTTAAATGTTGTAGCTGGCTGTAGCAGAGCTACATTTACATTTTATTTGAGTACTTGAGTAAATAATTCTGTGAATGTTCTCATTCATCCAGGTCAGATTCATTCTGACAACAATTGAATCAAAGGCAACTGGACTTAGATTTGTCTCTGAAGACGTTTCGCCCCTTATCCAAGTGGCTTCATCAGTTCCAACACTACAGTCTGACTAGTCCCCACTAGTCTGACTAGTCCCCACTAGTCTGACCAACGGTGGAGTAAGACCCAGGTTTTTAACCTCTGTGGAAGTGTCCGCCCCTTATTCTCCTCAGACAATAGTTCGTTAGTGGAGTTTCACCTGTGTGAGTGAGTCCCACTAGTGGACGACAGCATTGTAGATGGGGGATAGGTGGTGTCTGAGACCCCCTCCTCTGTTTAAAATTGGTTTTTCCAATTTAACATAGATGGCTTCCTTTACTCCTCTTTCAAACCATCTGTCCTCCCTGTCCAAGATTTTTACATTGCTGTCCTCAAAGGAGTGGGCCTTTTCCTTAAGGTGTAAATAGACAGCTGAATCTGGACCTGAGGAGTTGGCCCTTCTATGTTGGGCCATGTGTTTGTTTAAGGTTTGTTTGGTTTCACCAATGTAGAGGTCCTGGCATTCCTCGCTGCATTGGACAGCATAAACCAGGTTACCTTTCTGTGAGTGTGGTAGCCTGTCTTTGGGGTGTACCAGTTTCTGCCTGAGGGTGTTGCCGGGTTTGAAACACACTGGGATTCAGTGTTTGTTAAAAACTCTTCTGAGTTTTTCTGATACCCCGGACACATAGGGAATGACTATGTTCCTGCGTTTGTTTCTGTCCTCGGCTCCCTCTGCGTTGGTGGTCTTCTTAGAGCGTGTTGTTCTGTCAAAGGTCCAGTTTGGATAGCCACAAGTTTTCAGAGCTCCCCTCAAATGTGTGTGTGCAAATGTGTTGCTTGGATTATTATTGTGTTGTACTTTGTAGCACAGTGTTGTACTGTAGTGCTTGCTGAAGCATTGTGTTGATAATATCAGGCCACAAATTTGTAATAACCTGCCCAGGGACAGCAGATGGAAATTAGCTTATTAGCTAACTCTGGCCCATTTCCAATGAGGTGGAAATCTAAAATGTGCACTGTTTCTAGTACATACTGTACATAAACACTCATTAATAAAGTGTAGTGAGTTTGACACCCTGTGATGGATTATCTCTCTTGAGCCAGTTTCAAGTCTCTACAAGTCTCTTTTAAAACTGTTTTGAAATGAACGTAAATCCAAGGCTGACTGGAAGGTGAAAGAAAATCTAATTCAAACATCTAAAAACTATTGAATCTTTTGGAGGATGGTCAGCAGGTATGTGAAGTACACATGTACTGAAGTAAATAGGCTCCAAATCAGAAGCACTGTTACCATACTAAGCTCTTTACTGTGACATGTTTCCCTATGCACTCTGCAAATCCTAGTTTCCCCTCTGTGATGAGTCACTGTGTGTGGAAGCATGAAGATCGGCTTCATTTCTCTGTGAGCTGAAGCAAGTCTGACTTCACACCGACAGAGAAAAGAGATCTGAACCAGGCACTCAGAGGAGATTCTGCTTTTCGAGGAAGCGGCGACAGCTCACATCTCAAGCACTCCCAACCCGACCACTACTGCTGAGACGCAGAATGCAGCGGGAGATGGAAAACTGACATGTAGAGAGAGTCACAGTGTGTGTGTGTGTGTGTGTGTGTGTGTGTGCTGCTTTTTGCATGCTAAATAAGAGCAGAGTGGCAGTCTCATGTCTTACCTACTGCCTCTGGGCTGGTTGAAATGTTTCCTCAGAGCAGAATGACACACACACACACACACACACACCTTCAGGACGGTGAAAGGAAATTCATGTAGAAATGTTGATCTTTCATTTTGACACCCTGTCAACATTGTTTTCTACTTTCACACAATCAAAGCAGAGTGAAGTGAACTGAGCCAGAATGTCCCCAAACTCAACGTCAGACAACACACATATGTCACTATGATGCAGTGAAGCCATTATTCCCCATTAGCTCATGCCACTGGAAAGGTATCGTCAGACTTCCCTCTCTCCTCTCGCTACCTCAGCAGAGCTGTCAGCATCATCAAGGTCGGGTCCCACCCCGGCAACCACCTGTTGACCCGCTACCCTTGGGCCAACGTTATAGGTCACATAAAACCCAGACAGCTTCTTTCCCAGAGCCGTTACTGCAATAAACATTCACAAACAATAATCATACAACTGCTCTATTAATCCCACTTTTCCCACTGTGTGCAATAACTGAGCCCTCATGTGCAATAACGTCCTGTGTGCAATGTTCAGTTAAGTTGTACATAATTTCTTGTTTTACATTCCTATATTTTCTACATTTTTTTTTACATTACTGTACATATTTAATTATTTAATTATTTATTCTTGTATCCTGTTTACTTCTAATAATCCACCAAAGGAGATGTGCTCTGATTTCGTTGACATTAAAGGCGATTCTGGTTCTGATTTCCATCAGTGGTGTATTGTTCGTGGGGGATGGATACCAAGGGCCTGTCTTAAACTGGTACTTTTTGTTTTAGAGAAACTAATAAAACCAAAACTCTAATTTGTAAAACAATAAGCGTTATCAATGCATAGTCAGACAATGGATGCTGCACTTATAAAGTGACAGTGAAAATGTTGGCTCTGTACGGAGTGTCAGCACAGAGCAGCAAATTTAAACTCAATTATCACAGAATGGCAGTTAACAGATAAGATGATGACGGAGCATTTGGAGGCAGGTTTCCACCAAGAAGTTCCTGGTAACTTAGTCCCCAGACTGCTGCTCAAGGAACTAAAAGGCTCCTCTGCATGGATCCTGGACACCACCATGAGGACGAAGACACCCACTTGATATCTCCATGTTTTATTTTAGCTTCAGCATTATTTCAGAATGAGGACTGTGGATTTTCTTTTGAAGAAATCTGAACCTAAAGCATACTAAAGGCAACTGGCAGCTTAATACAGCATAATCACGTAGGATTTTCTGATCAAAGCGACTGCTGTGCTGCTTTCAGTGCAACAGGTCCGCTCAGACTGGCCCACATAACGTTACGTCAGAAAGAAGCTCTGTCCAGAATAACGTGACGAGTCGACCTCGAGGTTTATCAGATAAAACGAGCCACACCACCAGCATCAGTCTGAACACCACTGTTAACATCTGCTCAGGCTGGCTGGCTACATAACTTACTGAAGAGATGAAAAGACATTGCCATGATGATATTGGAATGAATATGTCTTTAAACGGATTTCCTTGATCAGATTAAACAACTAGACCAAATTTACAGCTGTACAAGGAGGCAAACCTGAGCTCAGCCTCGAAGTTCACTTTAAGCTGCCTTGAAGTCAGAGGAAGTTCATTTATTCCCATGTTTCTGATGCAAACTTCTTTTTTTGTAGTGTTGCTGCCGAGTACTTTGTCAAAGTGCAGACGCATCATGTTATTCTATCTATTGTATGTACCGCATGTCATTGGATATTGTGATTTGTAACTGACCAACTATGTGGAAAGGCTTGATGCATGAACAAGGGTATTGGAAATTCAGAAAATAGGATATCTGAAGTGATTTGGGTCCAGGGCGGTTTCATTCAGTGCCCATCCAGGAAAAATCAGGCTTTCACAGATATCTGAATGACTGGCTGGTGGTTCACCTGAAAAAAACTGACATTTAGACTTAGAGTTTGGCTTATGAGCAAGTGAGTCATGACTGCTTTTATCATCCAATGAAAAAGCTATTTGCAGATATGTGGGCTTATTACCGCTCAGGCTGTGCTGTTCTCGGTCATCAAAGGATAAAAGAGAAGGTATTCAGGGAGATACTGCAGCGAGTGACGGGGTCGAGTAATAAATCAGGAAATGCTTTTTCTGCTGCATTTTATTCAAGAAGTGAGCCTCTAAAATCATCTCCCAGTTGCTTGTTCAAAGTACAGCCAAAGAACATCTTCTAGTCTTTTCCAGTACCGACTGTTTTAGATACAGACTGATCGACATGATGCACAACGGCAGCATTCCTAATAATATTGGTCAAGGTCAACCTGACCAAGAAAGGACTGCCTACTACCAGGAATACAGACAGAGGTGAGCCCTCCTCAGGTCACTTAAACCACCTTTACTTTCTTTTTTAGGACATAATTCACATTATGGTTTTGAACACAAAATAGATTTCTTTTGCACATATTAATGGTGAGGGTCATGGTTTACTGACCACTACATCACAGGTTTGATGGGCTCTGAGGTCTGAACTAGTTTAAGGTTTAGATTATCTCATTGAACATCCGACCATGACAAGGGAACCGAATCCCTTATCATCACATCCTCCTTCAACATTTTCAGATGCAATTAACATGGACTGAAAGGATTAACAACCAAAGACTGATCCTCAGCACACCAAACACCTGTATGCTGCTGGCTTATCTATTTGCTCTTGAATAAGACTCAGTGAGCTCAGTTTAAGGAATCCTTACTCTACGCTGAAGCTGTGTGCATAGATAAGGATTACGTTCAAATGAGATTAAGATATTCTGAAGCATTTTAAGGGAGGGTGGCTGCCTTGTGCATTCAGTGCCATCATGTAGTGACCACAGTATATAGGCTAGTGTACACAAATGTAGAGCTGATGTATGGATATAGACAATATTACTGGCCTCCAGTTGATGAACTGGCGAATCACTTATTCTCAGGCTCTAGTCTGAATCCCAAATATCTCATCATGTACTAAAGAACTGTGTAAACAGAATGGTCCAATTTTACCTCATTTCAATTGACATTGTTTTTGCGTATCCATGGTTAAATTAGTTAGAGACTTAAATAAAACCCTGGCTGGGACCACCTCAGTCTAACAATTGTGGTCATATGTTTGTGATTTAAAGTTTATTTTGCAAATGTCCGACAAGACAAACACCAATTTTACCAAAAAAAGCACAACAACGCTCCTTCCTGCCCAGCTGGGGATGTTTCCTCTTTACTGACATCTGTTTGATTCGAGCTCATATGCTATATACAGCTCATAAAAGATTTCCTATTCCGCGGAGAGACAGCAACGTGAGAAGGTTTTCCCCACCCAGAAGGTAATGAGAAAAAGTCTGCACTGAAAATATAACCTCATTTGAAGTGTATTTCCACAAGCATCTCTAGTGAAGACCACGGACACACAGCTGTGGGACAGATGTTGTAAAGCAGCAGCACTTACAAGGAGGTGATGTTCTGGAAAAGGTCCTCGATGCTCCCGGTACTGTTCCCGGCGTTCCCGGTGCCCTGGAAGGACAGCAGCGGGAAGAATTTGCTGTTGTCTGACTTATTGCAGTGGATCTCTACGGGAGAGCAGGTGCAGGTGGGCGGACAGTCCAGCAAGGAGCTCAGGTAGTTATGAACGAAGACGCTGAGCAGAAAGAAAAGCCTCCAGCAGCACCATATCCTGGGAGGGCGACGCACGCCGAATGCGCCAAATAACGCACCAAATCCGTCCATGCTGTCACGATTCAAGCGGCCAGATTTCTTCGCAACTTTGCAGTGCAGCAGCAAGGAAAATGGCTCAAATCCTCTCGGTCATAGTCCGCTCCGCGCGTACGTGGGTGTGTGAATGCGTAACCAGTGTTCCCACCTTATTTCTCTCAGTGGAGTCCAAATGTTAAATTAAGAAAATAAAAATACATCCCCCTTCATGTCCGTGCTTATCCAAGTGTGTGTGTGCGCGCGCGCGCGTGTGTTAGTGTGGGTGCGTGGGTATGCCAGAGATGTTCATGATGCCAGTCACGGCTCTCCTGCGCGTTTACACAAAACACCGCTGGGAGGCAAAAACGGGAAGAAGGACGCAATCCCGAAAATATTCCAAGTCCGTGACATGAAGGGATCTGAGCGCGTGCAGTCCGGTTCTTTTTCTCCTCTCCTCCTCTCTCTGCATCGTTTTATGTCATCCCTCCATCCCTCTCTCTCTCTCTCTCTCTCTCTCTCTCTCTCTCTCTAGCGCTGTTGCTGGTACCAGGCGGTGGGAATGGTGGGGAGACATAGAAGGACACACAGGATGGCAGAGAGAGAGAAACGCTCCATCCTCCGAGCTTCAAGTCCCACCTACTGGACAGGCTGGAAACTGACAACAGATGCGCGCGCACATTGGGTCGCTCACGCACTGTTGCTTTTAGATGGTAGTGATACCACACAGATATAAAAGGAACAAAACACAACGGATGATTAAACCAAAATACACACAGGCACGTACAAATACACACACACACATCTGGTTGTATACTGTCGTCCCACATCAAGTGAAGCACCCTCTAACATAATTTCTGTATGCTTAGCCATAACCCAGGGGCCCAGCAGCCCAGGGGCCATAACCCAGGGGCCCAGCAGCCTAGGAGCCATAACCCAGGGGCCCAGCAGCCCAGGGGCCATAACCCAGGGGCCCAGCAGCCCAGGAGCCATAACCCAGGGGCCCAGCAGCCCAGGGGCCATAACCCAGGGGCCCAGCAGCCTAGGAGCCATAACCCAGGGGCCATAACCCAGGGGCCCAGCAGCCCAGGGGCCATAACCCAGGGGCCCAGGGGCCTCTCTATAGAAACTGCTCGTAAGCCATTTGATTACAGTTTGGATCAGCAAATGTCAAAATGTCAAATCTTGTTTCAGAACTCAGACACAGTTCATAAGCTCTATAAGCACAACACGTTCTCACTCCCAGCCCATCAAATGATGCCGTCTGGTCAGCGGACTGATTACCTTGAGAGAAAGCCTGGGGTCCAGTTCACACCCAGGTGACATCCAGTTCACACCCAGGTGACCTTCACCACCATGATACCATGCACGGAGCGTGATGTGGTATATTACTGACTTTTGAGCCAAATGCTGGTAGTGGTCGCCTCATCAATCTGCCTAGTTTCACACTTTGGTCCAGAACATATGAGCTCGATTGAAGCTAATATGATATTGCATGCTTAAAACAGAAATAATCTTTTTTGGCCACTAGGGGGCAGCAGAACAAACTGCCATGACCCAAAAACGCTGTTACGGTAAACGTGTTAGCAAAGAGTTGTCTTTTCACACATCCAGCAGACACAGAGCGACATTAGCATTCATCCGGAGGGTGTTTGTGTCTGCCTGATTAAGTCCACTCTCCTTTTAGCTGAGCAGTCAGTCTGGTTGGAAACCAGCCAACACTTATCATATCTCATCCATCCATCTTCAACCGCTTATCCCTTTAGGGGTCAGTTTTATTGATAGGAATTATGGACAAATCTAGGAAATTAAACATGTACACGCTGTTATGTTTTTGCCTTTGAACACTACTCTGGACACAGGCGTTTCCTCTACCACCACCCTCGGGTCAAATTTGCATCCCTGCACAAGAAGTATGTGGTACTAAAAGCCATGACATTTGTTGAGCACATTTATAAAGTGTCATTAAAATCATGACTTCTAGCACTTCTCCCCAGACATCTGTATGTTTCTAGCCTCTGACAAAGCCAAAATCACCCGAACGTGTAGTTCTATCCAGTGCTTTCATACTGTGGGGTGTAATACACAGTGTTGCCTCTAGGAGCCACTAGTTGGGGTTTAGATTTGAGCCAGGAAGCTCAACTAGTGGCTCTATATATACAGAATGTACTATTCAAAAAGCTGAAATCCTTGACAAAAGCAATTCCTTAAATAATATATGTGTGATGCATCGTAGTGTGTGCTCCCTCCCTCTGACTTTGTCTGTCGTTGTGTATTTTCTCCTCAGGATGCTGCTGCTTTTTAAAAGCTCCACTTGAACTGAGAATAAAGGTAAAATCTTCCCCACTACAAAGCACTGAGGAATCAAGAACACCTGTAGGCTTAGCAAACAGTCTAGCCACACACACACACACACACACACACACACACGCTTGTTAAACAGTTAAACAGTCAATCCAGAATCAAGCATCGGACCAACAGACCGTTTTGGTTCCACCATGTCTTTCCATTTGTTTGCCACCATTACTGTGTGGTTCCTCTTGAGGCATAGCCTACACATCACCTTTCAGGAGCACAAGAAACGGCGCAACCCTGATTAAACCACATTTCTTAAAGGTGCTAAATTCGAGATTGGGAGTATTTCTATTGTCTCCACAGCCCGACATCCAAGCGGATAGCAGGGCCCTGAGAATTGATCTATTATGTTTGTTTCATTGTTCATTTCAACCATACTTTTAGCTAAACCATTTATTCATTACAGTACATTCGACGAACAATTTCAACTGCTGATTTAGGATATTTGAGTTGTGTTTGTACAGTGAATGAGAAGTAGCTGACTTTGGTGACATTGGTTGTGTTTGGACAGCATTAGGCGGTTGCACCGTTGCATCTCTATGCCAGGATGTGTGATCTGGTGGAAAACCTGCATGATAAGAAACACCAGTTACATAATGTAATTATTATTTTCTATAGGTCTACCTACACAATGTCACATTACACACGTCACCACTGGCCCAGGATAGTAGGTTATTGTTGCAATAATGTGGTGTAAATTCTGTATGATAGAGGCGTTGACACTGATCATAAGCTGTAGCCTGTCAGTGTAAATCCTGTAGGCTGTTAACCCTCCGTGGAGAACTGGACCTCGGGCCTCTGCGGTCTCCATCTGTACTGGCCTGAGGGGGAACCGGTGGCGGGTGTTATGCTTCCACAGTGGCACTGTTGGTCGGGACGGCGTTATCACCTGTAACCACCGTGTGAGAGCATTGCAGAGTGGCGGCCATGAGCTAACCCACATGCACTAACGTGCACTAAAAGGCTTGTGTAGCCAGCTATGTGAACAAGGCAAGGCGAAGCTCAGAGGACAGAGACTTCATCCTCTGCTCAGAGTGACATTACTCCTCTATATCTTTACATAGACAATAGTTATTGATGGTATTAGCCTATCACTGGGCTAAAAATCCATAACTTTTCAGCATATTGTAATTCAAGTGTTCTGAGAGAAAACTGGATTTCTGAACCTCATCATGACTGTTTTCAGGCTTTAGAAATTTGAGAGAGAGCGATCCTATTGGCTGTTCATTCAAGCTGTCAGTTACTCTCAAACCCTGATCAAATGGTGAAACTACGCAGCGCTGATCAAATATGAATCAATGTTCTGTTACTGTGATTTATTTCTCCCCTCAAATGTTTTCAGAAACATCTTGTATTTACTGTAAAATGAGACAGTTTGCTCCAGCTGAGGCCTTTGTCACTATGAGGTGAGTTCAACATGCCCAGGGTATCTCCTTGTTATCTGGCTTCACTAACTCTAACAGCTGCAGTCCCTCTAAGCGGTCCTACGACGGTGGTTATCAGCTCAGTACGTCAACCCACGCTTTCCCTTTGGAGTCTCCCAACTTTCTCATGAAGGTGTGAGGCGTGAAGATGGAAAAATGCTCAACTGTCTAACAGCAATAATGCTTCCATTAGAAGCAGAAAAGAAACCCTACAAAATGAAAGTAACTGGCATCTGTCTGTACCCCCTCCCCATGGTCACAGTGACATGCAGATGTGGTGGCCAGTCGCTCCTGTGAACGTCTCTACATTTTTGTTTTATTTGTTGTCTTTTTGCCTTTGTTACCAGAGAACATTTGGCCAATGACAGAAATACACTCATCAACTTAAGAGAAGGAAGCGCAGGGATTGGATTAAGAGCAGCCAACCCTGAGATGATCACTGCCCGTGGCATCTTCTGACCAGCGACCACCGGTGTAACCTGGCTGATGTCCGGTCGCAGGAAAGTGGAATGGATGAAATAGGACCTGGGCTCATGGAGATCGTTGACTGTTGTGTCCACATCTTGCAGAGACCTGGCTCCTTCACGGCAACCTGGATGGGCATGAAAGAGTGTAGGACTCTGGTGGGATGAGGGGAGGTAGAGGGGGAGCATCAGTGATGCTTGGTCAACGTTGATGACAATATACGGCTGAGGTGTAATTTTTCCATGTTAAGATGTCAGCTGTAATATCTGTGTTTTGTTGCTGCTGTTTACATTTCTGCTGAAAATGC
This sequence comes from Pterois miles, assembly GCA_947000775.1. Classification (NCBI taxonomy): domain Eukaryota; kingdom Metazoa; phylum Chordata; class Actinopteri; order Perciformes; family Scorpaenidae; genus Pterois; species Pterois miles. The sequence continues at coordinate 2,208,575 of CAMQGK010000516.1, read as the reverse complement.
ACCACTGTTTTTTTCTTGTGTAGCGTTTTGCAACTCGGTGTTGTACAATGACAACAAATGAACATTGACCCGTTGTTCTGCTGTATGCCTTCATAAAAACTGCCATCACTTTTACATACACAGGCCCACTGACACGGCTGAAAGCAGAGACAGAGGTGGCATTGTTGTGCTTTCTATTGTTCCAAGTACCAAACAGCAATACAATTCCCATTTTATGGCCCGGCAGCCAAAACCAAAAGTAATGGTGTGTGTCCTTATCAAAGCTGACTCAGCCATGGACCCGGTGGTGATGGAAAATGAGCTCTCCATCATAGTGAGCATCACATCTTCATTTATTTTTGTCAAATTCAAATTCCCATTGTGTGATAACACACTTCCCATATCTCTGCAATTAACTTGTATAAAATGTTGTCATACTGATAAGAATGAGAATTTGGTTATAAAAACATTGAACTGTCCTTTAATTAATGGATATTAGACCTGTCAATTGTTGTTTTTGATGCCTTCAAAGAGAAAAAAAAACATTATGAAATATGTAATACCAAAAACGTGGTCTTGTCTGAGCTTCTAATGCTGTATTTGATATGAGTGGCTCCATTTTTGTCGTTACAGTAAAACACTGCACTGCTGCAGCAGCTATATTTATTCTATTGTGCTTTTTGGCTAAAAGGGTTCGGTCCCACCCATCCAGATGACATCAATCAGATGTTAATGTCATGACTTTTTAATGTACCTATGACCGTAATGCATTATGGATGAGCCATCGATTCCTAATGGCGAGTTAATGTACTGCATGTGACCAGTCTGTGGTTTCATGATAGATGGAAACAAACAAACCTCTCATATTTTGGCACACAGACACACACACACACACACACACACACACACACACACACACAATTGACTCTAGTGACCAGTATTGGTTCTATTTACTACTCATTCGTTTTCATGTACACTGTTCCTGTCAAATGTTGTTTGCTTCAGTACTTCGGCAAATCATTAAGGTTAAGACAACCTTGTGTGTTTCTGGACAAAAGATGTTGGGAGATTTTCAACTTGTTTTAAATTCTCTGAAATATATTTCCTCCATGGCCCAAACCACTTTACTTGAGCTGTGAATTTCCTGTTTGTCAAACTGAACTAACCGAACATGTTTAGGGATGACTAACCCTAAAAGACTAACTCGTTCACACTATCAATTTGTCACAGAAATTTTTAATAAAATTAGTATTACGCTAGTTGCTAAGGTTACTTATCTCTATGTTCTTATGTAAAACAAAAAACTAAGTGATAAAACTGGTTTATAAGATTTCTCAAAACACTCACATCACTGCAGCCTCATGGTGGGAATAAACCTTGTGTGTGATGTGTCACTAGAAGTCTGTCTGTAAACTGTCCGTACAGCAGGCCGTTGCCTTCACCAGAGCGGCGCGTCATATCGACGCACTTCATCGTAGCTGCGCTGTGGATCCAGCTGACAGCAGGCAGCGAGGCCCCAGGCAGCGAGGCCCCGGGCAGCGAGGCCCCGGGCAGCAGGCAGCGAGGCCCCGGGCAGCGAGGCCCCAGGCAGCAGGCAGTGAGGCCCCGGGCAGCGAGGCCCCGGGCAGCAGGCAGCGAGGCAGCAGGCAGCAGGCAGTGAGGCCCCGGGCAGCAGGCAGCGAGGCCCCGGGCAGCAGGCAGCGAGGCCCCGGGCAGCAGGCAGCGAGGCCCCGGGCAGCGAGGCCCCAGGCAGCGAGGCCCCAGGCAGCGAGGCCCCGGGCAGCGAGGCCCCGGGCAGCGAGGCCCCAGGCAGCGAGGCCCCGGGCAGCAGGCAGCGAGGCCCCGGGCAGCGAGGCCCCGGGCAGCGAGGCAGCGAGGCCCCGGGCAGCGAGGCAGCGAGGCCCCGGGCAGCGAGGCCCCGGACAGCGAGGCCCCGGGCAGCAGGCAGCGAGGCCCCGGGCAGCGAGGCCCCGGACAGCGAGGCCCCGGGCAGCAGGCAGCAGGCAGCAGGCAGCGAGGCCCCAGGCAGCAGGCAGCGAGGCCCCAGGCAGCAGGCAGCGAGGCAGCGAGGCAGCAGGCAGCAGGCAGCGAGGCCCCGGGCAGCAGGCAGCGAGGCCCCAGGCAGCAGGCAGTGAGGCCCCGGGCAGCAGGCAGCGAGGCAGCAGGCAGCAGGCAGTGAGGCCCCGGGCAGCAGGCAGCGAGGCCCCGGGCAGCGAGGCCCCAGGCAGCGAGGCAGCAGGCAGCGAGGCAGCAGGCAGCAGGCAGTGAGGCCCCGGGCAGCAGGCAGCGAGGCCCCGGGCAGCGAGGCCCCAGGCAGCGAGGCAGCGAGGCAGCAGGCAGCGAGGCAGCAGGCAGCAGGAAGCAGGCAGGCAGCGAGGCCCCAGGCAGCGAGGCAGCAGGCAGCAGGCAGTGAGGCCCCAGGCAGCGAGGCCCCAGGCAGCAGGCAGTGAGGCCCCGGACAGCGAGGCCCCGGGCAGCAGGCAGCGAGGCCCCGGGGCAGAGTTCTCTTCATCCACTCTCCAGCAGGGTGCAACTCCAGCCACTGTCATGCACCCCTCGCTCAGCTGTCCAGACTGACCCACAGCAGGACGACGGTGGCTGTAGTCCAACATGCTGCTCTGGATCCTGGTGCGACAGACTGCTGTATTACACACAGGCTTCTAATGATGTCTGACTGTAGCGTTCGAACTGATGAAGCCACTTGGATAAGGGGCGAAACGTCTTCAGAGACAAATCAAAGTCCAGTTGCCTTCGATTCAGTTGTTGCCAGAATGATTCTGACCTGGATGAATGAGGACCTTCACAAACAAAGTGGATATGTCGTTATTGTGTGTGAATCTGACAGCATGGCCGGTCATTAGAGCCACAGAGTGTGGTTGATGTCAGCTGTGAACGGCAACGCTGTCTGTCGACAAAGTGGGCTCTGCCACAGCTTTGTGACGGTAGGGTTACCATGACAACAGAGGACAGAGCAAGGCAGAGAAAGAAACATAAAGCGGAGGAAACGTGGGACAAAAACTCTATGCTGCAAAAGTTAAATGCATAAGAGCAACAGAATGAGCAGAATGAGAGGCTAATGAAGATTTTTGTGCTGGAACCATGAGGAGGCTTTACCGTATGGATGCTGCTGGCTAGATCCTCTGTGTCACTGACAGCTCATCAAGATGATTGACAGGTGCTGAGGTGGGAACAAGACCCTGTGTGAGGGAGGAGGGTGGAGCAGACAACACACTTTCTGTCATCAGAAGAAAAATTGAATATAATACTGTGGCTTTAAAGCAGCCACAGAGAACACAGTGTCCCACTATTTAACTGGAAGACAAAACAACACGAAGAAGCTTCAGTAAGACTGAGGCAGTGTTGTTCACAACTCTGTGGATTACTGTGCAAAAGGTGACTCAGGGGGGAAGTAATGGATTACATTTACTCTCTTTATTTTGAGAAAGTCAGGGAGAGGAAGAGACACAAAAGGAGAGACTAAATCTCTAAATCTAAATCTCTAGCATCCAGGGGACAGTGAAAAAACTGTTGTTCCACTTTTAAATTTATATTTGAGTACATTCTTACACAAGTAATTTAAGTCCCATGACTAAAATTTCTTTGAATTAGTTATACTGTACTCTTTCCATCCCTGGCAAACTTTAAAATGCCAATTTGCCATGTAAATCAGTTTGAATGACTAGCTTTTTGAGTTTGGACAGTCTGAGCAGGTCGAAACACTTCTTACAAATATCTGTTGAGACTAGTTAATTTGAAGGTGACTGAGGTTTTCAGTTTATTCTGCTTGCATGTACAGTTGCATGCACAGGTTTCTAAACTAACTTACTGCTCTGTAGTATCTGATCAGAATCAATATCTAACAAATGTATGAGGCAACACTAGTATTATGTATAGTTCAATATGCTGTTTCTCCCATATCTGATTTGAACTTTGAGCTCTCTTTAGGACTGAATGAGGCGATGAGGAAGATCCATCAGCTCTAATTCACACTGAGACATCAGGAAGACATTGATCTACAATTAGCAACACAGTTATTCTGCTCTGCTTAAAAAGCTCAGCAGTCATGTTATAAATATAAACTGTTAAAAGGTTGTCAAAAGGTGACAAAATGTATTTATATCCTCAACTGTAAACTGAGAAGTTTTCTTCTGAGCCAGCTTATTCCTCATTTTGTTCAGTGTGATACAGCACACTGTATGTAACCTATGTAAGGTTAGAAAATAATGTCTTTTATTACAAAAATAGAGTTAAAATATGTTTAAATGAACCACTAACCTTACCGGTACAAGGGGAAGGGTGCCAAGGAAACCCACAGGAGGAAGGAAATGAGGGGGAGGGAATACAGAGTAGTTCACCACCGGTAGTTGGAGAAACACAGCACAGTTACTAACACTCACACTGCAAGTTAAAGAGCAGACAGGGGTCAGAAGGACACAGCAAAACCAGATTCAGTACGCACCCCAACACAGCAGGAATCCCTCCACCCAGAGACCAGCCGCCTGCAAGGACACGGCAGCCCAGCCATCCTGTTCACTGGCCGAGACCAAACAGCTGGTGCTGAGGCCTGTATTACTACCCATGCTATATAAACCAACTGTGATTGGACACATTTCAAAACATACCTGCAGCTGTGAGGTATCAACAGCTGGCCCGTTCTTCATATAGAGCTACACCAGTGTCTCAGGGAGGAAGTCTGCAAGCAGCACCTGCAAAGATTATAATAATCAACATTAACATGAGTAGCATCTATCAAAAAGGGAAACCTGATGTTTAGCTCCCTAAACGCAGTAACAGGACAGAACAGAGGTAAACGAGGGGAGTAAACAAGCTTTTCCAGCAGAGGACTGCAATAATCTCAGTCTCATCCCTACTCATCATTCATACTTTCATTGTCTTTTGAGATTCATTTCAAGCATTTTGATTTAAATTGTAGGACTGGCTGGCTGTCTTCTGTCTAGTTGGCCAGTTGACAGGCTTTGTTATTTGAAGGACTGTTCAAATGACAGCCTGCCTGGCCTGCTGACTGGCACGTTTTCACCCACCATTGATCAGAAATTAGAATCTGGTCAATCAGCAGATGATCGATTGTCCAGTTGACTGGATGCTGAGGAAGCAGAGGAGTTGTTCATCAAAGTCAGCTTAAAATGACATTAACTCACACAAAGACAACCACCATGCTCAGAAAAAAAGACTATTAGGGTTAAACATTGATCTGGTGCTGGGAATAAAAGTGACATTTCTATGACCCTTGCCAAGTCTAGCTCACTAACTCTAGCTCACTCATTACTGTCAAACCTGTAACGGACCACAAAAGTGGTTTTGTGGATTTTATCATTTTAGCTATGAACTGCCGTTTTATCGCATTATCTACAAACTGTGTTAGCATAACTGACTAACCTCTGTTGCCATAATGTCATGTAAGTATTTCTAGATTTCAACTCCAATCTCTCCAGCAAAATGTGATGGTATTTCATCATTAGTTGCAGGAACATGACATTTACATGGCCACAGCCAGTGCTGGGTAGCATTACTTTACTGCGATTTCTTGTGTTCATAGCACCAGATTAACTAGAGGCTGAGCAGCCTACCGTATGTATATCTATTTTATTTTGTCATGGTAGCTAGTAAATGTTTTCTCTTTTCCTCTCAGGCACTGTTCCCTCCAGGTTACGTGTCATAGTGATTTTATTAACGATCTAACAGAATGATAGAAACTCTACTATTATATATATTATATTATATATATACTACTACTACTATACTCTCTATTGCAACACACTCTCACCTCACTCATCATCAGATCTGCTGTCATTAGATTTAGAAACAAAACAACACGGTTGAGCGTAAATTTACTGCAGTTTCCTGGACGAAAGCTTTGTGCTTGTTGGACCACAACTTTGCAGGGTTTGCATAGTGTAAGACAACAAAACATGCAGTTCAAACAATTTACAGATAAGTAAAAACAAAACAAGAATAACAAATATAATGAACAGTAAACATAACTGTCAATAAACAAATAATCAACATAAATAAATATTACATCCAAAATCCCACTTACACAGTTACCCCCAGCAGTGCCCATAACTCAGTGGTCACCAACAAATTAATATTTCCAGATACTGATTTACAAGACTAATGCCAGGTACACACAACACAAGAATCAAACAAATTTGGGCTGACAATCGTTCAACATCTCAGTTTAGTTCAAGAACATCTCAGCTAGAAATCTCAGCTAGAACTGAGCATGATGACGATGTACTGTACAGGATACTGTAAAAACAATATAAAATGTGTGTGTGTGCCTGTTTGTTTGTCTGTTAGCAGGATTACTCCAAACGTTTGTGATGGATTTGAATGAAGTTTTTTGGCGGGATGGCGTGTGGCACAATGAACTATTTATTACATTTTAGCGACGATCGATGAGGATTTTGACGATCAACCATAACGTTAACCACATTGATGTTTACGTTCTTGTGCTGCCTTACTTTTGTCTGTGGTAATGTCCAACAGTAAAGTTGGACTCAGAGGTAAAGGCCCTCACAAGGATTTTACAGATCCACGCTCTTAAATGCTCTGCGTTGTTTATGCTGGTCAAGAGACCAAAGACGCTTCACTGCCTGTTTCTCTGCCAAACACCAACAAACATGACGTGGATGTTTTAGCTCAGACAGCTGGCTGGTGAGCAAAGACAGGTCACCTCTCTGGACGACTTGGATCAGAGAGTAGAAGGCACTCGGGAAGATAACTAGGTCTGACTGAAACTATTTCGTCTTTGTCATGTGTTGGTCTGTACAAAGTTACCTGGTTGGCTTTTAATGTGACGTGTGTGACAAACAGTGAAAAAATAAACTTGTATTTGACTTTATTGAAGGATAGCCTCTTGAGATATAGCATCTCATGTTCAAGGCGGTCCTATAAACACAAATACAAAATCCCAAAACACATAGAGACAAAAACAGCATTACATGACATAACATTCACTACAGATACACAGATCCAGATCCAGATCCAGATCCAGACAGCTCACTCACCGTCTCCCACCCACACAACCAGTCTTCAGCTATTCTACAAGACAACGACGACAATGAGCCAGATACAAAAATAATTACATCAACATAAAGAAATGCAGCAGTATGTTGTCAGTTTGATCGAAATGCTCAAATTAAAAAGCATGAACAGGTTGATTTCAGATGCCAAAATAAAGATGCCCTGAGACTGTGGGAACAGGTAATAATCTCAGAGACAGGAGGATTATTGTGAATTTCCCCACTGTGGGACTAATAAAGGAATATCTTATCTTATCTTATCTTATTAATCTAATCGAGAGGACGGAGGAGGAGGAGAAGAACGACCTGCATCTGTTAAAATAGTTTACAGCAGACGCAACAAATAAACATACTTATTTTACCTTAGTTTTGCTATGTAACTTATGTATTTAACATCAGTTAAACGTTAACATTTGAACCCAAACCATGATGTTTTTCTAAACCAAGTGCTTTCGTCACACAAGTGAAAAACTAAGTAAACCTACAGTAAACTGGAAGTTTATTTTGAAAAGAGACACGTATGAATGTAACAAGCAGCACTGTACATTCCCTGTGAGCACAGAAGTTTATTATGAAAAGCCACTATGCACGTATTAAGGACTGGAAACTGACAGGTCATCCCTGACATGTCCAAAACTGAGGCTCGGAGGGACATGAAGCATATAGTCACAGTTGAAGCGTGGGGCTGCTGATGAGTTGGGAGGGACAATATGTTGACAAAACCTACACTGTTGATTAAAAACAGGAAGTAAACACACAGGAGCTCAGCAAAGAGCCACATTCGTTGTTTCCTGTGCTTCATCCCACTGATGGAGATGTGTTAAGAAAACAGGATATCCAACAGACGTGCATCTCGCTCTCCAAACAGCTTACTGCTCTTTATGTTTTAGGTATTTTCTATATTTTTTTGTTTGTATGTTTCTACATTTATTATCTGGTACTACTGTGTTGCTGCTGTGTATTTTTCTTAAAATTCATTATTTTGTTAGTAATACACTATATTGCCAAAAGTATTCACTCACCCATGCAAATAATCCCAGTCACTTCCATGGCCACAAGCACCGAGGCGTTCAGACTGTTTCTACAAAGACCTGTGAATGAACGGGTCGCTGCCGGGAGCTCAGTGAATCCCAGCGTGGTGCTGTGATAGGAGGCCTCCTGGGCAACAGGTCCAGTTGTGAAATGTCCTCACTCCTAAATATTTCACAGTCAGTGGTATTATAACAAACTGGAAGAGACTGGGAACGACAGCAACCAGGAAGTGGTCAGCCACGTAAAATGAGGGGTCCATGGATGCTGAGGCTCATAGTGCACAGAGGTCGCCAACTTTCTGCAGAGTCAATCGCTACAGACCTCCAGACTTCACGTGGCCTTCAGATCAGCTCTAGAGCAGTGAATAGAGAGCTTCATGGAACGGGTTTCCGAGGCCGAGCAGCTCCATCCGAGCCATATATCACCAAGTGTAATGCAAAGTGCCTGATGCAGCGGTGTAGAGCCGCCGCCACCGGACTCTAGAGCAGTGGAGACCTGTTCTCTGGAGTGACGGGGATTATGGTGTGGGGTTGTGTTTCAGGAGCTGGGCTTGGCCCCTCAGTTCCAGTGAAAGGAGCTCTGAATGCTTCAGCATACCGAGAGATTTTGGACAATTCCATGCTCCCAATTTTGTGGGAACAGTTTGGGGATGACCCCTTCCTGTTCCAACATGATTGTGCACTAGTGCACAAAGCAGGTCCATAAAGACCTGGATGAGAGAGTCTGGTGTGGATGGACTTGACTGGCCTGCACAGATCCTGACCTCAACCCGACATCAGTGGGACCTCACAGATGAGCTTCTGGAGGTCAAAGACTCCCATAAACACTCCTGAACCTTCTCAGAGGAGTTGAAGCTGTTATAGCTGCAAAGGGTGGATTCAGATTGGGATGGCACTGAAGTTCATGTGAGAGTCGAGGCAGGTGAAGCCAATATAGTGTATGTTAATGTTCATGCTTGCTAGCGTGTTATTGGAAGAACCTGTAATTTCCACTTGTTGCCACTGTCCAACAAAAGCTACGTAGCCTGACTTTGCACTCTGCAGTAATGTATGGACATTTGTGGTATTTTCACATCATCTGGCCAGGCTGACTGTTATAAGACTAATTTTATCAAATAGCTGTTATCCAACTAGTTAAGCACAATCATTGTTTTTCTTATTTATTTTATATATTTATGATATAAAATATAGGAATCATCAGCACATTCAATAAGTTCAATAAGTTTGTCCTCTTGATACCATATTTAACTGATTAATAGTGAATTGCGTGATTGCCATAGCAGAGGTCCATTGAAGGAATACGTCACCCACAAAATGACGATTTGTTACTGAGCCCACATTACCTTGTTATTCTTGAAGAAATAAGTTTGAAGAAAACAGATTTTTGAATCATAAAAACAAATATACAAATGATCATTTTGTGACTGAAGTATTGCTTTAAGAAAATGTAGTTTATGAGTGAATTCTGTTGTGAAGCTCAGCCTGTTTAAGCTCACACTTCAAAATAGAAAGTAATCCTAACCCCATACCTGACACATGAGAAGTAGACTCATTTTCTGAGACTTCTATACCATCAGACCTCTATAGCAGCCAGAGGAGTCGCCCCCTGCTGGCTGTTAGAAGGACTGCAGGTTTAAGGCGCTGCCTACTGGCTGTGACCCAACATACAGTATTTTATATTACATTAAATACAAAAAGGATTCTGCCAACAAGCTCATCATTGTATGAGCGGAGAAAATCCTCGATTCAGAGGAATTCTAGTCTGATGTTAATTTTTAATGTTTATATTCATATGAAGAGACCAAAATGGTCAGTGTGGTCTACTGGTACTGCAACAGCATAATACATCATGTCATGTTTTGCTTTTTCGGAAATGGAGGTATAGACTTCAAAATATACAGACAGAACAATACAGAACAATACATTACATCACAGCTGCTTCGTAATAAGACTTACAATCAGTAGAGCTGACAAAAAGTTTATTTTGTAATTTTAGTGAAATAGTGAATTTTATCTAAATGCTCTTAATGCTCTTGCCCTGTTCTTTTAGAGTACAACACACTAGCTCACTACCTCTATCTAAACCACACACACACACACACACAGAGAGAGAGAGAGAGAGAGAGAGAGAGAGAGAGAGAGAGAACCACAGAAACCACAAAAAAACACAAGCACCACAATGTTTTTAATAGAAGTCCATTTCCTTTTAAAGGAGCAGTAAAACCTGAGCTTCCGGCCGGCCCCGGGCCTCCATCTGTCCTCGGGGCCCACTGTGGCTCTGCTTCGATGGATTGTGGCCTGCTAAAAAGCTAAACACATCAGGGTGTGTGCAGAAACCACATGCATCTAAAACCACCGGCTGCAGTCCAGGAGCATTACTGACTTTAATGTAGAACTGGTTTAATGTGCACAAGGTCATGGTGTAAAACACTCGTCTAAGATGCAGAGAATATTTGATTTGTTTTCTTTCACAGCGACTAAAATGAGAGCTTGGAAATGGCAGTAGCCGTGTCTGTTCCTGTTATACCAAATATTATACCAGCATTGATGCATCAGCACTCTTAAAGATGCAGTCAGTAATATTTTACTGACTGTTTACAGTTACCCTAATATATACTGTATATATTAGGGATGGGGACGGTTCACTTTCATCACATTTATTGTCACACTAGAAATATATATATATATATACATATATATATACATTTATAGAAAGAGGCTGGGACACGACGGACAGGAATATGAGGTTTGACACATGGACAGTGTAACTGAAGCTGAGGATGTGGCTGTGAAGCTGATCCCAGCTGATCCCAGCTGATCCCAGCTGACACTGGGTGAAGGCGGGTCCACCCTGGACAGGACAGCAGACTATCACAGGACTGAGACACAGAGACAGACAAGCATTCACACTCACATCCACACCCACCAGTGTCAACAATGAACCTAACCTGCATGTCTTTGGACTATGGGAGGAAACCAGAGAACCCGGAGAAAACCCACACTAACAGTGTTGCCACCTTGGCGACTTGGTCAATAGATTGAACAACTTTTCAGACCCTGTGAGCCACAAACTAGAGACCTAGAGCATTCAGAGGATGGATGGCTTTCCTAGCTACTCTGACTACTACTACTACTACTACTACTACTACTACTACATCCTGGTAACTAGAGACCCAGAGCATTCAGAGGATGGATGGCTTTCTTAGCTACTCTGACTACTACTACTACTACTACTACTACATCCTGGTAACTAGAGACCTAGAGCATTCAGAGGATGGATGGCTTTCCTAGCTACACTGACTACTACTACTACTACTACTACTACATCCTGGAACTAAGACCAGAGCACAGAGGATGGATGGCTTTCCTAGCACACTGAATACTACTACACACTACTAATACTACTACATCCTGAACTAGAGACCTAGAGCATGCAGAGGAGGAGGCTTTCTTAGCTACTCTGACTACTACTACTACTACTACTACTACACACACACATCCTAACTAAGACCAAGCACAGAGAGAGGCTCTTAGCTACTCTGACTACTACTACTACTACTACTACTACTACACATCCTGGTAACTGGAGACCTAGAGCATTCAGAGGATGGAGGCTTCTTAGCTACTCTGACTACTACTACTACTACTACTACTACTACTACATCCTGGTAACTAGAGACCTAGAGCATTCAGAGGATGGATGGCTTTCTTAGCTACTCTGACTACTACTACTACTACTACTACTACTACTACATCCTGGTAACTGGAGACCTAGAGCATTCAGAGGATGGATGGCTTTCTTAGCTACTCTGACTACTACTACTACTACTACTACTACTACTACTACTACATCCTGGTAACTAGAGACCTAGAGCATTCAGAGGATGGATGGCTTTCTTAGCTACTCTGACTACTACTACTACTACTACTACTACTACTACTACTACTACATCCTGGTAACTAGAGACCTAGAGCATTCAGAGGATGGATGGCTTTCCTAGCTACACTGACTACTACTACTACTACTACTACTACTACTACTACTACATCCTGGTAACTAGAGACCTAGAGCATTCAGAGGATGGATGGCTTTCTTAGCTACTCTGACTACTACTACTACTACTACTACTACTACTACATCCTGGTAACTGGAGACCTAGAGCATTCAGAGGATGGATGGCTTTCTTAGCTACTCTGACTACTACTACTACTACTACTACTACTACTACTACTACATCCTGGTAACTAGAGACCTAGAGCATTCAGAGGATGGATGGCTTTCTTAGCTACTCTGACTACTACTACTACTACTACTACTACTACTACTACTACTACATCCTGGTAACTAGAGACCTAGAGCATTCAGAGGATGGATGGCTTTCCTAGCTACACTGACTACTACTACTACTACTACTACTACTACTACTACTACATCCTGGTAACTAGAGACCTAGAGCATTCAGAGGATGGATGGCTTTCTTAGCTACTCTGACTACTACTACTACTACTACTACTACTACTACATCCTGGTAACTGGAGACCTAGAGCATTCAGAGGATGGATGGCTTTCTTAGCTACTCTGACTACTACTACTACTACTACTACTACTACTACATCCTGGTAACTAGAGACCTAGAGCATTCAGAGGATGGATGGCTTTCTTAGCTACTCTGACTACTACTACTACTACTACTACTACTACTACATCCTGGTAACTGGAGACCTAGAGCATTCAGAGGATGGATGGCTTTCTTAGCTACTCTGACTACTACTACTACTACTACTACTACTACTACTACTACATCCTGGTAACTAGAGACCTAGAGCATTCAGAGGATGGATGGCTTTCTTAGCTACTCTGACTACTACTACTACTACTACTACTACTACTACATCCTGGTAACTAGAGACCTAGAGCATTCAGAGGATGGATGGCTTTCCTAGCTACACTGACTACTACTACTACTACTACTACTACTACTACTACTACATCCTGGTAACTAGAGACCTAGAGCATTCAGAGGATGGATGGCTTTCTTAGCTACTCTGACTACTACTACTACTACTACTACTACTACTACTACTACATCCTGGTAACTAGAGACCTGGAGCATTCAGAGGATGGATGGCTTTCTTAGCTACTCTGACTACTACTACTACTACTACTACTACTACTACTACTACATCCTGGTAACTAGAGACCTAGAGCATTCAGAGGATGGATGGCTTTCTTAGCTACTCTGACTACTACTACTACTACTACTACTACTACTACTACATCCTGGTAACTGGAGACCTAGAGCATTCAGAGGATGGATGGCTTTCTTAGCTACTCTGACTACTACTACTACTACTACTACTACTACTACATCCTGGTAACTAGAGACCGAGAGCATCCAGAGGATGGATGGCTTTCCTAGCTACTCTGACTACTACTACTACTACTACTACTACTACTACTACTACTACTACTACTACATCCTGGTAACTACAGACCTAGAGCATTCAGAGGATGGATGGCTTTCCTAGCTACTCTGACTACTACTACTACTACTACTACTACTACTACTACATCCTGGTAACTGGAGAACTGGAGCATGCAGAGGATGGATGGCTTTCCTAGCTACACTGAATACTACTACTACTACTACTACTACTACTACTACTACATCCTGGTAACTAGAGACCTAGAGCATTCAGAGGATGGATGGCTTTCCTAGCTACACTGAATACTACTACTACTACTACTACTACATCCTGGTAAAGTTTTTAATGCCAGACCACAGCATCTTTCTCTTGGTCTTTTTCTATGGTGTTCCTCAAGGTTTTAATGTGGCATTTTGAGGTTTTTGATCATTTTTATCAATTCTTGAGTGATAAAAAATATTAAATTCAGCACAAAATCTGTGTAACAAATGATTTCAATCAATCTTATGAGACATAATTGAGCATGGGGATGGATATCATATACTTCTGTCATAATGTTCTAAACCATTACACACATTCACAGTTAATTTCACTTCATTCATTCATTCGCGTTTATACATATTTATGACTAAAACAACAGTGCTGAGCTGCATGTCAAATTAATTTTCAGGTTCCCAGCTTTCTGTTGATGTGCACCACTTCTACGAGACCTCTACTGATCCAGATAACCAGGTAACTTAAAATGGCCGTGAGTAAAGAGGATTCAGACTATCAAATCTAATGAGAAAGTTGTTAAGTTGCCAACTCAGACTTGGTCTCCACGTCTCATCTCAGTCTCAGGATAAAGGCTCTTCAGCTACACTGAGCATCTTCTACCTGAACACTGAACACAGTCCTCGGCCCGGAGTGACCACTGCTTCTGCCTTTCAGTCCAGTCAGCACTGACGCTCCCTCTGATCCACCTCACAGCTTATTTGTTTCTCCCTGCTTCATATCCCAAATCTGCTCCGAGTTTCACATCAGTATCAGCACACACACACACATACACACACCAAATTTTTTATTTGCACACATGCACACACACAAAGAGTATGCACACTCAAGCCCCTACACACCATGTATCACTCACTGTAGGCCCTGGAGCTTTGCTTCAACTGAACCACTATCCAAACTGTCAAGAGGCACTGTGTGTGTGTGTGTGTGTGTGTGTGTGTGTGTGTGTGCAGGGCTTGAGGGGGTCATTCAATTTTAATTTGAAATGGGATTTCTCCCTGTCTGCTCAGCAAAACAAAAGCAACACAACAGGAACAAAAGACCTCGACTCAATTATCCTTCCATGGTCTTTAAGGGGGGGGGGGGGGTTAGCATATTTCTTTGTCTGAATTTCATGTAGACTTTGATTACAAGCCTCATAAATGTCTCACATCAGGGTGACAGCATAGTTACAGTAGTATTCCCAACTAGTGATATTTCTCCTGAAAAACAGGCAACAGGTTTTTATTTCTGGCTAAAATGCAGAAAACAGACGCAACAAAACAAAAACATGACTAGATAAAGATATTTCAGACAGGCTCTAAACTAGACAGCCGAGGAAAGTTCAACATCTGAAACTCTTCTGTGTTGTATGATAAATGAGTAGCGGTTTCATTGGGATGATAAAATGAATTTGTACCATTTTGTACGACATGGAGAATGTGATTATTCATCCATCCATCATCAACCGCTTGTCCCGTTAGGGGTCGCGGGGGGGCTGGAGCTGATCCCAGCTGGCATTGGGCGAAGGCGGGGTTCACCCTGGGCAGGTCTCCGGTCCATCACAGGACACATAGAGACAGACAACATAGAGACAGACAACCATTCACGCTCACATCCACATCCACACCTACGGGAATTTAGAGTCATCAATTAACCTAAACAGCATGTCTTTGGACTGTGGGAGGAAGCCGGAGTACCCGGAGAAAACCCACGCTTACACGGGGAGAACATGTAAACTCCACACAGAAGAGTCCCAAGCGGGAATCGAACCTGCGACCCTCTTGCTGTGAGGCAACAGTGCTAACCACTGCACCACCGTGCAGCTGTGATTATTCATTCATTCATTCATTCATTATATCATTTTGGCCGTTAGCCATGTCTACTGTGAATGCTTGTTGGTGTCAGGAAGGGCCAAGACTACCAGGAGTGGACTGACTCTCTATGGGTACTTTCACAAACCATAGTGCATCTAGTTACTACTACTACTACTATGGTTCAGTACCTTCTCCTCCAGTTTATCTCAAACAACTGTATGAACATCACTGCTTCTGTGGACTTGATTTAACGAATCCTGTATGTTGTTTTTGCCCCAGATGTCAAGCAAACACCAAACTTCAGCAGAAGTCCAGGTCAGTCCTCTCCCACGCATGTTGAGGCATATTTTGAAGAGAACAATCTCTCTTGACCTGTTTGAAAGCCTTTGCAGTTCATGATAAGTTGTGTGTGTGTAGGATACACTATTGTTGTAATTAAATGAACCATAGCATCAGTTTTTTATATGTAAAATACATTTCTAAGAAAAATAAAATAAGGAAAAAACAAAGATATTTTAAATAATGTAGATGGAGATGTGAGGATGTAAGTATGCAAAACAATCTCTGTAGTTACAGGATATGGGAACATGCATGATTTATGTGTGTGTGTGTGTGTGTGTGTGTGTGAGAGAGAGAGAGAGAGAGAGAGAGAGCGAGGGAGACAGACACTGGAAGAGACTAAAAGGGACCTTAACCTAAATCAATAATGAAGTTCAGAGGCTACATCTGGTGATAAAGATCCATGGTATAATGGTAAGTATGCTAATATAAAAGTTAAAGACACATTCCAGTTTAAACTGTTTTATATTCATGAATAATGATGTTCACAATAAGCTGGCTGCACATACCAAGACAGTTGCTATGGAGCATAGCCTTTACTAGCATATTTCTTTTTTCATAACAGACTAGCATCACATTCATTTCATTATTTAGCTATTTTTTGTCTTTTTTTTTTTTTGGATGTTGCTATTTATTGTGCAACCACTGGAACGTTGTCCAGCATCAGTAGGATGACATAATCCAGAGCTGCTTGTTTGTGGTGCTGCAGAGGCGACGGCTGCTGTTTCTGCAGCGTTCCTGCATGTTCAACACTGTCACGAGATGATTTACACCCATCAGCTCTCAGATGTACCCGTAACACACAGCAAATGATGAATGATTTTACATTTAGGCTGTGCGTTTTCTTTTAACAGCCAGGATAACATTTTTTTTTCCAGTTGGTCAGCATCTTTACGTAGCTCTGCATGTTGTTTAGCGGATGGATATTTTTTTAGTCAGGCCACCCAGAAGGTCCACGTTAACCTTCAATGTTAGCATTTTATAGCAGGTTTTCAGATACCGAAAAAGGAACAAGAACACACACACACACACACACACACACACACACACACACACACACACACACACACTCCTACATTACCGACAGTGGATTCTCATTCTACAGCAACCAATTGTTTCTGGACATTATAAATCTAATATTTTTTTTTTCTTGCAAGCTGTTTTGTCACAATATAAATTCAAATGTGTCTGCTGTCCTGACCAGTGTCTCCCTACCAGCGAGGTGACCACCAGCCGGTAGTGAAACTGTGAGAACGAACTGAAAAACGGTGGTACACAGACTTTCCCGTGTTAAAAAGTCATAACTGAACGTTGTTTTCGACTCTCACACATCTCTGTGACACAGAAAGAATTGTAGCATGAGGAATAATATGCACTTTATCGTAAGTATCTACAGTAGGTTTTAATCATATGCAGAATCCTTTTTATGATGATACTGTATTTTACATGTATCACACGACAACATTAACCAGTGCACCACCGTGTCATTTACATCATGATTACAATTACAACCAGTGTAAAGAAACTAGTGACACTTCGCTGCTGTTCAACCACACAGATATTTCTACCACAACTGTTATCACCTTTATAAAAGTGGATGCTGAAAATCTGGTTATTGTCTAGTAGCTTATATGTTATTTATGTCAGCAAAAAAAAATAACAGAATATAAATTTAAATTCCCATCAGGTCCCATATTGTAAAATGTTAAATTTCAGTGTGTTTTTTGCTATAAAGCAGAGTTAGGTGTGATATAAATAGTATAAATAGTGTAAAAGTGTCAAAAGGCTTAATCCATGTAGAAATAGGCCCAGCCTGTATTCAGAAACTGGGCCTTAAAGTCACCATTAAATGAGTTTTAATTCCATATCCCTGCATTAATTGTTGATAAACCTCATGTTACAGTGCTTTGCCCCCTTCCTGATTTCTTATATTTTTGCATATTTGTCACACTTAAATGTTTCAGATTATCAAACACAGTTTAACACGAGACAAAGTAAATAGAGTAAATAGAAAATGTAGTTTTTAAATGATGATTTTATTTATTAAGGGAAGAAAACCTACCTGGCCCTACGAAAAAGTAATTGCCTCGTAGTTAAATCTTGAGTTAACTGTGATTAACCACAATTCTTTGGAAAGTTGAGTTAAATTACGGTTTGCACGGTGGTGCAGTGGTTAGCACTCTCACCTCACAGCAAGAGGGTCGCAGGTTCGATTCCGGCTTGGGACTCTTCTGTGTGGAGTTTGCATGTTCTCCCCTTGTAAGCGTGGGTTTTCTCCGGGTACTCCGGCTTCCTCCCACAGTCCAAAGACATGCTGTTTAGGTTAATTGATGACTCTAAATGTCCCATAGGTGTGGATGTGAGCGTGAATGGTTGTCTGTCTCTGTGTTTTTGTCCTGCGATGGACTGGAGACCTGTCCAGGTGAACCCACCTTCGCCCAATGCCAGCTGGGATCAGCTCCAGATCCAAGGAACCACTGCTGACCAACAACTACACAAAGACTCGTCTCCCAGTGGTCTAAAACATCTGGATGATCTGAAGACTTCTGGATCGACGAGACAAAGGTTGGACTTTATGGAAGGTGAGCGTCCCGTTACGTCAGGAGGAAAACTAGCAGCATTTCATAGAAACACCATCACAGCAGCAGTCAGGCATGGTGGTGGTAGTGTGGTGGTCTGGGTCTGCTCTGCTGCTCCAGGACCTGGACTTTGAATTCTGCTCTCTACCAGAAAATCCTGAAGGAGAACATCCGGCCATCAGTTCCTGACCTCAAGCTCGAGACCACTTGGGTTCTGCAGCAGGACAATGATCCCAACACACCAGCAGGTCCACCTCTGAAGGGCTTAAAGGAAACTAAATGAAGGTTCTGGAGGTTTTTTCCTTTTCATCATCACAGCCTGTTTCTGGCAGTGAACAGTGTGGATCAGCTCTACTGTTTCCACATGGACAGAAATAGAGCTACACCTCATGTCTTTTCCTAGTGGAGGAGAGCTGCTGTGTGGCTCAAGCCTCAGGAAATAACAGCTTTCAGAGCCCAGTGCTGTCATTGTGTTGTGTCTGAAAAGGCCTCGTTGAGCGAGAGAAGGACGGGAACATGGAGACTACTAAGAGAAACTATTAATCAAGCAGGGGCGAAAATGATGCTGAATATTAGCCTAGTTTATGCCAGAGATTCACACTAGTTCATGCTTTTCTGTCCTGAAAATTCAAATAAAATTAAGAGTAGGTCTATTTAACAAAAATGCTGGTGCAGTGCACGTATTTTATTTTCATTCTTTTAAAGTCACCAAAATGCAGGAAACAAAGTCTCTGAAGCTCTTTTTTTGTGGGGAGGGCCCCTCGAGACCCCTACTTTGGTTTTGAAATCCTCCCTGTTTCTGAGTCTCAAGGTCGGCAAGTATGATGGAGGCACCACACGGCCGTTAGAGACTCCGTCCGGATTTCTGTTATTTATTTATTAATATTTAGACCATTTCACACTCTAAATGTGTCCCGGTTTATTTGCGGTTGCAGCGTTCGTGAATGACAACCGCCAACAGGAAGTGAACATGGACCCAAGCTGCTGCATAGCAGTGTTTCAGACGGAGGGCAAATCCAGGCACATTCAGCCAGACAGTATGAAACAAATAAAGTGTTTTTTGAACATTAAAGCACATAAACGTGTTGTTGTAGAAACACAAAATACATTTATCTAAAATGAGTATAATATGGGACCTTTAAGGAAAACTATAACAGGTTCAAATGGAACAAACAATAATGTGACATACTGCTCTGAAAATCCCAGTTGTTGCACACAAGTGAAAATCTGTCCTTTCAGTCACAGTTAGACGTTAGAATGAATAGTTTTACTACATGTGTCTTTTTCTGTCCTTATACATGCTGGAACGTGAATGTCACTCCATGCTGTCTACAGGGGACGTCTGCCAATATTTGACAGTGAACACTAGACTCTTGTCGCTCGCCCTCTTTTTCCATTATGTTCATATACAGTATATTTACTAGTACTGGTACTGTTAAACAAACTTAAAGTGAATGTGATTTTCCATCAGCATCAGTACTGGCATTTACAGGAAATTCAAAGAGCAGTATGTAAGCCGTTCAGCCGTTCAGCCATGATACTGTGACGACAAGCTCAGGAATTGGTAGGACTCAAAAGCATGACTTGAGGAACAAGAGGTAGAAAAAGAGTTCAGGTCTCTACTTATTAAAAAGGGTTCGGTACACAAGTAATCAGTCCAACAGGCAAATAAATCCAGAACAGCAGGCAGGGTCACAAAACAAGCAGAGATTCATCCACACTAGAGGCTACACAAGGAAAAGGCTGGAAAGCCATCACCGGACGATCGGAGACGAACTGGCCCAGAAGGAAGGGGAGACACACATTACATACTAGATACTAGATACTAGATACTGGATACTAGATACTAGATACTAGATACTGGATACTAGATACTAGATACTAGATACTAGATACTGGATACTAGATACTAGATACTAGATACTGGATACTGGATACTAGATACTGGATACTAGATACTAGATACTATATACTAGATACTAGATACTAGATACTAGATACTGGATACTAGATACTAGATACTAGATACTAGATACTATATACTGGATACTAGATACTAGATACTGGATACTGGATACTAGATACTGGATACTAGATACTAGATACTATATACTAGATACTAGATACTGGATACTAGATACTGGATACTAGATACTAGATACTAGATACTGGATACTAGATACTAGATACTAGATACTGGATACTAGATACTAGATACTAGATACTGGATACTGGATACTAGATACTAGATACTGGATACTGGATACTAGATACTAGATACTAGATACTGGATACTAGATACTAGATACTAGATACTGGATACTAGATACTATATACTGGATACTAGATACTAGATACTAGATACTAGATACTGGATACTAGATACTAGATACTAGATACTGGATACTAGATACTAGATACTAGATACTGGATACTAGATACTATATACTGGATACTAGATACTAGATACTGGATACTAGATACTAGATACTATATATGGATACTAGATACTGGATACTAGATACTAGATACTAGATACTGGATACTATATACTGGATACTAGATACTGGATACTAGATACTAGATACTGGATACTGGATACTGGATACTAGATACTAGATACTGGATACTAGATACTAGATACTAGATACTAGATACTGGATACTAGATACTAGATACTAGATACTGGATACTACATACTAGATACTAGATACTATATACTAGATACTAGATACTAGATACTGGATACTAGATACTAGATACTACATACTAGATACTGGATACTAGATACTAGATACTAGATACTGGATACTAGATACTAGATACTGGATACTAGATACTAGATACTAGATACTATATACTAGATACTAGATACTGGATACTAGATACTAGATACTATATACTAGATACTAGATACTGGATACTAGATACTAGATACTAGATACTAGATACTAGATACTGGATACTAGATACTAGATACTATATACTAGATACTATATACTAGATACTATATACTGGATACTGGATACTAGATACTAGATACTGGATACTAGATACTAGATACTAGATACTAGATACTATATACTGGATACTAGATACTAGATACTAGATACTAGATACTGGATACTAGATACGAGATACGAGATACTAGATACTGGATACTGGATACTAGATACTAGATACTGGATACTGGATACTAGATACTATGATACTGGATACTAGATACTAGATACTAGATACTAGATACTGGATACTAGATACTAGATACTAGATACTAGATACTGGATACTAGATACGAGATACGAGATACTAGATACTAGATACTGGATACTAGATACTAGATACTAGATACTGGATACTAGATACTAGATACTGGATACTGGATACTAGATACTATATACTGGATACTAGATACTAGATACTAGATACTAGATACTGGATACTAGATACGAGATACGAGATACTAGATACTATATACTGGATACTATATACTGGATACTAGATACTAGATACTAGATACTAGATACTGGATACTATATACTGGATACTAGATACTAGATACTAGATACTAGATACTGGATACTAGATACTAGATACTATATACTGGATACTAGATACTAGATACTAGATACTAGATACTGGATACTAGATACGAGATACGAGATACTAGATACTAGATACTGGATACTAGATACTAGATACTGGATACTAGATACGAGATACGAGATACTAGATACTAGATACTGGATACTAGATACTAGATACTGGATACTGGATACTAAATACTATATACTGGATACTAGATACTAGATACTAGATACTAGATACTGGATACTAGATACTAGATACTGGATACTAGATACGAGATACGAGGAGATACTAGATACTGGATACTGGATACTAGATACTAGATACTAGATACTGGATACTAGATAATAGATACTGGATACTGGATACTAGATACTATATACTGGATACTAGATACTAGATACTAGATACTAGATACTGGATACTAGATACGAGATACGAGATACTAGATACTAGATACTGGATACTAGATACTATATACTAGATACTAAATACTAGATACTGGATACTGGATACTGGATACTATATACTAGATACTATATACTAGATACTGGATACTGGATACTAGATACTATATACTGGATACTAGATACTAGATACTAGATACTAGATACTGGATACTAGATACTAGATACTAGATACTATATACTAGATACTGGATACTGGATACTAGATACTAGATACTGGATACTAGATACTAGATACTAGATACTAGATACTGGATACTAGATACTAGATACTAGATACTGGATACTGGATACTAGATACTAGATACTAGATACTGGATACTAGATACTAGATACTAGATACTGGATACTAGATACTATATACTACTAGATACTAGATACTAGATACTGGATACTAGATACTAGATACTAGATACTAGATACTAGATACTGGATACTGGATACTAGATACTAGATACTGGATACTAGATACTAGATACTAGATACTAGATACTGGATACTAGATACTAGATACTAGATACTAGATACTATATACTGGATACTAGATACTAGATACTAGATACTAGATACTAGATACTAGATACTAGATACTAGATACTAGATACTATACTGATACTAGATACTAGATACTGATACTAGATACTAGATACTAGATACTGGATACTAGATACTAGATACTAGATACTAGATACTAGATACTAGATACTAGATACTAGATACTAGATACTGGATACTAGATACTAGATACTAGATACTAGATACTAGATACTAGATACTAGATACTAGATACTAGATACTGGATACTAGATACTAGATACTAGATACTGGATACTAGATACTAGATACTAGATACTAGATACTGGATACTAGATACTAGATACTAGATACTGGATACTAGATACTAGATACTAGATACTGGATACTAGATACTAGATACTAGATACTAGATACTAGATACTAGATACTAGATACTAGATACTAGGATACTAGATACTAGATACTAGATACTAGATACTAGATACTAGATACTAGATACTAGATACTAGATACTAGATACTAGATACTAGATACTATACGATACTGGATACTAGATACTAGATACTAGATACTGGATACTAGATACTAGATACTAGATACTAACAGATACTAGATACTGGATACTAGATACTAGATACTAGATACTAGATACTAGATACTAGATACTAGATACTAGATACTAGATACTGGATACTAGATACTAGATACTAGATACTGGATACTAGATACTAGATACTAGATACTATATACTGGATACTAGATACTAGATACTATAATACTAGATACTAGATACTAGATACTAGATACTAGATACTAGATACTAGATACTAGATACTAGATACTGGATACTAGATACTAGATACTAGATACTAGATACTAGATACTAGATACTAGATACTAGATACTGGATACTAGATACTAGATACTAGATACAGAACACAGCAACAGCGCAGAACAACGGGATACTAGATACTGATACTAGATACAGAATATATACGGATACTAGATACTAGATACTAGTACGTACTGGATACTAGATACTAGATACTAGATACTAGATACTAGATACTGGATACTAGATACTAGATACTAGATACTGGATACTTATAGATACTAGATACTAGATACAGATACTAGATACTATATACTGGATACTATACTAGATACTAGATACTAGATACTAGATACTATATATTAACTGGATACTAGATACTAGATACTAGATACTATAACTGGATACTAGATACTAGATACTAGATACTGACGGATACTATATACTGGATATAGAACTAGATACAGACTAGATACTAGATACTAGATACTATATACTGGATACTAGATACTAGATACTAGATACTAGATACTGGATACTAGATACTAGATACTGGATACTAGATACTAGATACTAGATACTATATAGATACTAGATACTAGATACTAGATACTAGATACTAGATACTGGATACTAGATACTAGATACTAGATACTAGATACTGATAAGAACTAGATACGAACGAAACTAGATACTAGATACTAGATACTGGATACTAGATACTAGATACTAGATACTAGATACTAGATACTAGATACTAGATACTGGATACTAGATACTGATACTAGATACTAGATACTAGATACTAGATACTAGATACTAGATACTGGATACTAGATACTAGATCTAATACTGATACTAATACTAGATACTAGATACTAATACTATACTATCTAGATACTAGATACTAATCTAATACTCTAGATACTAGATACTAGATACTGGATACTAGATACTAGATACTGGATACTAGATACTAGATACTAGATACTAGATACTAATACTAATACTGCTTATTAGATACTAGATACTAATCTAGATATATAGATACTAGATACTGGATACTGATCTAGATCTAGATACTGATACTAGATACTAGATACTAGATACTGATCTGGTCTAGATACTAGATACTATATGGATACTGATACTAATACTTATACTGGATACTAGATACTAGATACTAGATCTTTATACTAGATACTGATACTAGATACTGGATCTAGATACTAGATACTGTCTAGATACTGATACTAGATACTAGATACTATACTGACTAGATCTAGATACTAATACTGGATACTAGATACTAGATACTAGATACTAGATACTAGATACTAGATACTAATACTGATCTGGATACTAATATGATCTAGATACTAGATACTAGATACTAATACTGGATACTGATACTAGATACTATTTTTGATTTGTTTTTCTAATATGATCTAATACTAGATACTATGATACTAGATACTAGATACTAGATATTCTGATACTGTTATATAGATACTAATCTATTTATACTAGTACTAGATACTAGATACTGGATACTAGATACTAGATACTGATACTGGATACTAGATACTAGATACTATATACTGGATACTAGATACTAGATACTAGATACTAGATACTGGATACTAGATACTAGATACTGATACTGATACTAGATACTAGATACTAATATATATACTGATACTAGATACTAGATACTAGATACTAGATACTGGATACTAGATACTAGATACTATATACTGGATACTAGATACTAGATACTGATACTAGATCTAGATACTGGATACTAGATACTAGATACTAGATACTAGATACTGGATACTAGATACTAGATACTAGATACTGGATACTAGATACTAATACTAACGGATACTAATACTAGATACTAGATCTAATACTAGATACTGGATACTAGATACTAGATACTATATACTGGATACTAATACTAGATACTAGATACTGGATACTAGATACTAGATACTAGATACTGGATACTAGATACTAGATACTATATACTGGATACTAGATACTAGATACTAGATACTATACTAGATACTAGATACTGGATACTAGATCTAGATACTAGATACTGATACTAGATACTAGATACTGGATACTAGATACTAGATCTAACTATATGAATACTAGATATTAATCTAATCTGATACTAGATACTAGATACTGATCTAGTACTAGATACTAGATACTGGATACTGATACTAGTACTAGATACTATTATCTAATATGATTGTATAATCTACTAAATGAATTATTACTATATGCATTAAAACTAACTTCTGATCTGACTAGACTGTCTAATACTGAATATACTAGATACTAATACTGGATACTAGATACTAGATACTAGATACTGGATACTAGATACTAGATACTAATACTGGATACTAGATACTAGATATCTAATACTAATACTGTACTGGATACTAGATACTAATCACTAATACTGTCTATCTAATTATATACTGGTACTAATACTAGATCTAGTCTGATACTAGATCTATATACTGATACTAGATACTAGATACTGTACTAGATACTAGAGCTAGATACTAGATACTGGATACTAGATCTAATCTGACTAATACTAATCTAGATACTAGATACTGGATACTAGATACTAATACTAATACTGGATACTAGATACTAGAGTCTAACACTATATACTGGATACTAGATACTGGATACTAGATACTAGATACTAGACTAGATACTAGATACTAGATATTAGATACTAGATACTAGATACTAGATACTGGATACTAGATACTATATACTGGATACTAGATACTAGATACTAGATACTGGATACTATCTAGATCTAGATACTATATACTGGATACTAATACTAGATACTAGATACTAGATACTGATACTAGATACTAGATACTAGATACTGAACTAGATACTGATATCCTAAACTAAACTAACTAGATACTGGAACTGATACTAGATACTAGATACTGGATACTAGATACTAGATACTAGATACTGGATACTAGATACTGGATACTGGATACTAGATACTAGATACTGGATACTAGATACTAGATACTGTGGATACTGGATACTGGATACTAGATACTAGATACTGGATACTAGATACTAGATCTAGATACTAGATACTAGATACTAGATACTGGATACTAGATACTAGACTAGATACTAGATACTGGATACTGGATACTAGATCTAGATACTAGATACTAGATACTGGATACTAGATACTAGATACTGGATACTAGATACTAGATACTAGATACTGGATACTAGATTCTAGATACTAGATACTAGATACTAGATACTGGATACTAGATACTAGAGCTAGATACTATATACTGGATACTAGATACTAGATACTAGATACTGGAAACTGGATACTAGATACTGGATACTGGATACTAGATTCTAGATACTATATACTATATACTAGATACTGGATACTGGATACTAATACTGGATACTAGATCTAGATACTAGACTAGATTCTGATACTAGTCTGATACTAGATACTAGATCTAATACTAGACTAGAACTAATACCGACTAATACTAGATACTGGATACTAGATACTAGATACTAGATTCTAGATACTAGATACTGGATACTAGATACTAGATTCTAGATACTATATACTGGATACTAGATACTAGATACTGGATACTGGATTCTACATACTAGATTCTAGATACTAGATACTAGATACTAGATACTGGATACTAGATACTAGATACTAGATACTGGATACTAGATACTAGAGTCTAGATACTATATACTGGATACTAGATACTAGATTCTAGATTCTAGATACTAGATCCCGATTCTAGATACTAGATTCTAGATACTGATACTAGATACTAGATACTGATCTAGACACTAGATTCTAGATACTAGATACTGGATACTAGATACTAGATACTAGATACTAGATTCTAGATACTAGATACTGGATTCTAGATACTAGATTCTAGATACTGATACTAGATACTAGATACTATTCTAGACACTAGATTCTAGATACTAGATACTAGATACTGGATACTAGATACTAGATACTAGATTCTAGATTCTAGATACTAGATACTGGATTCTAGATACTAGATTCTAGATACTGATACTAGAACTAGATACTGGATTCTAGACACTAGATTCTAGATACTAGATTCTAGATACTAGATATTAGATTCTAGATACTAGATTCTAGATACTAGATTCACGATGCACAGGTGAGCAATCAGGGCAAGACAATCAGACACAGGTGGAGGAGATGAAAGTAGGTTAGGGGTCGTGGAGACACGAGGGCAGGGAGTGCAGTGATCTGAAATCAGAGGATGAGTTAATGATTTCAAAATAAAACAAGAAACGGTGAAACATGAAATGGAAAAACAAAATAAAACATGACCTATAATCGGACGGGCTTGACAGATACTCTGGAATCAGTCGACCAGTAATGTTTCTTTAATAATCCAATCATTATAATTACTCTAAAACATGTAATAATCAAAATGTTATATGATTTTCATGCTAAGTCACATTAGCTGAAAGTTAGCCCAAGTTGGCAAGTAGCGTTGTTTGGTGAGTTCCCCTTGGCATTGGAAACCATCGCACCGAGCCACCCTTTAGCAAAGGTATGTGAAAAAAACTTTATATTAAAAAACCTGAAACTTGACCTGAAACTTTGGTCCCTTCTGTAAAGAGGCTGTTAAATAGTCTGTAGTCTATGTAGTCTTGAAGCCTGTCTGGGTCTGCAAGTCATTCACCCTGAGTAGAGCGAAAAAACGTTACTGAGTCTTTCTCTTATTCAGCCTGCGAGGCTGAGTACTGACTTCAACTCTCAGCAGCCCTCTTCTATTGTGGGACCAATAAAGGAATATCTTATCTTATCTTGTCTTAAAACTGGGGAACAACAGCATGGATGGATAGAGGAGGGAAGAGGAAAAAGGGGGAGAAAGGAGGGGAGAAGAAAAGAGGAGGAAAAGAAGAGGACTGATTAATGAACTGTAAGGTAGCGGAGCCCAAAGTGTTAGTTGAATACAGCATAATGTACTGGAGAAATGTACATAAACGACTAATTAAAAATCACCATACAGGTACACATGAATTGAGACAGTACTGATATTAAAGCTTAAATTTGAGCATCTTTGGCTCCTGAACATGTGGAACAACAAGAACAATCATTTGATGGAGTTTCCTGATACTACTTTATTACTTTTTGATTAAGAAGAAAGAAAATAAGATGAACCTTTATTAATCCCCAGAGGGAAATCCAATTTTTACACTTTTGTTAATTTTCACACAGTACACATAGACCTGAAATACATACATGCAGAAACTGGACCCAAAGACCTGCATTAATGGAGAGATGTCAGAGTGGGGGGGCTGCTCCTGAGCAGTTGGGGGTTTGGTGCCTTGCTCAGGGGCAGCTCGGCAGTAACCAAGAGGTAAACTGGCACCTCTCCAGCTACCAGTTCACACTCAGTTCTTGGTCCATGTCGGGACTTGAACCTGTGACCCCTGGATTCCCAATCCAAGCTACTGCTGCCCCCTAACATTAACATTTTCAACGTAATAATTTAGTTTGTTGGGGACACAGATAGGAGCTGGTCTAGTTATCATAAAATATTTAAGATAATTATCAATATTAAGAAAAGGAATATTAAAAAATATTGGTATATGGGGTAGCAAATTATATTGGTACATAAGCTCGAAAGACTTTAAAATGGCTATCAAAATAATTATAATTATTAAAGTAATTATTAATTACATTGAATAATATGATTTAATGTATATGAAATCATCCTCGGGGAACAACTCATTCAGTCTCATTAAATATACTCAACTATCAGTTTTGAACTTTGATTGATAATGAAATTAATAACTATAAGAAAAATCACCATATCAATTGATAGTAAAAGTTGAAGGATTTTGGAGTTCTTGACATAGCAGAGGTTGATATTACTCACTCTGGTATTACACAGACCAGCATGTATATTCAACAACCATTCATTTAGAAGATAATATAGGTTTAAAACACAATATTGATAGAGAGAGAGAGAGAGAGAGAGAGAGAGAGAGAGAGAGAGAGAGAGAAACAGAGACAAGATGGTGGATACTTCTCTGCATGGCATTCGGACAACATGGCGAGCACTGTAAAACTACAAGATGGCTGAATCAAAGATGGACGCTCTCAGTGTGTCTGTATGTCTGCTGTATTCAGAGAATCCTTGTGTATATATCTCTGTCGTTCACATATTGAGCTGCAGAGCTGACCTCTTCAGGTCAGCAGAGTCTAAGCTTCTTCAGAGGTGAGGAGGGAGGAGGAGGAGGACCAGAGACCTGCTCCCTGACCTCCTGCTGCTGAAGAGCCAGAGAGAATGAGCCATCTTCTCTCTGGCTCCATCTTGAATGGGGGGCCCAACACTGTTAACATTTATTTATAATACGCTATTTTCACAGTGTGGTACGAAACAGTCTGATGCCTCCATATGACCCACATAAGTAAACAAGACCGTCAGAGAGAAGACTGCTTATTACTTTAGTTATTCCTAATGCTTACGGCTATAGACTGGCAGCCTGGGGAAGTTAAAATAGACATTGAAATAAAACTTGCATGCATGAACAATTTCACATAACCTTGCAAACTACAGTCATGTTTATATAGCTTTAGTATTAACATTTAAAAAAAGAAAAATTCTCTTTTTTTCCCCCGGGAAATTCTTTTTTCCCATTTTTTTCAATTTAACCTTTCTAATCATATAATCATTAATATTACGCTACAGTCATCTTACAGTTTGTGAGCTAAAAACAGTGATGGTGGTAGTAAACTTATTTCACAATGTTAAGCAGCTCATACAATACGACTAACGTTCCTGCTGTGTAACTGCAACGGTAACGTTGCTTAAGCATATTATTTACAGCTCTTAACACTTTAAAACATGCTTGGTTACGTATTTGAATGACATGAGCTGAGACCCGCTGCTGACATCGGCAGTAAAAATGGATGATGTGCCAGAAAGCCATCACGTGATTTGTGAAGAGAAAACTGAAATGTGTGCACACACACACACCACACACACACACACACACACACACACACACACACACACTGGGGGTTGTAACTGAAGCACATCACAGTGGCAGCAGGCAGCATCATGCAGTCACAGGGTCAGCAGCCTCAGTATTATATGGCCTTCTCCAACAGGACTAAGTGGACTCGGTACTAACAACTGGGACTTCACTTATTGATACTGAAGAAGTCAGAAACTGCTGCTGAGCAAGGTCATCGATCCTCACTGATCCTGACTGGAACACCGCAACGATTTTCCCTCTGCTGGTTCATCTCTATTACATGTGGACTGTCCGTCTGTCTGCACTGCATGCTCAGAGAGTTTGAATGCAGAAGAAAATGTATGTAGTAAGTGTCTTCATCCTTTAACTGACCAGTACTCAGATTACAATATTGTCATACATATTCAATATTCATATTTCAAGACCAGACAAGACCATAACTGCAGGGATATCACTTTATTACATGTTCATTATCTGATGCTGAACATCATTAGCGGCGGCAGCTCAGTCCGTAGGGACTTGGTTTAGGAGGCGGAGGTCACCGGTTCAAGTCCCCCATGAACCAAGACCAACTGGTTGCTGGAGAGGTGCCAGTTTACCTCTTGGGCACTGCCGAGGTGCCCCTGAGCAAGGCACCAAACCCCAAACTGCTCTGGGCGCTTGTCAGGAGCAGCCCCCTCACTCTGACACCTCTCCATTGACGCATGCATGTGTACTGTGTGAAATTAACAAAAGAGTGTAAAACTGAATTTCCCTACGGGGATTAATAAAGGTTCATCTTATCTTATCTTATCTTATTAACACCTACCTGCTTCAGATGAAACCAATAAATCATTTCTAAATGTATTTTCTTGTTACTATTAATGGCTGTCACGCTCCCCACCCCAGAAAGAGGAGGAGGTGCTGGCTAATAAAGGAATATCTTATCTTATCTTATCTTATCTTAAATCTTCTGTAATAAAATGTGGCTACCTAAACCTGTTCTCAGCACTTTGGACGTGACGTGGGAAAAGTTGAATTCATTTTATTTCAGCTTCTTAGTGTTTGTATTTGTTTTATTATTTTAATTTATCAAGAGATTCATTGATTTCTCCCAGTACACTGGTACATACACACAGATAAACAGTATACAGTATACGGCAGTAAAAGAGGTGCGTGAGGAGGAAACTTCACTTGTGTGGGTGTTTTTATGGGAATGTGGATCCTTCTGATCAATTTGAGGAGTGCCTATAGTTTACATCTTCCATATTTTATCATAACTGTATTATGCAGAGTTGGACCGACACTGTCCTGGTCTTGGTCTTGAGTTGGTCTCGCCTCGCCTTGGTCTGCCCTCGAAGTCTGTTCTTGTCTTCATGGTCTCAATAAAGTCCGGAGAACCAGAGTACAGACTTACAGTGAGTAACATGAGTTAATCCAAACACCAGCTTTGTGTAGGAAAATCCAAAAACAGACTTGACAGTTTCTGCTTTGTTCTTTTTACCACAAATCTGATTGTAACTGTATTTTGTTTTTTAAATTTGAGGAAGTGTATAAAATATATGCTTTATAAATAAAGTTATTAGTTATTTATCCATTTATTTAATTGTTATTCTAAAGTAATGTGTTTATGATTATTTTATCATGGTAGATTGCCATGACGATCAGCAGGTCTCTCCCTGAAGAACAACTAGACATCTGGTGATTACCTGGCCTGTAATTTAGTGCCAAAGGGCCAATTCATTAGTCCACTGCTCTAAAAAACGAAAACAGTATAATACTCTAGTATTTGTGACACTTCAGAGGTTATGTTAAAATAATCTGTAGTAGCTATTAATGATAGTATTTATGGCAGTGTCGATCAGCCATAAATACTGTTTGACATATTTCTTCCTGGTCTGCCCAGTACTACTGGCGGCCGTAACCCTGTACACACTCTACGTACATTATTACCTCCGCCAAGGAGGTAATAAATGTTGTAAATTTCTCCACTGTGGGACAAATAAAGGAATATCTTATCTTATCTTATGTTTTTGCCGGGGTTTATCTGTCTGTTTGTCTGTTTGTTTGTTTGTCTGTGTTCAAGATGACTCAAAAACTTATGGACGGATTTTGATGAAATTTTCAGGGTGTGTTGAAAATGTGAAAATGAAGAAGTGATTTAATTTTGGGGGTGATCTGGAAGCACAATCCTGGATTCTGGATCACTTTGAAGTTTTCGTTAACATTGGGGTAAATGGGACCCAAAAAATAGTTTCTCAATGTCTCTGGTAATTGTTGCCCAAAGCTCATGAAATCTGACTCAGGGATTTACAATGTGGACTTCTATCAAATCCCAAAGGCTGATCCAGATCTGATCCAGATCTGATCCAGATGGAGGATTTTATAGCCATTTATATAAAAAATAGGGGTACTCTTACATTTTAGCCTACTGTTCATTTAATATTAGAGGTAGAGATTTCTGAGACAATTCAGCATCTGAAGTATGTCAATGAATCTGATCCAGCTTTAATACTTGAGGAGACGGATCCAGAAGAAACCGCCAGGGGGGAACTATGGTGTTTGGTGGAGGTCTGAGCTCTCCGAGTGCTTTTCTAGTTTTAAATGATTTTGTTCAGTTTTCAACATTCTAGCTTGAAAATAAAATGGAGTTATTGGATTCTTTCTTTAATTTAATAATGTGTGTGAGATGCATTTTTCAAGCAAATACGTTTGAAGGGCAGTGTTGGTGGACTTTTAGGACTCATTCTGGAGTTATTGGAAATTTGGATCGCACTTGTTGAGCGAGTATTGCACAAGTTGGCAGTGAAAATGTAGTTTTTGAAATATGGATCGAAGCGGAATGTCTTTTTAAATAAAATCATGTTTAGAATGATTTTGGATTACACAAATCAGAAACAGTCCTATGCAGCCACCACTGGAATCTAACTCTACGGATGAACCTTTATCTGCAGCTGTGCAGGAATACCAGGTTTAATGATTGATGAATGATGAATGACAATGACAAGGAATAGACATGCCAAAAAAAAAGAATATGTGCTGCATTGAAATGTTGATTTTGAATTTGAATGTCAGTGTTTTGGATGAAGTTTTGAACTATTTGATCCAGTCCTACTGATTATGAAGGCAGTCCCTGTTGAGGGAAGGGCTTTCAAAGGGTCCATATACTGGAGCTTTTAGGGGGCTTCTGGCTGCATTGTAGCCTATTATGTAGCCTGTTGGCTGGTCTTGATCCTGATAAAGAAAAACGATTTGTACTTGATATGAATTATATAAAATATAAAAATCAAATAATTGCTCATTTTTTTGTATTTTAGTATCCTTTTGTGATATTTTAATGACCAAAACATACACAAACCCAAATGGTATCAACAACTTATGAGACATAATAGAGCAGGAGATGATCATCATATACTTCTGTCACTAAACTCTAAACCCTTTTCAGAGTTTAAATAATTCATTCATTCATTCATTCATTGATGTTTATTTCTGTTTTATGGTGAGAACAGCAGTGCTGAGCTGGATCTCAGATTAATCTCCAGGTTCCAGCGTTCAGGTGATGTTCACTACTTCTATGTGACATCTACTGTTGACCTGCCATCTCCCCCTAAAGACCCACTGGACCCCCTAAAAAAGACAAATATGGCTCCATTGTGGCCCTCTTAATGATTTCAATCTACTTAGCATGTTTCTTGCTTAATTTCAGATCCTGTGATATTTTTCTTTGGTTATTTGTCTTCCAAAATATTTATTTGTAGTTCAAGTTATGTCTTAATTTGTTCTTGTTGTCTTTTCTTTACTGATGATTATCTTATTATTTATCCCCTTAAGACGACTTTTGCTTCATCCCATAAAATGATGCTATTAATTTCTTCTGTATCACTAAATTTCAAATATTTGTTAAGCATATTATTGATGATCTCTTTAAAGCCTCCATTTTGTGAAAGGGAATTATTGATATTCCCTTTATTCGAATTTAAACTGAAATGGAGGACGGGCGGTTCTTGTGAATACTATGAAATCGAATCCTGTCTGGTGCTACTGCCTGCACTGATATCTCCCGATGCTACCGTCAGTGTGGTCGTGTCAGTTCTCAGCAGTGGATCTTATCGCTGAAACAGGATCGCTGAAACCTAGAACTCCCCGACAGATGACGAAGGTCAAGGGCTGAGGGTTCCCATGTGAAAGCAGCTCAGTGGTGCTCCTATTAGTTAGCTGATGGCCTGTTAGTGTTTGGAACAGAGTGTCAGTGTCTCGCGGCAGCAGCAGCCCTGGCAGATGCCGGAGGTCATGGCTGCGAGGACCTGTGCCTCGCTACATATGTGACCTGCAGACTGCCTGAGGCCGCTAACAGACTTTACATCCATCACACCACGGCTTACATTTTTTGCATTGTTTTAC
Organism: Pterois miles; assembly: GCA_947000775.1. NCBI lineage: Eukaryota > Metazoa > Chordata > Actinopteri > Perciformes > Scorpaenidae > Pterois > Pterois miles. The sequence goes on along the minus strand of CAMQGK010000516.1, from coordinate 2,173,197 downwards.
ATCCACCGCTGCTCTCTCCACATTATAATTATTAACAATGATATTCAGGAGTACGGAGTCTGTCTGTTCCCAAACAAAGTTTAGTTTGCAGCTACAAACCGAGAAGGACGTACACACAAACTGAACTTACCAGCCTGGAACAACACTGGACCGGCTGGACCGCGGAAGGGTTCAACTCGTTCCCGGAGAGGTTATGCCGGCAAGAATGGACAGACAGGAGGCGACCGCGGCCCTGCGAAAAAGAGCTAGGCTAACCACGACACCGCATAAAACCAGCGGTGCGAAGCATTTTTCTTTCTAACGCCTGCTACCTAGCAAACAAGACGGACAAAATTAAACTATGGGGCGTTAACAACTGGATAGACAGCTGCATCATGGTGATAACGAAGGCCTGGCTGCACAAAAACAATCTTCTGGGCAGACTGCACATCAGACGCCGGTTAGAGGAGAGGAGGGGGGTGTGTTCGTCTATATTAACAGCTGGTGCATGGACACTGCCGTTACTGAGAGACACTGCTGCCCAGACCTGGAGTTTCTGCTGTTGAAGTGCAGACCTCTCAGCCCAGAGAAATCACTCAAGTGTTTGTAGCTGCTGTGTATATCCACCTGTGAGCTAATGCTAATGTAGCTATGAGCATCCAACAGCACCAGGTACTGTGAGTCCTGAGCGGCACCGACACCAGCAAAGCACCAGGACTGGATGGTGTACCAGGGAGGGTGTTGAAATCATGTGTGCAGCAGCTTGCTACAGTATTCACCAACATCTTTAACCCTTCGCTGCAACAAGCCACAGTCTCCACCTGCCTGGTGCAGTGACAACCACCTCAACCTCAGCACCAGGAAGACTAAAGAAATCATCACTGACTTCCAGAAGTCAAGGACCACACCACACTCAGACCTGAACATAAATGAGGAAGAAGCGGACCGGGTCACAATGACCTGGGCTGAACTGTGAACACCACCCACATCATTAATTTTTTTCCCGGGTTTTTTTTTTTTTTTTTTTTTTCATTTATATATTTTTTTGGGAGAGGTGAGAGAGGGGGTGCCCTTACACCCCCCAAATTGGGGGTTTGGTTCCTTTCCTCAGGGCACCCTCGCCGTTCCCAAAGGGAAATCTGCCCCCTCCCCCACCAGTTGTCTTTGTCCATTGGGGGTTTTAACCCCAGTCCCCCACATCCTTACCCAAGTCCTTAAGGAATAGCTACTCCAAAAAAAGGAAAAAGGCCTAGCAGCATAACAGGGGGAACAAACTCCCTCCACCTCTGCTGGATGGACGGATGTACAGTGTGGTAGGCAAGCTGCTCTGCATCAGAGAAAAAACAACTGCAGTGGGTTATCAAGACAGCTCAGTGGATCAGTAGCTCTCCACTTCCACGCCTAGAGCAGATCTACTCCAACCATCTTCTTTGACGGGCCACAAAGATCCGGGGTGACCCCACCCACCCAGCACACTATTCTCCAGCCTCCACACCAACAGAATGAAGAATAGTTTCTTCCCCATGGTTGTGAACAGACTGCTGGTCATGATTCCATGATTCCCTCCAACTGCACTTTCTTATTATTTATTATTTATTCATGTACCCTACCTCATACTCTGGCAGTGACATTAGAGCTGGATAATGTCATGGTATATATATATAATGACAATAAAGCTTCTTCTTCTTCTAAAACAATGGAAGTGCCGTCGCTGCTTAGATAGCTTTAGGAAAGATCGTGGTTTGGGTTAAAATAACTCTGATAGTGGTGTAACTTTTTCTATTTCACAGTCACATAACTACTGATCAGGGTAGACTCCAGGGCTGTTGCCAATATTTTTAATATAATTCAAATTAATGTGATATTACATGCCGTTCCCAGCGTATCAAATACTGATGAGACTGTTGGCATTAGATACCTTTAGCATTGATTGACATGCACCAGGCTTTCCATTGACTGCAATGCGAACCCATTTGTGGTAACAGTAAATGCTCAGGAAATGTGCGCCAGGAGTGTGGTGATGTAGTTGGTCCAACAACACAGGCCTTTCATCCAGAAGGCCGCTGTGGTGGCAAAATCTTGTCACGGTGAGACGGAGAAATTGCTCTGAGTCGTTGGAGTACAAGCAAAAGAGATTTATTCAGGTTGCAACCAGGAGAACACAGTGTACAGAGTCTGGGGTCTGCAACAGAGTCATCTACAGGTTGAGGAAACAGCTACTATTATAGGGGAAGAATAAATGAGTGTGTATTGGATACGTGGGTGGAGGGTGGTTTCTTATCATAAGGCAACAAGGCACAGTATAGTAACTGTAAGTCACATATGAGGAACCAAAACTGCAGCATTAGATTTATGCGAGGACAGGGGAAGATGGGTCGCAGAGGGGACAGCAGATAAAAAGGGAACTGTGGGTTCGAAAGGGGAACTGCTAAAGGAACTGAAGGGTCAAGAGGGCGACTGCCATCACACCGCTGTTGTCCCGCACATTCACTTCCGCTTTACAATCACCTGTTCAATCATTCACATGTTCACAACGTTCAGTTACAGTTTCACTGACTATGTGTTTACTGTGACCAACCCAAAGGGTCTGACAAAGCGCATATGATGGGGGGATGACAACGTGTTGGATATGTGATCAACAACACTCATTTCCAAAGTCTATGAGAAAATGAGCCTACTTCTCACTTCTCATTTATTACCTCAGTAAACACTGTAAACGTTAGTTTATTCACAGTGTGTTTTCAGTTCATAGACGTTGATTGTAACTGTTAATTTTAGTTGCCTAAAAATGTCTTATTTGACGTTCCATTGTATTTAACGCCATCCTCTCATGTCACTCCTGGTTCCAAAAAACCAAGATGGCGACAGCCAAAAACTCAAACTTCAGGCCTCAGAACCATAGCACACAAACTAAGAGGTGACATCATTGTGAATACATCCACTTCCTGTTTACAGTCAACACACTGAAGCAAAGACCTGAACTTTGAACTAAAAGCTGATTTAATCACTCATTATTATTCCACCAAGTGAGTTTTTCACAGAATATAATGTATATTTCTGCAGTTAGATGATTACTTGCTGAATCACTAGTATTGATCAACATCCCTCAGCTCCTGGTAGGTATATGGCAGCCTGGGGGCAGCAACCGTCTTTCTTGCCCCTTTAAAAGAGGAGGTTGTCCAGGTCAGCAGCAGCAGATGGTCCCAGACGGAGACACTAGATCCCTTCGAAAAAGAAAAAAAAAAAACACCATCCCCTTTCAGTTTATGGGAGCACTGTGTTGTGATTACAATGAACAATAACTTGATCTATTAGCATTATACAATACAATAAGTACAATAAGACCGTATGTTCTGTATTTTTGTATATTTCAGATTATTTTTTAATGCTTTTTTAAGCATTTGGTTGTTGCATTCACAGCTACTAGTGTTCACACACAACATGCACATGTAATGTGTTCATTGAATTATTTTATCCACCCCATTTATATCAGTGAGGGTTGTCTGAATAATAAAAAAACACCTTTCTGTACAATGCAATGCACTTCAAGTGTAGGGATGTAAAAGTGGAAATGGCCATAAAAATCCTGTTTTTGATCGTTTGTTTTGTGTATGAGATGCTCCAGGCTTTCAAATAATACCCCTCCGTATGGAGCTTTTTTCCTATCTTTATTCAAGAGTGTGGTCTTTCAATGTCAGAGCATGACTTGATTTCACCTTCAGCTCTTGTAATTCTTTCTCTCAAACCCGTCTTACACTCAGACGGCCCCTGCTTGCGCTTGGATTAGCTCTGCTTCCACTCAAACTGTATGCTTGCACTCAGATAAAGTTCCTGCTCCAGCTGCTGCCTCTCTCCTCACGCTGAGGCTTTCTGGGAAACATCTGCTCTCACATTTCTCCTCTGCTCTCTAGGTTTTTGCGCAATAAGCCTGTCAAAATTCCTCAGCCAATAGAATGGCAGGTGTAGTGTTGACCAATGAAATGATCCGTACCTCATGTTTGCTAACTGCAGCCAATGGCTCACAGCTGCAGTCGGCAGAAGGCTATATTATTACAAAACTTTTTTTCTCGATCTTGGAAAAGCTTTGCACATATCATACCACTCTTTTTGTCTGACTTTACTGAAGGATAGTTTAGCAGCGAGACCACATACGCGACTTCTACACCACTGCCAGACTAATGTTGGATGAATGGCTCATTAGCCAGCTAAAGGGCTGAAGGCAGGCTGGAGGCGGGCTTATTTTATTTTAATAAAAGAAAAAGTATGGCCACTGGTATAAATATTGTTGCCCATATATGCCATTTTATTCCAAAAATTGTAAGGGAAGTACACAATAAAGCCTTGGAAGGCAGAAGTAGGCCATGTCTTGAAGGTAATCCACAAATTAAGATATCTGATCTGAAAGCTGCAAAAGTTTGCAAAAACTCTTGCGAGACTCACTGCTGATAACCCGGCCAAAGAGTAACTGCCCATTAGGGATGCTCCAAGAAGTAAAGCGAATGCACCCACACAGAGGGAGGGATCATTTCATAGGTCAACATTACATCTGGCATATTGGCCGGAGAATTTTGACGGGCTTATTGTTCAAAAAATCCGAGAGCAGAGGAGAAATTTGAGAGCAGACGTTTCACGAGCACACAGAAGCAGCCTGAGTGCGAGGAGAGGAGTGAAGCTGGAGCGTTTCATGGAGGCCTGTCCGCCTTGGAGCTGCACCAGACACCAGCTGCACTGCATCACCATAATCAGGATCTGCTCAAAAACCCTGCTCAGCCATCTCTACCATGCCATTTGCTTTAGCAGAACATGACAGCACTACCACAGTTAGTGCAGCCATGTTGGCTGAGCAGCCAAACAGGAAATAGAGACTGCCCTGTGCTGTGTGGCTACAACAAATCCCTCAACCTGGACAGCCCGACTACCCTGGGTGGAATACACTCACAGCACACTCACCGTTTGGATGTGCTTTTGGTTACCAACCACCCTTATTCCCATCTCCAAGCCGAGGTTGCAGGACCACCTGTGCTGCTGTCACCGGACTTGTAAAAGGCCCTTCTTCAAGCATCCACCAGGTCACAGTTACAAGCCAACTGTTGCCATATCCTATCTCCTGTCTGCAGCCCAGGCCAGAGAGTATGGCTGTCATCTGAACACCTCCTCCTCAAAATGGAGTCTAAGAATCTTGGTTCATTGGTCGCTTTGAAAATGAAAGTGTCATCAATCCCTCTGCTGTGTGACTGAAACTTCATCCCTCTCTCAAGATTCATCGCACCTTTTATTTGTGTCCCTGATTAAGCCTGTCCGGTCCAGTTCCCTTCCCCTCCAGCTGCAGTGCCTCCCCAGCCCCAGATGATAGATGACCATCCTGCCTATACTGTTCTACTTCTTTTGGACGTCCACTGCCGGGCTCGCGGCCTGCAGGATTGGTGGATTTGGGAGCGCTACGGCCCTGACGAGTGCTGCTGGGTGCCCTCTAGGCAGACTGTGGATCCTTCCCTCATTCTTGAGCTCCACGCTGCACATCCTGACAAACCAGGTCAGATGCCAGGTGACTGTCTGCGGGTGTGTTGTTGACTCCATACACCTGCTTCATTATTCATCGGTCAAAGCAACTGACACAGTATAACTGTCCTGTGAACACAGGAGTTTAACGTGAAAAGACACTTTGCATAACGATCAGAAACTGACACATCGTCCCTGACTCCAAAACTGAGGCTAAACAGGTACCAAGAGGGTCACAGTTTGAAGAGGAGGGCCACTGACCAAGCATCTGTATTTGACGAGTCTGAAATGAGAATATGGTGGTTATGCTTTCAGTGTAAGGACCAGATGTGTTTACGCAAGAGTTTCTTTATTACTGTCTGTCCTGTACCAGTTGCTGCAGTTTGTCTTATGTAAGAAGAGTGAACAAGAGGCCAGTGTGTGTTTGTTTTCCAAATTACATGTGCTTGGATTTCTGTGGTGTGCTGGTAGGAGATGTCCTTGTAATGACTTTAATACAGGACAAAGCCCTGTGGCCTATCCATTAACACACACACACACACACACACACACACACCAGATGTGATGTATGTGGAAGAGAGCGTGGCCTTTAGTGTTATAATTTATCTTAAATCTCTCCCTTCCTCTTATTTTGTCTCTCTATCTCATCATTCATTTTGCCCTGAAATATTCCTCTCTTTCACCATCACTCTGCTCTCCTTCTATATCTCCCTTGCCCTCTCTATTTTTGGGCTTTGTTTTTTTAATCTCTTGTGTATCAATGAAAGAACCAGCTCACTTATGTATAGGCAATAAAACCACTTATTTAGATATGGAAAAAAATATAGTTATAGTTAAATATAGTAGTTATAGATATAGATACATACAGTGAGTAAAATACGGACATAAACAATGTAAGATAAGTGTCATCACTAACATAACTTACAAAACAAAACACTGGTCTTGAAGAGCAGCCTCCTGGATAAAAGTCCTGTGTTAGCTGGACCCATCCATCTCCCCTTCTCGCTTCTTGTGCTGGTCATACACTAAGATTTTAGAAATGCTGTTGTGTAATACCTACTCCCACTGCGAGTAAATTGTTTTTGATGTAAAAGCCCGGAGCCCATTTATGTTCTCACACTGTGCCGTCGGCTCATCGGCCATAACCTGAATGCTCACACTGCATATGTAAAATAGCTGTTGTTGTTGTTGGCTGTTGACAGTAGTCAGTAAAGGTTTGTCTGAAAGCTCTGAGGCAGGTGACAAACTGCTGCCTGCTGCCTTTATCATCTGTGCCATCCTGTCTGCTGAAACGTCTAAAAGAAGAAGTGCTGGAGTATATGGACTTGGAGGTGGCTAGGAAGACATGGACAGTGTGGCTTGTCCATTTTGCTGATCAAATTGTCAGTCCTCCTGTACACTGTATAGCAAACAACACCCCATGTGATTCAAAGTTGTGGCTAAAATCAGACAGTGTATGCCCAGCTTTATTCTCCATCACTAGCTCTGATCGTCACAAACAACAAGCCCAATGCAAGAAAGGCGCTAATGCCTTGTGCATTATGGTGGCATTCATACGCTTCATGCGAACGGCCGGGATAAAATGACATCAGATCATCGGACCTCATTCACCAACCATTCTTAAGAAAAACTTCTTAAAACCCCGTACGCAGTTTTCACAACTCTGATATTCACACATTATGGTCTTTTAAAATAAACACTGCACTGCAACTCATACTGGCTACTCACAGAGTGTTCTGCCGTGTTCACAACGTCAAGTCATACTTTCACTGTACAAGCACAGTAATTTTAAACACAATCATAATGTTTTTTCCTTAACCAAGTGATTTTGTTGCCTAATCATAAGCAAGTATTTGTGTTTAATTCACAAAATAAAGCATGTGTTTACTGCAACTGAAAAGTGACGGACAGAGATCTGACAAAGCTTTAGTATATGACGAGTGGGATGATTCATAACTGTGCCATACTGCATACATGCAATAAAGAAGTGACCTTCTTTCTGTTGTAATGGAGTTTATGCCAAACAAATAAAATGAAAACAATAGGGATGCATATTGTAATGTTACCTGTTGGTGTTGCTTTAGGTCATTGTACAATGAGTCAAAGTTTCTGTTGGGGTTTCAAACACAGCTGGCGTGGTTTGGCCTGTGATTTGCAGCTGCAGCTTCAGTGTGTTCAGAAAGAATTTGATCACATCTGACAAAGCAAACCAAATCCTTCCCCCCACTGAGCCCCCTAACCGGTGTAAACACTGTTCATCTCCTCCTGGAGAGAACTGGACTGTGAATCAATAAGGAATGGACAACAAGAAGACTCTACTGTGCCCATTACAGAGGTTTTTCCAATGGATGATATAGTGAAGCTTGATGACATGGGCACCATCTGTGGTCATGACAACTATGTTCTCTCTCTGCTGTCACAATGCTCGGTAAAAGTGATGCCAATGGACCACAAGTGGCAAAGCTTCTCTTTTATCTGCTGTATCTTGCAACAGTAGCCAGACATAGGACGTGATGTCCACACTTTTATCCACCGCCACAGTGGTACATTTGTCAGTTTACTGGATGTGGCAAGTCTCGGATCTTTGGATGGTGTCTTTATTTAACAGTCCATCAAAGCAAGCATATGAACTGTTGGTGAAAACCTCCTCTCTGACAGCAAAGGGTTTCCACATCTGGCACTACAGTCTGAACTGTTCTCGCTGAACTCTGTAGCCTGATTGTTGGAGGCACGCAGTGTTTTAAATGTTAGTTTACCCTTTGATTTCCTCAGCTTTTAAACTCATCTTTGAACTTATTTTAATGATTACCGTATTTTCCAGACTATAAGGCACGCTTAAAATCCTTAAATTTTCTCAAAAGTCAACAGTCGCCTTATAATACGGTGCAGCTTATATATGAATTCTGGTTGTGCTTACTGACCTCCTCAAACCAATTTTATGTGGTACAGGGCGTCAAAAATCTGTCAAAATGTTTTATTATGAGTTTGGTAAGCTTCGAAGCTGCACCGCTGGGTGGATTGTAGGAGCATTACGGTAACAGTACTCAGGCGCCTGGTGGAGTAATACTACTGACAGTAGTCAGGTGCCTGGTGGAGTAATACTACTGACAGTAGTCAGGTGCCTGGTGGAGTAATACTACTGACAGTAGTCAGGTGCCTGGTGGAGTAATACTACTGACAGTAGTCAGGTGCCTGGTGGAGTAATACTACTGACAGTAGTCAGGTGCCTGGTGGAGTAATACTATTGACAGTAGTCAGGTGCCTGGTGGAGTAATACTACTGACAGTAGTCAGGTGCCTGGTGGAGTAATACTATTGACAGTAGTCAGGTGCCTGGTGGAGTAATACTACTGACAGTAGTCAGGTGCCTGGTGGAGTAATACTACTGACAGTAGTCAGGTGCCTGGCGGAGTAATACATAATGTTACTGTGCTTCAACAGATAGGCACCGTAACATTATCATGTGTCTATAAGGAGCCCAATATCCCTTGACCTCTGACCTCAAGATATGTGAATGAAAATGGGTTTTATGGGTACCCACGAGTCTCACTTTTACAGACATGCTCCCTTTATGATAATATCATGTAGTTTTGGGAAAATATCATGCAGGTGTTTGCATGCGGTACACGTGTTTTCTTTGCCTATTCTAAAATGATGTATTTAAATATTTCTGCATACTGGGGTTACAGTATGGGAGTTACATAAATTTAGTATCACTGTAAAATGAGCCTGGTTGTATTCATGTGTGATGATGTTAGTCATTTCATATAGTGAGACCATTGTTTAGGGTTAGGGTTAAATTCTGCATTAATTAATTAGTTAATTGGTAAATGTGTTTTTGATAATTGCTGATTTAATTCTAGAACAACTTGACACACAGTGCTGAGCTACAATGATGATGTACACCACGTCTATGTGACATGTGACCGTTGATCTGCTATCTCCCCTCAAGACTCCTTGAACCCTTTACTTGAACAGAATGTGCTTGCTTTTTTATCCTGGTCCAAGGATTCATTATTTCAGTCTGTCAGTCTTGTCCACTGTGACTTCGTTCACTTCTTCTATACAGTCTAGAATATCAGGCCAGTATTCCTCTCGTACATTGAAAACCTCATAATCTACTGGGCATGGGTCATCCCAGAGGACGGGCCTGTTTGATTTTAATGACGCTATGGCGTTCTCTCCCCAACACTGCTATCAAAAACTTTTCTACACAGGAAATTTCAAAATCTAGCATGTTGCCATGTACTTAACTAAGCACATTTCACGCTCTGTAGACAGAATCTCTAAATATTACGTTCCCATTCAACCAAACTGTATTCGTTTCGAGAGAAATGTGTTTTCTCCCACATATTTTTTTCCCTTTATCAAAAATATGTTTCCAATCACTGTCCACAGATACTGTGTCTGTGTAGGGGGGCGGTCGGGAGGATGGATGGTTTAACGAATACAGGACTTTCACCCAGGAGGACGCGGTTCATGCCCTGTGTGAACATTGACTTATTTCCATTTATGTCTGTGAAATGTCTTCAGTAATGTAAGAAACATACTTATTTGAAGCCAAACCATGATTCAGTTTGCAGTGTGTTTAAAACTGTGACTATTTCCCACCAAATGTAATGGGGAATTCAGTTTAGTTGTATGGAAACATTTTATTGGGGAAAGGGTTGCTTTAGTTCCCAGACCTTAGCTGCAGTCTCCCCATTTGCAGATTTTCAAGCATTTTCTGGTATAATCCATAGGACCAACTTCATATTTTAGCTCTACTACCAGCAGATCTCTAAGAACAGTCCTGCTCTCTGTGATGAATATTGGAGAAACCGATGAAATGGCAAAGTCACAGTGACAGAAGAGAGAAAAAAAAGATAAAGCAGACAGAGTGACAAATTCAGGGTGCTATAGGGAGCTTCTGGTGATGGTCTGCAGTATTTTGTGATATTGTGAACAGTGCATTAGCGGTGGTTTGTGATGTGAAACGTGTGGTGAGACTTAGAGTCTTACAGGGTGACTGTGGAATGCTGCTGTGGTGCCATGAAGTCAGAATAACCTGCCAGAAAGAGACTCTAATGCCACTTAATGGGCCATAGCGGCCTATGCATGTGTGTGTGGAAGGGCTGTTGAGGGTTGCTGACTCGTGGGCTTTTGTGGCAATGGAGCATTAGTAAATTGGGGGGAAGCATTAGTGAACAGTTAGGACTTAACAGTGGGATTTAAAACAGTGCTGGATCTGCGGTCTGCTTCCATTAACGTGGCTGAATGGTGAGAGATAAGTTATAAAGTTGGTTTGGGATTGCGTGTGTGTGTGTGTGTGTGTGTGTGTGTGTGTGTGTGTGTGTGGCTATGGGACATTGGAGAATATGAAATTTGTGTGTGTGTGTGTGTGTGTGTGTGTGGACTGCAGACATCAACACAACATGCTGTCTCGTTCTAACCAATAACGGCAGGGATAAAATGCCTTGTATTGATGACTTAAAAGATAAAATGACCCCAGATAATCAGGTTGTCCAGGATTGGTTTACGCCTCCATCTGCACTTTGGTCAAATTAGGCAAAAAAACAGATCCATTTAAATTAGGCAAAAGCTCCTAATTTATTTGAAAATCAGCAAGAAACTGAATACAATAATGGTCAGAAATGAGGGAGTAGTTGTCCATTAATGTGTTGAGATAAGGGAAAAGATCCATTAGAAAAGTGGAAGATTGAGTTGTTTTTAATTGTAAAAATAGCTGAGCACATCAGGTTTGAGGAAACAGTTTACGAACTCAAAAACAGACTAGACAGCAGATATACTGTATTAATACAAAGCAAGTTTTGTTGATCATTTGCTATCCTACCTTTTTTTACCATTGTCAGGAGATTGGTCTTGGGAATCCTCCCAGAATGCACTGGAGTAACAGATTCATGGTCCACCATCTCCTTGACCTGAGACCATTAAGCATCACCAGTGAACATGCCAGGAGAAATGTCCCGTTGTGACCATCACTAGACAGCTCCTCCAACCAGGGAGCCTTTCATTCTCCTCGACACATCCATCACTGTGACTCCTGCAGTGCTCAGCAGGGACCAACCCTGCATCAGTGTACCTTGATGGGGCGCATGGATGTTGACATGCTGGGCCCCTCTTTCATTGCTGGCTCCTTGTTTTGTTGGGTATTGAGAAAAAGCACCAGACTCCCACTCTATTCATAGCCGTACCCACCTTTGAGGTCAAAGGTATTTTTTGCAGTGTGTGTATAATAAAAGTTGTGAAATAATTGCCTAAACATGACTTTACTTTGGTGGAGCAAAGGTATTGTAGAACGTAAAGATTGATCAGTGGATGACCCTGTGCTGACTTTCTCCACCAAGACAGAAAAAATGAAGTGTCTGTCAATCACAGCTCAGCTTTGGAAAGGGAATAGACATAAGATAAGTTGAGGAGACTGAGAGAAAAAGAAAGAGAGAAGGTGATGGAGATGAGAGAAGAGCATGTACTGTCCAGGATATGATTAGCATGATGATGATGATGATGATGTTCAACACAAAAAAACAGACATTGCTTGTTTGTGCTGAAGTTAAAGAGCTAAGACTTTTTCTATATAAACAAAAGGCCAATTTCTCTCAGATATTGATCACTAATTTGTCTAAATCTGTATTAGTGAGCACTTCTCCTTTGCTGAAATGATCCATCCACCTCTCAGGTGTGGTATTTCAAGATGCTGCCAGCAGGGTTATTGACAGGTGAGCCTTAGACTGTCACAATAAAAGTCCTCTCTAAAATGTGCAGTTTTATCTGAGACATTTACAGTATTAGTCCCTGAACGGGGTCAGAGAACCAGTCAGTATCTGCTGTGACCACCATTAACCTCACACAGTCCAACACCTCTCCTCCACATAGAGCTGATCAGGTTATTGATTGTGGCCTGTTGAATGTTGGTCCACTCCTCTTCAATAGCTGTGAAGCTGCTGGATATCGGCAGGAAGTGGACCACGCCGTCGTATACGCCGATCCAGAGCATCACAAACATGCTCAGTGGGTGACATGTCCGGTGAGTCTGCAGTCCATGAAGGAACTGGGATGATTTCAGCTTCCAGGAACTGAGTACACCAGGACTTCCTGTCTGGTCAGGAAGGCCCACCAGCGACTCTACTTCCTCAGGAAGCTTCGGCGAGCTGGACTTGGGAGCTCAGTCCTGAGGAGTTTCTACAACTGTGCAGTGCGGAGCGTCCTGGAGAAGCCCCCCCCCCCAATAAGAACAGGGTCCTACCAGAACCCTGTCTAGAACCTGCTAGACCCATTTACCTATAACTAACAATTTTAACAAACTTCAGTATTCAAAATATATTCTTATATATTCTTACCAGTTAAACATGTGCTCTAAACAATTAGAAACTGTTACCGCTCGCCTTGGTCTCTCCAACAAGGCCACTCTGTTCTGCTCACAACTCAGCAACTCCTGGCGCCTGGAGAAGCAAATTTAAGAGTTTGAAGGGAAAAACAGCAGAGAAATGGAAGACCAGCATGGGAAGCAGTACAGCAAAACATTAGCATGGGCCTCCAGCATCAGCCAGCAAAAAAACAAAACAAAACCTAGTGCACAACATGGCCATACGACCCTTGTGCATAACACGCCTTCACATCGAGCTGTGAAAACAGTGGGGTTTTAACTTATGGAGCTAATGGCGATTAATTTTCCCATGGGGCTTACTGAACTCATTTGTCCATCTTCTACTCACAGTCTGCATAACAGGAGCCGAGGACATCAGAGGACAAGACTGGAAACATTCAGGCAGTCCTGAAAAAGAAGAGGATGTCAGTACAGGTGGTGGAGGAACATCAGCCCAGACCCGGCTACCAGCCAGACCATTTCCCAAAATGACAGCTATGCCCTCAATCGGCAGCACAGGCCGCACACCCATCCTAACCTCACCCTTAACCAGCCCACAATCAAGCATCAACTTATGTAGAGGAACTGGAAACATCCCCACACCACAGACCGAGACAAAGCCACCAGTACTACTCTCGTAAGAGAACGGCAAAACTGAGCCCAAAACAAAGATATCCAAGGAATCAGTGTCCCTCAGGATTTTAAAACCAGAAAACCCAGGTGTGTCCACGCTGCTGATGAGCCTCATCAGGTCTGCAGAGCCCTGAAGAGAGAAAGCAATAGAGCTCCATAGGCTGTGGTCCCTGGGGCACTCCCCCACTATTACATAGCACCCCACATAAAAGCAAGGAACAGGAAGTAGAGTATGGAAAATGAATAATGCAGAGAGGTTAGGAATGTGGAAATAGGACACAGAAGACAAATAGAGATTGTGAAAGAACATTAGGGAGCCTGGAAGTGAGTCCCAGTTGATGTGGAATGCCTAAATTTGAGTCCAAAATGACCACTGACTGACTGTAATGGGCTGATCTACTGTATATATTCTGAGGACAAGGTGCCTAAAAGGGTGAGGACTCAACAAGAGTCCTGTTTAATGCCTCTGTGGCTTGAATTATCGGTCCTCCTACCTTTACAGTCGTCTAAGAGCCACAGTAAAGGCCCTGTGTGTCGATACTGAGATGGGCCCCGTGGGAGCATTCAGACTGCGATCTATGAACCATAGAAATGATAGCACACACTTGTATTGCTGTACTTGTGAGGACCTTCCAATGACTCAGTTTTAATTGCATGTCATTGTTTAATCTTTTTCAAAATAACAAAACAAAAAAATATGTTTTAGCGGTAACATGTACTGCTTTTAAATGTAATGTGTGGTACAGAGATTAATTTATAGTGTTCACTGTTCCTGCCAGTTTTTATTCCAGCTATGGGAATCTGCCAAATTGTGCAGCCATACAGTAGCAACTGTATATGTTAGGATCTAGATATCAGAGGCACACCCACCGCTGGGCTAGGTGACCTGGCATTTGTCTCAAAAACGAATGAATGAATGCAGGATGAGCAAGGGCTGGTGGGCAAGAGAAGTCGTTTATAACAAGTACAGACAATGATCAGCGCATATGATCAGCACATTCACATGACTGAGCGCTGGTCACGATTGTTGCTCCATGAGGTAACATGACTGACCTCTGTTGTTTCTTCACTGTAAACTGATGAGACTTATGACTGTTTCCTCAGACTGTTTTTAACTGAATGCTCAGTCTCTTTTGGCTTTGCGTGGTAATGGGGAGATTAAATTCGATTATCAATTTTCAGAGTGAGTTCCACTGTTAATGGTTGTATATAGTAGTTGTCCTTGTGTATTGCAGTACTTGTTTGTACGTTGTTTTGTATCTTGTTTGTGCTCTGCACCCTTAGATGAGATGTTCAGGTCAAAATGTCTCCCAGGCTGCAGAAAAAACTCCCACAGGGAGGAAATTGATCTCAATGGGAAGAGAAGGATGTTTATTGGGAACACATTTTTTGTGATTATGAGTACAGTCTGGCTATGTTATAAATCAAGCTGACAGAATCATGATGTACTGTATGGATGGTATGAGATTATTTTTATTTTTTATTATTTGTCAGAAGAACATAATATCAATCCAATCATTCATCATCATCAAGATTTTTTTTTCAATGCAAACATTAAAAAACTGTGTAACCCAACATCCAGCACCATGATGCATAAACGTTAAACCCACTTTATTCCTGCTTGTTTCATGTCCCAGTTTACGGGAATAAACGTTGATTGTTTCATCCATCTCCATTATTGGTCCAATCGGCAGAGCAGAACCACAGCGGTCACATATGGGTAATACTCTTCAATCACACGGATGCATCAAGTGTAACCGGCCAATCAGGATATGCCAGTCAAATACATAAATGGAGCCACAGTATATATTTTTAATCATTGCCCACTTACTGCTACACTGACGGCTCTTCCGCGGAGGGATCAAGATGATCTCCTGGGGTCTGCTTTGCCATGGAGGGGCTCTTTGAATTGATTTCCTCTGTCTCTCAGTGCTTTTTACGTCTGGATGACGGGAAGACACAGTTTATAGCTGCCACCAGCTGCTCGCTTATCATAAGAATACTGTAGAGCTGAGGCAAGGCGGGATGCTGCCGTAAAGAAAAAGATTGTTCAGCTCTTTTTTCCTCCTTTTATTAATAAGATGGTGCTTATGAAAATGTACAATATTGATATAAACAAAAGGCATTGCTCAACATTCCTTAAAACACATCCTACCCATTGAGCCCCACCTCCAGTGGGTACCAGTCACTGTCACATTATTGAACTAGAAAAGCACTCGGAGACCACAGACCTCCACCAAGCACCATAGTTTCCCCCCTGGCGGTTTCTTCTGGATCCGTCTCCTCAAGTATTAAAGCTACATCAAATTCGTTGACATACTTCAGATGCTGAATTGTCTCAGAAATCTCTACCTCTAATATTAAATGAACAGTAGGCCAAAATGTAAGAGTACCCCCTTTTTTATATAAATTGCTATAAAATCCTCCATCTGGATCAGATCTGGATCAGCCTTTGGGATTTGATTGAAGTCCACATTGTAAATCCCTGAGTCAAATTTCATGAGCTTTGGGCAACAATTACCAGAGATATTGAGAAACAATTTTTTGGGTCCCATTTACCTCAATGTTAACGAAAACTTGAAAGTGATCCAGAATCCAGGATTTCTTCCAGATCACCCCCAAAATTAAATCCGTTCTTCCTTTTCACATTTTCGACACACCCTGAAAATTTCATCAAAATCCGTCCATAGGTTTTTGAGTTATCTTGAACACAGACAAACAAACAAACAGACAGATAAACGGTGGCAAAAACATAACCTCCTTGGTGGAGGTAAAAATAAAATACAAGCTCACATTGTGCCAGTGACATTTAAACTTTCATCCATCGTTACTGTTTTCAGAACAGGTTAGATCTTCTGCATTTTTTTTTTCACATTCATCGGAGTTATTTGACCTCTCAGAGCCACCAAAAAAAATGTCACCATCCAAAATGGCATCTGATAAGATGATTGACTTTGTTAATTTGTCTCCCAGCACAAAGCACTTTACAACAAGCCAAGCAAAGATTACAGAGAAGCAGAATATAAAACATGGATTATGGCAGGTGATGGCAGAACAGCCACAAAACTAAAGATGAGGAAAGATCAGATAGTCGTGGCTGTGCACCAGGCAGCTAAACTGTAACTTCTTAACTAATGTTATTCATGCATTAGCCCCATTTAGGACTAGCTCCTGCACCCACATAATCAGTTCAGTTTTGTCTTGTATTGCAATGTTTCCCAACTAGAATAACAAAATGCATCAGACTCAGTGTGCAGTTTTTACAAAAGCTTTTCTCTGATGATTGAATTGTGTTGATGATTCATTTTCATATATAGAATTTGACATTTACTTCATTCTGTTTCACAAATTGCAGTTTGCAGCTACAGTACGTCAGATGTTTTTTATGGTTAACCTGACAGTCCTGCTGCACTATCCTGTGCCGTAGACAGTATAGGCGGCCTTTGACCACTGCACAGCAAACTGCCATGCTATAGTTCGTCCTCTCGTCAATTACTGTGTGATTGAAATGCCCGCTTTGGGGTAATGGCCGGAAACAGCCTGAGGGGGGACTTCAGAAAGGGGGAGGAGGATGACGGAAGAGACGAGTGGAGGTGGTCGAGGCTGGAGGGGGGATGAGGATGAAAAACTGAAAACCAACCAGGTGCAGATTAAAAACATTACAAGAATGGATGTGGTCTGTGAGGAGAGGAAGAGAGATTGGGATGATGTAGATGATGATGATAATGGGGAGGATGAAGAAGCTAGGCTGGGAGAGGAAGAAGCAGAGAAAATAAAGATGAGATAGATGAGTGTGTGTGTGTGTGTGTGTGTGTGTGTGTGTGTGTGTGTGTGTGTGTGTGTGCTGTATTACTATATGTTGTGGGGACATGAATCTGTTTACACAGTGACATTGTGCAGACTTTGTTTCCTTTTGTGGACAAAATGCAAAAACAACAAAAACATATTTTAGGGTGAGGACTTAGTTAGGGTTAGGGTAAGGTTAGGATAAGGGTTAGGATCAGGGTTAGGGTTAGGGTTAGGGTTAGGGTAAGGTTAGTATAAGGGTTAGGATCAGGGTTAGGGTTAGGGTTAGGGTAAGGTTAGGATAAGGGTTAGGATCAGGGTTAGGGTTAGGGTTAGGGTAAGGTTAGGATAAGGGTTAGGATCAGGGTTAGGGTAAGGTTAGGATAAGGGTTAGGATCAGGGTTAGGGTTAGGGTTAGGGTAAGGTTAGGATAAGGGTTAGGATCAGGGTTAGGGTTAGGGTTAGGGCAAGGTTAGGATAAGGGTTAGGATCAGGGTTAGGGTAAGGTTAGGATAAGGGTTAGGATCAGGGTTAGGGTTAGGGTTAGGGTAAGGTTAGGATAAGGGTTAGGATCAGGGTTAGGGTTAGGGTTAGGGTTAGGGTAAGGTTAGTATAAGGGTTAGGATCAGGGTTAGGGTTAGGGTTAGGGTAAGGTTAGGATAAGGGTTAGGATCAGGGTTAGGGTTAGGGTTAGGGTAAGGTTAGGATAAGGGTTAGGATCAGGGTTAGGGTAAGGTTAGGATAAGGGTTAGGATCAGGGTTAGGGTTAGGGTTAGGGCAAGGTTAGGATAAGGGTTAGGATCAGGGTTAGGGTAAGGTTAGGATAAGGGTTAGGATCAGGGTTAGGGTTAGGGTTAGGGTAAGGTTAGGATAAGGGTTAGGATCAGGGTTAGGGTTAGGGTTAGGGTAAGGTTAGGATAAGGGTTAGGATCAGGGTTAGGGTTAGGGTAAGGTTAGGATCAGGGTTAGGGTAAGGTTAGGATAAGGGTTAGGATCAGGCAAGTAGCAGTTACACTTAGGGTTAGGGTACGTCTCCAGGAAATGAATGTAAGTCAATGTAATGTCCTCTAAAGTGATGGAAACACGTGTGTGTGTGTGTGTGTGTGTGTGTGTGTGTGTGTGTGTGTGTGTGTGTGTGTGTGTGATTTTGTCAGTAGAGATCTCTGGTTGGTGGTCTGGTCCATAAAAACCCTATTAATGGCTGAAGGCCAATGGCTTTTACCGCCAGGGGCACAACACAGTCAGTAATGATGTTCTTATATATATGTGTGTGTGTGTGTGTGTGTGTGTGTGTGTGTGTGTGTGTGTGTGTGGGTGTGTGTGTGTGCACGTGTGTGTTTGTGCTGTTGTGTGTTCTTTTTGACAAAACAAATCACAACAAGCATAAAGCCATTACGTCCTAAATGGACTCATCTGTCCTCCTGGCTCTTCGGGGTCTCAGATAAAGAGTGCAATAATCCAATAAGCTGGATATAAATATGTTTCTTTGGGCTAAAAGTATGAAGGAAGCTAACCAGATAACAGAGAGAGTCTTGAGCTTTATCTCACTCCCAACTAGCTCCCTTTAAAGGAGCGCTGTGACGCTCCAGTGACACAAGCAGAGTTAATACTACTCAGTTGGGGGCTGAAGCTAAAGGTAGCACAGTTTGGACCATATCTAGCACCTGTATAGGATCACAGTGGGAAGTAGATGTCAGCTTCATCCCCGTGTCCACTAGGCTGCAAAGATGTACAGTATATGACCACTAATAACTCAAACGTTACTTCCCCTGATGTGCCCACCTTTAATATTGCAGTCGATGTTAGATATTGCCAAGTTATGGTGTCCTGAGGAGTTTTCAAGTCAAGTTTAATTAGGCATTTCTCACATCAACAAATAGAGTAGTGTATCTGATATCGAGCAAATGCTTTCCTTTCCTCACAAAATTTGCCAAGATGCTTTATTGATCATTTTGAATAACTTTGATGGAGCATTGTTGTGTTTCCTGTCACATTATCAAAGTGTGCAAAGTTTATCCAAACTAGGAACAGGGAGCCTGATGTACGAGCCAAAGCAGCTCGAGAGCTGGTACATACAGATCTAGTGGGACCAATAGACCCAGAGTCCAGAGACGGGTACAGGTCCACGTTATCAATCACTGATGACTATTCCTGTGAAGAATGTGGGTATTTTCTAAAGCAGAAGAGTGACATAGTGCAAGCAACAAGAAGTTTCTTCCTGATACTTACCCCATCTGGAAACGTTAAATATATAGAATAGAATAAAATGTCTTTACTGTCATTGTACAATGTACTACAAAACTAAAATTGCGATCCTTGACAGTATAGTATAAGAACAAGCAAAAACCACATAATAAATACAATAAAAAGTAAACAGTAAAACACACAAACACATTCACATTCACACACATTTACAATCTATTGCACTCTCAATCTCTTAGCAGCACTGGTTGCATTGACTGCAGTGGGGTCGAAGCTGTTTTTCAGCCGATTTGTCCTAACGTTGATGCTTCTGTACCGTCTGCCTGATGGCAGCAGCTCAAACAGGCTGAGACCAGGATGGTATATGTCTGAGCTAGCGGGAACTGTGCAGGGGAGGGTGCAGCCGATGATTTTTTTGGGCTGAGTTGATGACCCTCTGGAGGGTCAGAGGGTCTGCAGCTCCATGGTGTGTACGCCTCAGGTCTGGCCCCCCTTGATGTGAACTCCCAGGAGGCGGAAGTCTGCCACCCTCTCCACCCAGTCCCCACTGATGGTTGGTAACACGTCCGTTTTGTTCGTCCTGAAGTCGATGATTAGCTTCCTGGTTTTGGATGTGTTAAAAAGCACGTTGCTCTCCCTGCACCACACCGTCAGCTGCTCCACCTCGTCCCTGTAGGCGGACTCGTCCCTCCCCAGATGAGCCCCACCACCGTGGTGTCATCGGCAAACTAGACGATGGCGTATCAGATCTGACAATGATGCAGAGTTCACAGGAAAGCATTACCAGCCACTACTCAGAAGAAATGGGAAGAGACGTGAGACCTCAGTACCATACTCGCCACACCAGAATGGTCCTGCTGAGCGAAGCTGGAGCACCCTGTTTGGCATGGCTAGGTGTATGCTAATATAGAGCGAGCTGTCAAAGGGGCTATGGGCCTCTGCAGTGCAGACAGCAGCTGTAGTGAGGAACAGATACACAAAACAGACACTTTTCCTTAATGCTGACAGGCAGACAGCCTAATATTGCCAGGATGCAAAAGTTTGGGTCACTGTGTTTTGCCTATAAACAGGACAAGATAAAAGTAGACTCAAGGCGTGAGAGGGGAATCTTTGTTGGTTATAATAACAATAGCTCAGCCTACTCCGTCTACATCCTGAAAGTGGGAAACTGGTGACGTCTGTGACCAAAACAGTTGCAGAGCGACAGACCGACTGAGATGACCCCTGATGAGGACGACTTTGAGGTGCAGAGCAGAGCTAACACAAACTTTTTCATTTTATAGTTAAACAGTAACTACAAGATGTTTCTGAAAACATCTGAGGAGAGAAATAGTCATGACAGTAACAGGATATTGATTCAGATTTGATCAGCGCTGCCTAGTTTGACAGTGTGATCAGAGGTCAGGAGTGATGGACAGCTGCCTCCAGCTCTGATTGGTTGTTTTCCTCCAGCCTGTGAAATCTTACAGATGTGGGTTGAAACACCGGAGGACACAGATGAACATGATTTTTGTCAGGTTACGTGTCTCGTGCTCTACAGTCAGGATACAGTGACTAACTAACCCGAACCCCACAGCTGCATAACAAACAGGTGAAAAAAGGGTTTGCAGCAGCATCTGTCCAACCTTTGCAGCTGTTTTACATAACTTTCTGACCTACAAGATATGAGCCTCGTGTTTAGAGTGCATGGAGAAATTAAAAGTCACCTGTAAGAAAATATGAATGTTTTTAGTCCTATTTAGAACATGAGGTAGTGGTTCACTTCAGCCCCTGGTGGCCAGAATGAGTATTACAACAACAAACACTTGAAAATGATCCTGACAACAACAACAACAATCATCTCCCAAATTGTTCCCCTTGTTTTCACAGATGGAAAAAAATATCCACAAAAGTCATTTGTTCCACAAAATTAAGGAACTTAGAAAAGAGAGAGAAAGCCATTTATATCTGACCTATAGATGGATCATATCACATCAAAATGTTCTCCCTCTGGCCCAAATCAGCAAACATAACACAAAATCATAATCACCTTTATGGCAGCTCTCATAGAAGGAGGTGCAGCGTGTGTGCAGACGTTAAAACAGAGACACGCCTACAGTGATTGGTCAGTGCTGCTGCATCACTGACCAATCACTGCGGAGGAGCTCTGGGTCAAGGCTCAGCGCTGCTACATCCGTGTGCTGCTGCTGCCACAACGTGGATAAAAACTGACATTACCATGATGTTAACGATAATGTCGATGAGGATTCAACTTCATGGCCAAGAATAATAATTATTACGGTGACAGATGACGAATGATGATGATGAGGATTATGAAGCTGATGATGATGTTGATGAGAAGCATCTGATGAGTTGTCTAAAATAATGATTTATCCACCAAGCAGCGTCTACCCCACTGCTGTGACACCTTACATGGACCATATTGACCAGCAGATGGCGCCACAAAGTAGTGTGCCAAACATGTAGAGACAGAGTTGTGGCCCGTTTCAGGGTCCGTAGAGGGGCACAGCCCATAAAGAGGCTCCTCGAGACACCAGTGATTAATGAAGCCCTTTCGGTTTTTAAGGTTTACTTTTATTTTATTTATTTTGTTAATTATTTATGCACAATATACAGTAGTCAGAGGACTAGAGAAGCTCTATATACTGTAAATACATGTCCATATTTTGAAACTAAGAAGCAAGATGAGAATATAACCAACAAAACAAACACAAGTTTTTCATCCAGCAGACTACTGTTTCGATCACGTTACAGTCAGCTGTTTGTTCATGTCCTGTGTTCACAATGTTCAGTGTCATTTGTACAAATCTAGTAGTTTAATCCCAAATATATTGTTTTGTTTTTTCCTAAACCTTATATAATGGTTTTATTGCCTGAACCTGAGCAGGTGACTTTGTTTAATTCACAACATTAAACATGTGTCTGTTACACCGAGGTGTCTGACAAAGCGTCAGTATCCTGTGGTTCTACATGTTGTTGTTTAACTGGGATGAAGCTGCCCTCTTCTGGACTGAGACTTCAGATATGGTTCCTGGGATCTGTTGGAGCCACTCTCCCAGTTTGGGGGTTACTGCACTCCCACTACCAGGGGGACCACGTTAGCCCTAACCTTCCACATCCATTCCAGCTATATGTGTGTATATGTATATGTATGTATGTATGTATGTATGTATGTATGTATGTATGTATGTTGTTGTCATGTATGTATGTATGTATGAATGAAGCCATCCATCCTCTGAATGCTCTGGGTCACATGTGTCAAACTTAAGGCCTGTGGGCCAAATTAGGACCAGTACCTCAATTTATGTGGCTGCAAGTGCTTGCAAAGAATATATTATGCTTATCATACAATTCTATGCTACAGGATCGTAAAACAAAATATGAATAAAACCAAAATGTCCAAGAAAAGCAAAGTTGGAGCAGAGGGAAGGACAGAAAGAGGATCCATGTTAGTGGTTGATGGAGAGCAGCCGGTTTGTCTTCAATGGTAAAATACTGTCACACCACTGTCATCTACCACATGATCTCAGCTGATTACTCACGTGAGCATTATTTTGATCTTTGATAGATGAGTAATGATGACGGTTTCTTTTTTTTTTTTTTTTTTTTTGATGAGGGTTTTTGTCGTTTTATTGAGCAGTGAAATGGGGAGACGGAGGGTATGACACACAGCAAAGGGCTCTGGCAGGATTCGAACCTGCGGCCGCTGCAGCACATCAGCTCACTCTACCCTGTGATGAGGGTTTCTTAATCTCACAAATTCATGGGATTCATGTTGTAATAGAAGAAGAAGAAGAAGAAGATATTCCTTTATTAGTCCCACAATAGGGAAATTCAGTTTACACTCTGTTGTTCACACAGTACATATAAATGTACTATATATGTACAGTACATATAATAGCACATAGAAATGTGCCAACATACAGTATTTCAGTGTCTACGTGCTGCATATATATTTAGATGCACAAGCATGTGTTTTTGTTACTGGAATCATTTTTAAAATAAATTGTGAAAGATTTCTGCCTTCAGAGCCAGTTATTAAATAAATTATAACTAAAACTAATAATAATCAAATGCAGAGGCAATTGTATAATATGATCAAGAGTAGATATATTTATATAGTCTTACACTTACAACCGGCCCTTTGAGGGGAACCCTGATGCTGATGTGGGATCAAACTGAGTTTGACACCCCTGATCTAAGTCATGAGGCTGTGATTATCCTAGAGGTAGCAGTAGTAGTAGTAGTAATAGTTGTAGTAGTACTAGTAGTAGTAGTAGTAGTAGAGGTCACCACAGGTCATTTTATACAGTGATCAATGAAATGGCTCCTATGGGGACTAACATCATGGATCCAGGTGGACTCATTGATCCACCAGAGTCTCAGCTTTAAACTGAAACCCAGTTTATGGGGTTCAGGACTGTTTAGGGACCCAGTATGCAGAAATACTCAGATCCACCATTTTAGACTAGGAGAAAAATTGAAAAAAAAAAATGTTATTTAGCCTTCCTTCCCACAAGCTTACGTGACATGGCTGGTACCAGTGGACGCCCTCTGTCATATCTTTTTATTGTTGTAATACAGCACTGTAACGTCATGATGGTGCTGTTTGTTCACAATTTAGTCAGGCTGCAGCAACTCTATAGAAACAGACATACAACGACAGGTTCTATGTACTTATATTTTACTTTAAACAATTAGCTAATTATATTTTCCTTTGTGAAAATACATATAGTTCTGTATCAACACAGTCACCTCCTAAGTGAAATGAAGAAGTACACCGAATATATTTTAAAAGCAGGGATGTGTGAAGGCCTTGAGTGGCCCCTAAACAGGACTGAATACAAATAAGATAAGATAAGATAAGATGAACCTAACATGAAATAACATTTGACCTTCAGCTGGATGGCAGGGCCACTGACATGACTGCTGGATTCAACGGCGAAGGGCAGAAAGTGTTGTATTAGAAAATAAAAATAATTTATAATGTTCTACTGGACGCTGGCTTCATGTCATTGTTTCCTGTTTGTGTTCGTGCTTTTTAAAAGACCAGTGTATCTGGTGTCAACCTATGAATAGATGGATGGTACTAATTTAAAGTGTGACACACTATCGGGGGTCACTGTGAAGAAGGCGGCAGGCAGATTTACACAATGTGAAAATTAAGTGACAAAAACAATCGTAATCTATTGTTTTTCTTCAGATGACATTAATTACATAATATTGTCTGAGAAGAAATAAGTAGCCATTTTACTATGAAAGGTGTTTCTTACAGTTTACTCTTGAGTTATGTTAAATATGTTGGTGAGATGAGGGTTGAACGCCAGGAAACACCTGAAAATAGCCTGTAGACTCCACTGCCTTTAAAGGAGTAGTCTGTCTTTTTTTCCTGTGTGTCACATTCAGCATCACAAACACACCAGAAAAACAGTTCAGCGGTGAAAATGTTGTTTTCTTTTTCATATCTCTGTTACTAATTTAATCTCTCTTTCAAAATCTCAAACCAGAGCTGGTGATTGTTGGAACAGTGGAAAAACTAGCAAAGATGTTTCTGATGAGTTTGAAATGTGAAAGGGTGTTTTGATAATCAAGGAGGTAAAATTCATATTTCCTATAGGAACCTATCAATCAGTTGAGAGTTTATTTTGACCAAACTTTGAATAAAGTGTGTAAAACGAGTTAAAATGACTAAACTGACTGGAGTCTGGTGGCTTTGAGGAGAGTATATTCATTGTTTTGTATGTTAAAAATTGTTGATAATTGTCCAAAATTATTATATTATCAGTTGCTACAGCCAGATTTTTGTGGGTGTTAGTGTTTTTTTTTTTTCTGGTGAGAAAGGAAATTAAGTCATGTCAAATGAATAAGTGGCAAAACATCATCAATGTCCAGTTTATTTATTCTTTATAATATTGATATAATATTGTAATAATAATAATTTCAGCATTTGAAGAATTTTTAAAGATTGGTTTATCATTTATGGAGCAATCAATCTTTGTAAATAAGAATTACAGACATCTCTATGTTTAGTCAAGTAGACAAATTATCTGAATTTTGTCTTGAAAACTGTATTTTAGTTTATTTTTGTTTGACTGTGACTGAAGTCTGTGAGAAGTCATAGTGTGAAGAGGTAGTTTCCTCAGTGAGCTCAGCAATATGGTGACTTGTCTTTAGTGGCTGAAGTTGTGAGTTTGAGACCAGACTGAGGCAGAACAAACATGATAATGATGTAAAGGATTAATGATGATGAGCTGTGCATCTCATTTGTCTTCCTCTTCCTTTTATTCATCTTCCTCCTCATCTTCCTCCTTCTCATTCTTCCACCTTAAAATGTCCGTCTCAACCCACAGCTGTGCAGCAGCTATAATTATAATTTGCTATTTGTGGCACATTGTAGTCCACTGTTATTCATTACTGTATCTTTAAATAACTATTCATGAGCTTTGTGCAACATTTTAAAGCCTTTTTTGATATTTGTCATACAGGTCTGTATGCTTCGTAGTACTCTGTGTGCTACCCTTTTTGGTACTCGGCAGTACGTAGCGGCAGGTGAGGGAGGAGGTGTGTGAGGCAGGTCGAAGCTCCTGGGAGACAAGCTCGTCAGCATTCCTGACTCCCAGGTTTTGACTCAGTGGAATGTAACTGACATGACCAGTTGGTGTGCTCAGGTGCAAAATGTAAACTGCTTTATCTCAATACCTGCTTTTCAAAAGTCAGAAGTATAACCACTGTAGACTGTGTGTGTGTGTGTGTGTGTGTGTGTGTGTGTGTGTGTGTGTGCGTGTGTGTGTGTGTGTGTGTGTGTGTGTGTGTGTGTGTGTGTGTGTGTGTGTGTGTGTGTGTGTGTGTGTGTGTGTGTGTGTGTTTCTTCTGCACTACACTATTTACAGTAAATGAGTTAAGGTTGCTCCATCAGTTTCTCAATGGGGCACTTTGTTTATGATATGTAAGATACATTCAGAGATGATCATGTGGACATTTCAAGCTTATCCAGATCAGCATCAGGTGAAGAGGAGGCTCATCCTTGTTTTTGGTTGGAGTTGGAGCTTCTCTCCAGCTTTGGAGAGGGGCAGGCGGTGGTCGCTTGGGGCATGGCGGTGGTTGCTTTGGGGCATGGCGGTGGTTGCTTTGGGGCATGGCGGTGGTGCTTTGGGGCATGGTGGTGGTCGCTTTGGGGCATGGTGGTGGTTGCTTTGGGGCATGGCGGTGGTTGCTTTGGGGCATGGCGGTGGTTGCTTTGGGGCATGGCGGTGGTCGCTTTGGGGCATGGCGGTGGTCGCTTTGGGGCATGGTGGTGGTTGCTTTGGGGCATGGCGGTGGTTGCTTTGGGGCATGGCGGTGGTCGCTTTGGGGCATGGTGGTGGTCGCTTTGGGGCATGGCGGTGGTCGCTTTGGGGCATGGTGGTGGTCGCTTTGGGGCATGGTGGTGGTCGCTTTGGGGCATGGTGGTGGTTGCTTTGGGGCATGGTGGTGGTCGCTTTGGGGCATGGTGGTGGTTGCTTTGGGGCATGGTGGTGGTTGCTTTGGGGCATGGCGGTGGTTGCTTTGGGGCATGGTGGTGGTTGCTTTGGGGCATGGCGGTGGTTGCTTTGGGGCATGGTGGTGGTTGCTTTGGGGCATGGTGGTGGGGCATGGTGGTGGTTGCTTTGGGGCATGGTGGTGGTTGCTTTGGGGCATGGTGGTGGTCGCTTTGGGGCATGGTGGTGGTTGCTTTGGGGCATGGCGGTGGTTGCTTTGGGGCATGGTGGTGGTTGCTTTGGGGCATGGTGGTGGTTACTTTGGGGCATGGTGGTGGTTGCTTTGGGGCATGGTGGTGGTTGCTTTGGGGCATGGCGGTGGTTGCTGTTGCTGACGCTATAGATCACAAACTGCATTCAGTCGGAATATTCATAGACCTTAAAAAAGCTTTCGACACTATCAATCATGACATATTAATCGGTAAACTTGAACGGTATGGGATCAGGGGGTTAGTGTTGCACTGGGTGAAAATTTATCTAAGCAGCAGGAAGCAATTTGTGAAGATGGGAGAATATTCATCGTCATGCTTGGACATTGCTTGTGGCGTCCCCCAGGGGTCAGTACTGGGCCCGAAATTATTTATAATCTATATAAATGAGATTTGTAAAGTCTCAGAAATATTAAAATTAGTGTTATTTGCAGATGACACTAATATTTTTTGTTCTGGGGGGGATCTACAGGAACTACAGAGGAGGATAACAACTGAAATGTGCAAACTGAAAACATGGTTTGACAGAAACAATTTATCATTAAACTTATGCAAAACCAAATTCATGTTATTCAGCAACAGCAAAATAAATTCACAAATACAGATAAAAGTGGATGGGGTAAATATTGAAAGAGTATACAAAAATAAATTTCTTGGGGTGATAATTGACGATAAAATTAACTGGAAGTCTCAGATAAAACATATTCAAAGCAAACTGTCAAGAAGCATTTCAGTTCTGAGTAAAAACACATTATGGACCAGAGATCACAGCACATCCTGTACTGTTCACTCATCTACCTTATTTACTTTACTGTGCAGAGGTCTGGGGCAACACTTACAAATGTACATCACAATCATTATCCACACAGCAAAAAAGAGCCACAAGGATAATTAATAATGCCGGTTATAGAGATCACACAAACACACTATTCTTAAAATCTAGATCATTAAAATTCACTGACTTGGTTCATTTTCAAACAGCACAATTCATGTTCAAAGCAATACATAATCTACTTCCTGGAAACATTCAAAAACTATTCATTTTAAAGCAAAAGAAGACACATACAACATTAAAAACGTTTTGTATTTCTGTTTGTGGAGTGAAGCTGTGGAACCGGTTGGATGTGGGGCTGAAGCAACGTCCAAGTATGACCCAGTTTAAAAAGAGGTAGAAGCACCTGGTTTTCACCAGGTACAGGGACGAAGAAGGGATTTAACAATCGGGTGTTTTTCATAAATTATTTAAGTCTTTGTTAGTTACTTTATCTAGTCTTTATTTTTTATAATTATGTATATATATGTGTGTTATGTGTTTATATATATGCATATATATATGTATATGGGTATGTATGTGTGTGTGTGTATGTGCATATGTATATATACATATACTTTACTCATTTCCATTTTCTGTAAATATGTATTATGTAAATTTATGTGCGCGAGACTGACTGTTTATTTAGAAAGGAGTAGGTCAAATAAGCTTATGCTTCGTCCTACTCCTGTTCAGACATGTTGGGTTAATATATAATTATATTATTTTGACTATTGTTATCTTTGCTTTGACTATTCTCATTGGTTTTATTTGTTCTTTTTTATTTATTTTTTTGTTTCTATTTATTTATTTATTTTTTTTCTTTGTTCAATCTACTTGTTGTTGTCTAATCATTCATTCATTCATTCATTCATGGTCATGCTATCGTACCACTGATAGCACCGTCCCCATGGGGCTTTGGGCCGATGCTGAGGAGATCCTCCTCCAGGGCAACGGAGGCAGGAAGGTGTCTTGCGCTTGCCCCAGCCGTACGGGTTTTGCTGGGCTAGGAAGGGCATCGTAGACAGCTTCACCATTACAGTACCAGAATACTGACTCATATTTGATCAGCACGGCCTGGTTTGACAGTTTGATTGGAGTTCATGAGCAGCGACTGACAGCCGCTGTAGAGACTGCTCCGTTCTGATTGGTTGTTTTACTTTGTGAACGGTGGTTATAGCAACAGTCTGAGCAAATATGACAAAAAAGTCATTTTATTAAAATTACCAACTGTAGCTTTAATTTTGAACTTATTTGTGGTAATTTGCACGTCTTGTAAAGTAAGGTGACTAATTGATGGATTGCATATGAAACAAACAAACAAACAAACAAACAACTGTGATACCATCCTGATGAGGTAGGATAGGGAAACTGTTTGGGTGATAAAGTGTAGTACTCTGTATTGGAGCTGTGACTGTCATTTTAATGAACCGTTCTTAAAATTCATACAGATCTCCGCCATGCTTTACTCGTTCTCAGAATGAGAGAGGACTATGAACATGGGTTTAAAACCTAGTTTTAGACCGCCGCTGCTCCTCTAAACAACTAATAAAGCAATCATTCAATCTTCTGGTTCAGGCAGTCACACTGGTATGTAGGTCCTAAGAGGCCTGATTCATATCCTATTGTGTGTGTGTGTGTGTGTGTGTGGAGAGAGAGAGAGAGAGAGAGAGAGAGAGAGAGAGAGAGAGAGAGAGAGAGACAGAGAGAGAGATCCACCCTGTACTGTATTGTTACACTGGAGGCCAGCCAGAAATGAATGAAGCCACCTGACACAGATAAAAACCTGTCCTTCAGCGGCTCCGCCCGTCACACCCCGACACACAAAACAAACGTCCCCCGACTGGAGGCCAGGACATACCACACATAACGGGCATACGTGAGCCGGACATGATTTAACGCACCTTGCAGTGAGAGCCGTGTGACTCACAGGACTAAATAAAGTCTCGCCTTGTTCAAGTATGCCAGATATTGTCTTTGAAATAGTGGTTTCCATTTTGAGCAGTGGCTGTATATACCAGAAGTGTGAAATAAAATAAAAAATAAAATAATAAATAATAATGAAGAAATAAAAAGGAGAGGAGGAAGGAAACATGAAAAAAAAAAACATGAAGAGAAAGCATATATGGAAAGGAGATAAAATGAAAAGAGAAATGAAACAGAGAGAGAGGAAAGGCAAAGAGAAGAAACAGCATGAAGAGAAGAGAAGAGTGTTGGATTAAAAGCAGTAACAGGTTGGCTTGACTGGTTCACATAGCTGACATTCCTGCTCACATACGCTCGTCTCTCTATCTGCCTCACTCTGTCACTCATACATCCCCAGAGGAGGAGGCAGGAAAGCAGCAGCTCGGCGGAGGTGTGGCGCTGGTCTGGGTTCAGTGAGCCAGAGGTAGCTGGTTTCCTGGGTGTGGCTGCAGCAGGTTGGTACAGTCACATACAGTACCTCTGAGTCTCACCACACACACCACACACATATTTACTGCTGCTAGCAGTTGTTGCTTGTTCCAGTATTTGTGTATGAGTTTTGGTGGATCGGTGGTTATTCTATTGCTATTTCTTTTCATTGTTTCATGGGAAAAAGAGTCCAGTAAATGGTCCATTCATTATTCAATGCTGTGACAGAGACTAGTTCCTCGGTTGGTTTTCCCTGGGGGGGGACCCCTTTTTTTCCCGGGGAAAACGAGTCGTCCCCCCCTTCCCCCCCCTCTTGCATTGTCCCCCTTTTCTTTTAAAGGTCCAGTGTGTAAGATCTGCTCAGGATTTTAGTTTACAACCTCCAAAAAATGAACAACCATTATCTCAAGAATGTGAACAGGTTACAGCAAACACAGTGTACTGGATTGAGCGGAGATATTTCCTGAAATAAGCATACTAAGCACCTAGCTTATAGCTCTAGAGGTGATAGTGAGTCCCTGTGAGGGTACCAGTCTGCTCTCAGTCCAACAGGACAGGATGATGGATGAGAGGCTGCTCAGTAATACATACACACTTATACAGACTGTGTGTGGTTTGAGAGTTTGTTTACTGGATTAACAACAGTGGCAGAAATGAGAAAATGTCTCATATTTTTGTTTCATCCTTCCCAAAACCAGGAGACTAACTGGGAGATGGACCTTCAGTTAGCGGTTAGCTGTTCAGCACAAACCCAGCACCGTTTTGGTCCAGAGGAAGACATCCCGGCCACTTCTGGGCAGACTGCCCTGAGATGTGTTGTGAATGTTCAGACCTCCTGACCTTCTTTCAAACACCACCGTCAGGCCAAGAAATATCCAAATATCTAAATAAATAGACTGCCATGGATGAACCCATTTCATCCTCAACACTTATTAGCAGTGTTTCCCTTCAATTGTCAAGCAGATTTTGAGCATACTTTTGAAAAAAAAAAAAAAAACGAAACATGAATTAGGTGCATTTCAATGAACTGATTTCAAGTGAGTAAACTCGGCTGCAGCGTCGTGTGGCCCAAAGTTGGCGCTATAGGCTACGCATGGCTGTAATTCGCCAGTAAACAGACTGGAAGAAGAAGGATGTGAACAAAACAAGTCGCCCTGGCCATTTAATCATCCACGAGAGAAAAATGGAGGACGTCTTCAGCAATTAGTTTCTACTGGGCAAGTTTGAATTGTTCTTTCATGTCATGTTTCATGCTCTCTTCAATGTTCACTGCGTCAGAGTTTACTTGACATTTAGTACATCAACTGTTTTTGACAAAGACAAAAGCCATCTCAAGCAACAGCAAAATGTCTCCATACAGCTTTTCTAATATGATATTTCAAAATGTGCCTGAAAACACAACTCATGACCTTTCCACTATTGTCAACCCCAAGATAAATGTGAACATGGCTTGATCTCGTTTGATTTTCCATCTAATATTCTGATCGAACATTTGCTGAGCACACTTCTGCTCTCCAGGGGATAAACTATCTTCTCTTTATCCTCATTCTCAGATGCTACATGTTGAAGTACTGTTAGTGAACAACCACCACACACACACACACACACACACACACACACACACACAGTGTACACATCAAAGTTTTGGCTGGCTGTAGGAGATCACGTTGTCAATCCAAGCCCTCCCTTTTCCAGCTCTCCTCACATTCCTACATTCCACCATCACTGAGAGAAGGAGGGTCGACAGGAAGATGGGACAGGGGCAAGGACGAGAAAGGAAGAGGACATGAAGGAGGGGAAGAGTGTTAAAGCAAGGAGAGGAGAGGGGACGAAGACCTGAGACCTGAGAGTCTATGATTAAAATGACCTTTTATTTTTCGTCTCTCTCTCTCTCCATCTCTTTGGAATGTGTCCTTATCTAGAAAGCATGTTGCTGGTGATTACATAAGCATGGAGGGGTGTAGGGGTCCCACCATGGTGCACACTCACACTGGTCCCAGCACAGGCTGGTACTGGAAACGATTAGGACGGGTTAGCAGAGTATAAATCTGGGGGAGGAGGGGAGGAGGAAAAACTGAGCCGGAGGAAGAAAAGCCAGAGGTCAGATAAAACGTACACAACTGAAACTGTGTTTAATCTTAATCCATTTCCACACGATGGTGAATCATCTTCACAATCACTAAAAGTGTGAGTGCAGGTAATAGCAGACTGCATGTTTTCCTGTCTGATGAAGATATTAAGCAACGTGATGAAGTGAAATAGAGGGAGTGAATACGTTAGTGGGTTCAGTACGATCAATATTTCACCATGTCTGTAAACTGTCAGATTTAGATGAGGCATTGTTCTGGTAGGAACTTTGCACTTAAGTTTGACAAATGTCATGTAAATCATTATTATTATTATTATTATTATTATTATTATTATTATTATTATTATTATTATTATTATCACACTAGTTGCCTTGGTTACTTATCTCTACTTTCTTATGTAAAATGAAAAATGACGCAGTAAAACAATAGCTTTTTACAAGACTTCTTAAAAACTAGTATAGTTAGTAATTATCTAACACTAGTATAGTTAGTAATTATCTAACACTAGTATAGTTAATAATTAGCTAACACTAGTATAGTTAGTAATTAGGTAGCACTAGTATAGTTAGTAATTAGGTAGCACTAGTATAGTTAGTAATTATCTAGCACTAGTATAGTTAATAATTAGGTAGCACTAGTATAGTTAATAATTAGCTAGCACTAGTATAGTTAGTAATTAGCTAACACTAGTATAGTTAGTAATTAGGTAGCACTAGTATAGTTAGTAATTAGCTAGCATAGTAAGATAATAATTAGCTAACACTAGTATAGTTAGTAATTAGGTAGCACTAGTATAGTTAGTAATTAGGTAGCACTAGTATAGTTAATAATTAGCTAGCACTAGTATAGTTAATAATTAGCTAGCACTAGTATAGTTAGTAATTGGTAGATAGTATAGTTAGTAATTAGTAGATAGTATAGTTATAATTAGTAACTAGTATAGTTAGTAATTAGGTAGCACTAGTATAGTTAGTAATTAGGTAGCACTAGTATAGTTAGTAATTAGGTAGCACTAGCATAGTTAATAATTAGCTAGCACTAGTATAGTTAGTAATTAGGTAGCACTAGTATAGTTAGTAATTAGCTAACACTAGTATAGTTAGTAATTAGCTAGCACTAGTATAGTTAGTAATTAGATAGTTTTAATATTTAATAGTATAGTTAGTAATTATTTAAATAGTATAGTTAGTAATTAGTAAATAGTATAGTTAATAATTAGGTAGCATAGTATAGTTAATAATGAGTAAATAGTATATTTGTAATTCTAACACTGGTATAGTTAGTAATTAGGTAGCACTAGTATAGTTAGTAATTACCTACCACTAGTATAGTTAATAATTAGTTAGCACTAGTATAGTTAATAATTAGCTAACACTAGTATAGTTAGTAATTAGCTAAACTAGTATAGTTAGTAATTATCTAGCACTAGTATAGCTTTGTGGGTTTATTGAGGTTGTTTGAGTGTTAGTAATTATTAAATAGTATAGTTAGTATTATTAAATAGTATAGTTAGTAATTAGGTAGACTAGTATAGTTAATAATTAGCTAACACTAGTATAGTTAGTAATTATCTAGCACTAGTATAGTTAATAATTAGGTAGCACTAGTATAGTTAGTAATTAGCAACTAGAAGAGTAATAGCTAACACTAGTATAGTTAATAATTAGTTAGCACTAGTATAGTTAATAATTAGCTAACACTAGTATAGTTAGTAATTAGCTAACACTAGTATAGTTAGTAATTAGCTAACACTAGTATAGTTAGTAATTATCTAGCACTAGTATAGTTAGTAATTAGCTAACACTAGTATAGTTAATAATTAGGTAGCACTAGTATAGTTAATAATGAGCTAACACTAGTATACTTTGTAATTAGCTAACACTAGTATAGTTAGTAATTAGCTAACACTAGTATAGTTAGTAATTAGCTAGCACTAGTATAGTTAGTAATTAGCTAACACTAGTATAGTTAGTAATTATCTAACACTAGTATAGTTAGTAATTATCTAACACTAGTATAGTTAGTAATTATCTAACACTAGTATAGTTAGTAATTAGGTAGCACTAGTATAGTTAGTAATTAGCTAACACTAGTATAGTTAGTAATTAGGTAGCACTAGTATAGTTAGTAATTAGGTAGCACTAGTATAGTTAGTAATTAGCTAGCACTAGTATAGTTAGTAATTAGGTAACACTAGTATAGTTAGTAATTAGCTAGCACTAGTATAGTTAATAATTAGCTAACACTAGTATAGTTAGTAATTAGGTAGCACTAGTATAGTTAGTAATTAGGTAGCAGGGGGAACACTAGTATAGTTAGTAATTAGGTAGCACTAGTATAGTTAGTAATTAGCTAGCACTAGTATAGTTAATAATTAGTTAGCACTAGTATAGTTAATAATTAGCTAACACTAGTATAGTTAGTAATTAGCTAACACTAGTATAGTTAGTAATTAGCTAACACTAGGTATAGTTAGTAATTAGCTAGCACTAGTATAGTTAGTAATTACCCTACGGCACTAGTATAGTTAATAATTAGCTAGCACTAGTATAGTTAGTAATTAGCTAACACTAGTATAGTTAGTAATTAGCTAACACTAGTATAGTTAGGCCGGGGTAATTATCTAGCACTAGTATAGTTAATAATTAGGTAGCACTAGTATAGTTAGTAATTACCTAGCACTAGTATAGTTAGTAATTAGTTAGCACTAGTATAGTTAGTAATTAGCTAACACTAGTATAGTTAGTAATTAGCTAACACTAGTATAGTTAGTAATTAGCTAACACTAGTATAGTTAGTAATTATCTAGCACTAGTATAGTTAATAATTAGCTAACACTAGTATAGTTAATAATTAGCTAGCACTAGTATAGTTAATAATTAGCTAACACTAGTATACTTTGTAATTAGCTAACACTAGTATAGTTAGTAATTAGCTAACACTAGTATAGTTAGTAATTATCTAGCACTAGTATAGTTAGTAATTAGCTAACACTAGTATAGTTAGTAATTATCTAACACTAGTATAGTTAGTAATTAGCTAGCAGTAGTATAGTTAATAATTAGCTAGCACTAGTATAGTTAGTAATTAGCTAGCAGTAGTATAGTTAGTAATTAGCTAACACTAGTATAGTTAGTAATTAGCTAACACTAGTATAGTTAGTAATTAGCTAACACTAGTATAGTTAGTAATTAGCTAACACTAGTATAGTTAGTAATTAGCTAACACTAGTATACTTTGTAATTAGCTAACACTAGTATAGTTAGTAATTATCTAGCACTAGTATAGTTAGTAATTAGCTAACACTAGTATAGTTAGTAATTAGCTAACACTAGTATACTTAGTAATTAGCTAACACTAGTATACTTGGAGAAAGAGAAGTAGTAGTAATTAGCTAACACTAGTATAGTTAGTAATTATCTATCACTAGTATAGTTAGTAATTAGCTAACACTAGTATAGTTAATAATTAGCTAACACTAGTATAGTTAGTAATTAGCTAACACTAGTATAGTTAGTAATTAGCTAGCACTAGTATAGTTAGTAATTAGCTAACACTAGTATAGTTAGTAATTAGCTAACACTAGTATAGTTAGTAATTAGCTAGCAGTAGTATAGTTAGTAATTAGCTAACACTAGTATAGTTAGTAATTATCTAGCACTAGTATAGTTAGTAATTTGCTAACACTAGTATACTTAGTAATTAGCTAGCACTAGTATAGTTAATAATTAGGTAACACTAGTATAGTTAGTAATTATCTAGCACTAGTATAGTTAGTAATTAGCTAACACTAGTATAGTTAGTAATTAGCTAACACTAGTATAGTTAATAATTAGGTAGCACTAGTATAGTTAGTAATTAGGTAGCACTAGTATAGTTAGTAATTAGCTAGCAGTAGTATAGTTAGTAATTAGGTAGCACTAGTATAGTTAGTAATTAGCTAACACTAGTATACTTAGTAATTAGCTAACACTAGTAGCTAGCTACAGCTCAATAAAAAGACCTAAATAAACAGGATTTCACAGTTTGCATGTTGTAATTCATTTCCTAATATGCTTCTATCTGATACTTTACTGCCAGTTCATAACGCTCGTTCAGAGGCTGAAGATGACATTTGGACATCATCATTGGACCAACTCGCTGTCAGTCATGTCTTCTGCTGATTGGTGATTGGCAACAACAAGGTTATCTTCCTGCGGAGCGTCATTTCATGTGTTCTGGCCAATCACAGATCTGCATGAAAAAAAATGAAATGCATTGAATTGACAGATGTCCCGCCCTAAGGGAGGACAGAGGGTTCCTGTCCTCCTCTACCCCCCACGATGCCACAACCACACAGGCTGCCCTTTCACATCTCACCTCAGCTATTGCTGTTAAAGCATTTTATCAGGATTTGAAGAATAGACTTTTCTCAAAGAAGAAAAAAAAACATGAATGATAATGAGATTTGGTATTTTAATTCAACCAGTTAACTGTGATTTGCTGTAACCGCAGAAGTTGCCTGTGGTCTTAACCCTGCGTATATCAGTACGGATTCCTTGGTTTACTTCTGTGAACTGTAAAGACTGAATAATTATAATTTCTGTTGGTAGCTGTCAAAAGCAGCACCCAGGAAGTAAAGCAGGTGTTTTGTTTCCGTGGTCTCTGGAGACAGTCCTTGGGATTTGGTCAATAAATTAGCTGAAAATACAGACATGTCCTGTAATTCTCGTCAAATGGGGATCAGACTGTAGAAGACAAAAAACAAGCATCATTAAGTTGAGGTTGTCAGGTAGCTGGGGAAGGTTAGGGGAAAGGTCAAAGAGCCAGCAGCATCACAGGACATGGTGACCTGCACAAAGAAAGGGTGTTAGGATGAACCACGGACATCATGGCTGCGGTAGAGGACCATAGTGCTAATAGTGCCAGTGCCGCTGACCTGCTTCACTATTCTTGTCCTGCTCACCTGATGCTGGTTTCTATTCTCTAAATATAAATACAGTGTCTGACCTGTGTGGGAACTTTACAGGATTAAGTACTACAATGAGGGGCAGTGGGAGAGACAAACATGCACGTGCATACACGCACGCGCGCACACACAGACAATACAGGCACACTGTGAGAATATAGCCTGACGGTAGTGCATGTGAAACCAGAGCCGTGAGGAGGTGCAGACGTCTAGTTTTCTCTCAGATCACTTGAATTACAATATGCTGAAAGGTTGTTATGGAAAAGTTTCCAATGATGCCAAAACTCTGCCTACTGCACGTTTAGGTGTTTTTAAGTGTTGTGCTTGTCTACATATCAAGTGGCATGTCCTGTCCGACCCTATGGGAGCAGCAGTTCCCTGACGTGGCTCAGGGTGACCTGCTGGAAGCAGCATAATATGTGAACAGTGGCGGGACAGACGGGGGACATGGTCGCGTGTTGGCAGCCTGCTGGCATCGCCACGGCGTCCACGGTCGGTGGGCTGCAGCAGCAGCAGCAGCAGCAGCAGCGGTGCTGTTGTCATGTCCCGCCCCCTGCCGTGTCCTCCGGTTAGAGGAGGACGGGTTACACTGGTACCTCACATCCCATACTGGATTTACCGGACTCCACCTGTCGCGAGCTGTGTGTTGTTGTTTTCTCTGTGCGTGTAAGCGGGTGGAAGCAGCGCGCTCTGGCACAGGACGGCACGAGACCGCAGCACAGGAGCGAGACTGCTCCTCGAACCGGGTCGGACCAGAGGACGGCAGGACCCCAGCAGACAGGTGAAATGAGCGCCTCGGCCCTCTGCGCCTGCTTCGTGTCTTGAATGATATTGTGGTTTCGCCGAGGACAGAGGAGGAAACGACGAGCGTAAATCCGGTGGATGGTTTTATCCGCAGTGCCTCAGCCGAGCCGCCAGCCGGGGAGCAGAATGTCCAGACAGCAGCAGCACCGGACGCCGTTAAAGCTCACCGACAACGTGGTGGAGGTCAAAAGCAAAGTGAGTGTTGGCTAATGGGGATGTGTGGCTGATCATCTGAGAGCTAACGACAGGACCG
Source organism: Pterois miles (assembly GCA_947000775.1). NCBI lineage: Eukaryota > Metazoa > Chordata > Actinopteri > Perciformes > Scorpaenidae > Pterois > Pterois miles. Next base: position 2,134,707 of record CAMQGK010000516.1, on the reverse strand, counting down.
GGTCTGGACACGAGCCCTGCTGTCCTGATTAGACAGACTACACACACACACACACACACACACACACACACACACACACACCCGACATATACGTGTTACCGTCCGACATCGCTAATTCAGGGTGACTGTTGTGTTGAATGAAACGGCCGCCGGCCTGGGTGCGTCTAATGTCGGCTACGCTGTCAGCGGCTCCCCGATCCACCGATCCGCTTCATTCCGCATTTCCTCCGTCGTTTCCCTCCGTGTCAAAACAGCCTCTTCCCGTCTCCGTGTCCAGGCCAGCCCACCGTGGATCACCGATCCCCGGTCACCTTCACCGTCTTCCTCCTCTGTTTTCCACTAACGGTGGAGTGAGTGACAGCTGAAGGTGTATTCATAACATCCACAACATACTGATCCAGGTTCAAGTGTGACAAATAACTGCTGACATCACAAGAGTTTTCATTTTTATTTTCATTTTCATATAATATCAAGTTATTTATGTACTTACAACAACATCTGATGAAATACCAGTATCAAGTTATTGTACACTGAAATCACTATAGCCAAAGACAATATGCAGTCAGTACTGACAATCTCTCAGTAATTGTATTTTTATTGTTGATTACTGCGTCTGGGAGACATCACAGGCTTCTCCTCCTTGTATAGACTTAAACGCCAGGAAGAGCACTTGGAGCAGCTACAGCATTAACAAACTTATCACATTAATAATGCAGCGCTGTGAGAGGAAGCATCCTTCACTGTCACTTTTGAGTTGGACATTTAAATAACTTTTCCACTACTGCTGATAAAGGCTGAGATGGTTCAAATTCAGTTTTCAGTTCACGGTTTGGGGTCACGGTTTTAGGATCGGTTTGCCAATTTCCATCATGCATTTCATTTATTTGTCAGAATAAGTCAACAACTGTTTGTCTTCTCGACAGCAGACTAACATCAGGAACAAAACTCTTCTTCATTGTCTCATCTGATGGCTGGACTTCTGATCTAAAAGAAAAGTGACTGAGTTATTTAAAAAGAATTAATAAATAAAAACTAATAATCAACTAAAAGGTCAGCATCAGGTCAGACAGCACTAGAGCTTCTTAAACAGCAGTAACATAAACTAGGCAGCACCATATGAGGAAAATCTTCCATGAGCAGTAACACTGATCAATATTGAGATGATGATATGACTGATGATAAATTAAAAATATTGAAGTGTTCATATTAGCTCTACTGATGTCAGCCTGGTTGTTTTTAAAGTCAGAACCAGATTAGAGTTGAATATTTAAATCCAACTAGGACACATGTTGTTTCTAGAGCAGCAACAGTAATGTTGACAACAGCAAAGTCACCATAGAAACTCATTAATATCTGACTGGAGACAATCTGACAGATCAATTAAATAAATCAGATTCCTGAGTGAAGTTTATAAAGACTGAAGAACACAAACATCAGTCAGTATCAGTCCTTCCTCCTGACTACAGAGCCTACTGCCAGCTTTAGTTTACTACTGAGATACATGACAAACTAACCTAAACAGTCAGACTACAGAGTCTACTGCCAGCTTTAGTTTACTACTAAGATACATGACAAACTAACCTAAACAGTCAGACTACAGAGCCTACTGCCAGCTTTAGTTTACTACTAAGATACATGACAAACTAACCTAACAGTCAGACTACAGAGCCTACTGCCAGCTTTAGTTTACTACTAAGATACATGACAGACTAACCTAAACAGACTACAGAGCCTACTGCCAGCTTTAGTTTACTACTGAGATACATGACAGACTAACCTAAACAGTCAGACTACAGAGCCTACTGCCAGCTTTAGTTTACTACTAAGATACATGACAGACTAACCTAACAGTCAGACTACAAGCCTACTCCAGCTTTAGTTTACTACTGAGAACATGACAGACTAACCTAAACAGACACAGAGCCTACTCCCTTTAGTTTACTACTGAATACATGACAGACTAACCTAAACAGTCAGACACAACTACTCCACTTAGTTACTACTAAGAACATGACAACTAACCAAACACAGACACAACCTACTCCACATTACTCACCCACCACAGTCAGACTACAGAGCCTACTGCCAGCTTTAGTTTACTACTGAGATACATGACAAACTAACCTAACAGACTACAGAGCCTACTGCCAGCTTTAGTTTACTACTAAGATACATGACAAACTAACCTAAACAGTCAGACTACAGAGTCTACTGCCAGCTTTAGTTTACTACTGAGATACATGACAAACTCACCTAAACAGTCAGACTACAGAGCCTACTGCCAGCTTTAGTTTACTACTAAGATACATGACAAACTAACCTAAACAGTCAGACTACAGAGCCTACTGCCAGCTTTAGTTTACTACTGAGATACATGACAAACTAACCTAAACAGTCAGACTACAGAGCCTACTGCCAGCTTTAGTTTACTACTAAGATACATGACAAACTAACCTAGCAGTCAGACTACAGAGCCTACTGCCAGCTTTAGTTTACTACTGAGATACATGACAAACTAACCTAACAGTCAGACTACAGAGCCTACTGCCAGCTTTAGTTTACTACTGAGATACATGACAAACTAACCTAAACAGTCAGACTACAGAGCCTACTGCCAGCTTTAGTTTACTACTGAGATACATAACAAACTAACCTAAACAGTCAGACTACGGAGCCTACTGCCAGCTTTAGTTTACTACTGAGATACATGACAAACTAACCTAAACAGTCAGACTACAGAGCCTACTGCCAGCTTTAGTTTACTACTGAGATACATGACAAACTAACCTAAACAGTCAGACTACAGAATCTACTGCCAGCTTTAGTTTACTACTAAGATACATGACAAACTAACCTAAACAGTCAGACTACAGAGTCTACTGCCAGCTTTAGTTTACTACTAAGATACATGACAAACTAACCTAAACAGTCAGACTACAGAGTCTACTGCCAGCTTTAGTTTACTTCTGAGATACATGACAAACTAACCTAAACAGTCAGACTACAGAGCCTACTGCCAGCTTTAGTTTACTACTGAGATACATGACAAACTAACCTAAACAGTCAGACTACAGAGCCTACTACCAGCTTTAGTTTACTACTGAGATACATGACAAACTAACCTAAACAGTCAGACTACAGAGCCTACTGCCAGCTTTAGTTTACTACTGAGATACATGACAAACTAACCTAAACAGTCAGACTACAGAGTCTACTGCCAGCTTTAGTTTACTACTAAGATACATGACAAACTAACCTAGCAGTCAGACTACAGAGTCTACTGCCAGCTTTAGTTTACTACTAAGATACATGACAAACTAACCTAAACAGTCAGACTACAGAGCCTACTGCCAGCTTTAGTTTACTACTGAGATACATAACAAACTAACCTAAACAGTCAGACTACGGAGCCTACTGCCAGCTTTAGTTTACTACTGAGATACATGACAAACTAACCTAAACAGTCAGACTACAGAGCCTACTGCCAGCTTTAGTTTACTACTGAGATACATGACAAACTAACCTAAACAGTCAGACTACAGAATCTACTGCCAGCTTTAGTTTACTACTAAGATACATGACAAACTAACCTAAACAGTCAGACTACAGAGTCTACTGCCAGCTTTAGTTTACTACTAAGATACATGACAAACAACCTAAACAGTCAACTACAGAGTCTACTGCCAGCTTTAGTTTACTTCTAGATACATGACAAACTAACCTAAACAGTCAGACTACAGAGCCTACTCCAGCTTTAGTTTACTACTGAGATACATACAAACTAACCTAAACAGTCAGACTACAGAGCCTACTACCAGCTTTAGTTTACTACTAGATACATGACAAACTAACCTAAACAGTCAGACTACAGAGCCTACTCCAGCTTTAGTTTACTACTAGATACATGACAAACTAACCTAAACAGTCAGACTACAGAGTCTACTCCAGCTTTAGTTTACTACTAAATACATACAAACTAACCTAGCAGTCAACTACAAGTCTACTCCAGCTTTAGTTTACTACTAAATACATGACAAACTAACCTAAACAGTCAGACTACAAGCCTACTCCAGCTTTAGTTTACTACTAGATACATACAAACTAACCTAAACAGTCAACTACAGAGCCTACTCCAGCTTTAGTTTCAGCTTTGTAATCAGATACGTTGCTCCTAAACTTTATAGGATAATATATTAAAACATGAGCTCTGTAGTTCAACCCTTATCAATAACAATCATCACCTCTTCACTCTCTTTCCTCCCTTCACAATAAACTCCCTAACAACCACTATCACTCTACTAAAACACAGTCATTTACAACTCAACTATATAAGTTACACGTTTACCATTTCTTCATTTCTAATAGCTTGAGTGTGAACATAGTGCGTTGTTAAACACACTAAAATCTGTCCACTCTCCTAAATTAGCCAATCACAACACACAGCCTCAGCTTCAGTTACACTCTCATTTTATACCTTATATTCCTTCCCCTGTCCCAGCCTCTTTCCACACCTTATTTCTAGTGACAAAAATTATAAAACTAAACAAAAACTAAACACCTGCACATCAACTAAACTTATTTTCATTTCTTACACAGTCTACACCCCTACTCTAATAAAAGGCCTAATTCACTTTGTCATACAACTAATTAACAAATCAAAATATTTTCAATTATTAATACTTACAATTTAAAACATACAATTAATTAATATGCTCTCCTCAAACCCTCTACTTCATCAGACAACAGTCATTTAACGTCATTTAAACACATTTCATTCAAACTGGACAGAAACAAAATAAAACTCCTCAAAGTTTTTTCACTGATCCAACAATCACTGACGCTATAATGCACACCAACAATGAGTTTAGGCAGTAGTCCTGTTAATCCATTTACATCCGTATTTTCCAGACTATAAGGCACATTGGATTATAAGGCACACTATCAATAAATATCAATGTCACTGTCTTTTTTCATATATAAGACACACCGGATTATAAGCGAAACAAACGGTCAGATAAGTCAAACTTGATTCTATTAATTTAACAACTCAATAACTTCAATAACTACATTTTTCAGTTGGAACATACGAAATACAAAACTATACACTCTTAGTTTTTTTCAGTTCATTCCTCGTCCACTAGATCCATCAAATCCTTCATCATCAGTGTCTGAGTTAAACAGTTGGGCGACTTCGGCATCAAGCAGCCTGAATCTGTCTCCTCATTATCCGAGTCAGTCTGGTCATTATCCGAGTCAGTCTGGTTGCTGTTACTTAGCCGTTCAGTGATGATTCCTGTCTTCCTGATCCATTGGCAGATAGTGGAGGAACTCTCCTGGCGTTGCCTCCCTGTCTTGGTGAATGTGTGTTGGCCTTCTGTCATCCAACGCTCCCACGCAGCTCTCAGTTTAACTCTGAACGACCTGTTGACACCGATATCTAGTGGTTGGAGTTCTTTAGTTAATCCACCCGGAATGACGGAGTCTCAGATCAACAGGGACGGAGAGTTGTGGAAAAAGCCGTTCAGTCTCTTGATTTCTCCTCCTGATTTTCATGTCCAGCTCTACTACTGCTGCCTTGAGTCCAATAGAAACTGTAGAGACTCTTCTACCTGCTGCTCTCTGCTGAATAACCCACTGTTCTTAGTTCCCTCAGAAACTCTGGTTGGTCTTCTTTACGTGGTGCAGCTCATCTTCTTCTTCCTCCACTTCGTACCATTGATTCATTAATATTAAATTCTCTCTCCGCTGCTCTATTCTCATGTTCTGCTGCTGACTGATAGCGTTAAGCTTGAAATGTGCTTCGTCAGCATGTCTCTTCACAGCTGCCATTTTGGCTCCTTATACACACGATAATGTTACTGTGTCGAAGCACAATCCACCCAGCGTTGCAGCTTCGAAGCTTACCAAACTTGTAATAAAACATTTTGACAGATTTTTGACGCCCTGTACCAGATAAAATTGGTTCGAGGAGGTCAGTAAGCACAACCAGAATCCATATATAAGCCGCACCGTGTTATAAGGCGCCTTATAGTCCGGAAAATACGGTAATTACTTGAACCTGTCTTTCTCTGTAATAATCCATTAAGGAGACCAAAGTATTTCCAGTGTTTTAATTAACGGTATGCAGCTCTCCACCCAAAACAACTTGTTTCATGTGTGGTCCAATCACAGCCATTAACTATTATGAGCATGTCTCTAACGTCACGTCATATTGTTGATCATCAAATGCCGCTCTGCTACAGTCACTAAATGCTATGCCTCACTTTCCACTTTAAGAAAAAGTAACTGAACAAGTCCTGCAGATGATGCATCCCACTATCCAGGCATCTCTGGATGAGGGCTGATACCCAGAGAGAGCTCAGTGATGAGACCTAACAAGTTGAATGGAGCTGTGTGCGTCCTAAACCAAGAGTATACCATAAAGAAGGCTGTGTACCTGTGTGAAAGAACGTGGTGCACAGGAATGTGATGAGGCATGTGAAATGGTGAAACACTTTGAGCGCTCACACAGTGTCCTGTAAATTATAGGCTGTATGTGGAACATGCACATGCAGTACCTGTCCTGCCAGCTCCAGAGAACAATAGACATCCTGTCAGCTGAAGGGATGAACCAGCATATGTCCCGCTGGCAGCTGTTGATGAAAGATGTTTTTTAGATTCACCAAGATCAGTGGAGAACAGGTCCAGCGTCGGTTCAGAAGGTCAGACTAATGGTGTGTTACAGTATATTTTTCTATAATAAAAAGGTCACTGAGTCAGATTAGGTGATTATAAAGTCATACATTTTCATGGCCAGAAGACATGACGACACGTTGGTCCAGTCCACCAGTCATTTCTTGTTTTCCAGGAACAAGAATGTAAACGAAGCTGTGTGTATGATGCTGGAAAAAACAACTATGACCTTTCTCCTGTTTCACAAAACAGCATTCCTCTTTCACTTCGCCATGTTTGGTGACATGAGACAGCCCAGATACGCTGTTGGTCTCCATCTACTCTGATACACTACACTCATTCCCGACGGCCTACGTCTGTCTCTCTGTTATCATGCTGATATCGTGTAGTCCGAAACTGGCATAAGGTGAATACCTGTACTGACTATTAACATACAGTATGCAGATATTTGGGATGTGTGCGTAAACATGAATTTATGCTTTGGTGAAAGTATAGCGAGGTATTGTAAAAGGATAATATTTATAATTAATTGCCAATTATAGTCCTTAGAAAGAAAATGAAATCAGCAGGTCAGACAATCTGAATCAGTTAAGGAAACTGCAATCATTGCATCACCAAGAGTGTATCACTCTTTTTTTTTTTTCAAACAAAGAAAACACCAGTGTTTACTACATCTGATAGACTACTGCTGGCTACACAGCTGGCATGCAGCTGGAACGCTCCAAACACCAGACAGATGCAGAGCAGCTTTAGGTCTTTTTAACAGAGCATTGCATTAGCTCACACAGGACATGGCAGTCAGTCCTGCATTAGCTACTTAGCATCAGCTGTTACAGTAATGCTTCACCATCAGCGGCTCAGTCAGCAGTCCACCCGTTAGCTGGCCAGCAATGGTATTTTTGATTTAATAAAGCAGAATGTTCTCCACCAAATGTAACTGTGTCAGTCAATTCCTTGATTTGACTGAAGCTGATGACAAGCACAAGGCCTGGCCTCAGGATACAGAGCTATGACATTCATATCTGACCTACCTTTTCCCCATGGAGGGCTCCGGGTGACGTATTTCTGTAGGCCTTTTAGCATCACCCTTGTTCTCTTGACAGAAAGCCAATGGGATTGGTCCTTTGGATGTTGGATTATTATGGAAAATAACACTAGCAAACAAATGTTTTCTGATAGTTACATGTTTTGTTCACAAATGAACACCACATTTAGGATTTTTGACATGTTGAATGCAGTCGACACAACGAGGCTGTAGAGGAGGACGAGTTGGCGGGGTGACGCCGAGTAGTCTCATTTAGCCGCTTGTTAGAAACAGCCTTTTTTGAGACATTTAAAGGCTTCAAAATTAATGGGTGGGATATCTGTTGATGTATTTTATGTCATAGAACAATATGTTAAAATCTCCGGCTGTTTCTAACCACAGACCTTATTTTAGACATCTAACCTATGAACTTCAAGACGAGGGAACCAGAAGCACTAAATGCGAACTCATTCAGGGGTTTTAGGACTCATTCCTTCCCTAAGCTCAAACCTACAACCCACGGTACACTAGAATTCCCGCCTGCAGTCCACCCTGTATTTATCGTGGTAGCTTTAGCGTAGCTGCAGGACATACTATAATTATGATCATTACCATATGTATCAACCCTCCCATTTTTCATGGGATCGCTCTCTCCTGGTTTCCTCCCGGGGTCACAATTCTCCCGTATTTCTCCCAATTTATGACAAATTTTTCCTTTTTTTCCTTTTTTTTAATCTTAGCCTGTTTCTTGAGCTGAACAGTGTTATAATCCCTACTGTTTCCACCCAGCGCCAACAGAGCTACACCAACTATAGTCTGTGCAGCGCAGTTCAGTTTGAGCTCAGGTTTAAGCTGCGTTCACCACAGCGTGCAGCACCTGAAGAGCGTTGCTCAAGTAGCGAAAAGCTGTTAGAAATAATGTGCTGGTGCTGTTGTTGCGTTGTGTCTAAAGGACCTTCAGTGAGTGAGGGAAGCCAGTTTCCTGTGCTTATCCTCAGCTGGTCTTCTGACCGTCCACCCCCACCTCACTCCTCAGCACCCATGGGTGCTATGGCATTCAGCTGCACTGCTCTGTAACTCCCTCCCTCCACACGTCTCACAGTTTAACAACATTCAGACTCACCTGTTCAAACTGTCCTGTTCACTGTAGTGTCCATTATTCTGTCCGTCCCTCAACTCTGTTACTGTTTTATTCCCTCTCAGACGTCTCTGACTGAATGTCTCTTCTTATCTTCACTCTGCTGTTACTGTATTATTTTAGCTTTGTAAGGTGTCATTGGGTGTCCTGAAAGGCCCCTCCAAATAAAAGATATTATTACCATTATTAATATGATGATGATGATGATGATTATTGTTATAATTCTTAGGAGGAGAGAGAAATGGAATGAAAGAAATGCTCAAGCAGGAGCAAAAATAAAGAAGATAAAGATAAATATCAGTATAGTGTTAGTAGAATATTATACACCAAGTTCACACCAGAGGGGAGAAATATTTAGTTTTCTTTCCTGGGAGTTAAAGGTGCAATTATAGTTCAACATGAAATGTTGTTGAACTTATTTTATTATTTTAATTTTTTTAAATCACCAGAATGCAGGAAGTCTCTGAAACTCAACTTTTTCTATGGGAGGACCCCCAGACCCCCACTTTGGTTTTGAAATCCTTCCTTTTTCTAAAGTCACAAGGTTGGCAAATATACGATATAACAAGATTATCATTAGACATGATATTGATTGGCCACAATAATGGTCCTCACATGTCCATGATAGCAGACCAATATTCAATTATGTTGAACACAGATTCTGGCGGGCCTGAGGGGACTCTCCACTGGGGTAAAACATCAGGGAATTATAAAACTAAAATGTGTTACAGGGGCGAGAGGTGGTGTTAAAGAGAGGGAGGGAGAGAGAGAGAGAGAGAGAGAGAGGGAGGGGTGTGTGTCAGCTGTAACTAGCTGTAGCGGAGCAGTGTGTGAACACTTCAGGCTGTCGCTGAGTAAATGCTGCAACTCCTCCAGACACAAGCCAAGTTCTGGTGTCTGGTCGGATCTTTACATCCATGACTGAGCGCATCAACCAGCACGGCAGGGATTTAGTCTCCGTTACCACGGTTACCTGTTACTCACAGAAGCAGCTGTAAAACGGTGATAAACACATTTCATCTCCTATATACTTCACAATAAAAGGCCCCCATTATTTTGATATTTAAAAGATTTTATAATGAAGCAGCAAAACAAGAAAATGTTGCGTTTTCATCAGCAGCAAATTAACATGACGAAACGGTAAAATAAAGCTGATACAGTATTAGGGATGGGTCATGATTTTCGATTATTCAGACAGTCATTAAACAGTCATTAAGTTATAAAAAATGAATAGTTTATGCGACTATTCATCCCATCTTAAAACATATACTGCATATTTCTCTTGTATTAACTGTCACAGGTGCTACCTAGTAGTAATGTTACTACTGCTAAAACGTGTTCAGTTTAGCTCTTGTCTGTGTCAGAGACTTAGTTAGAAGCTACAAAAGTATTGAACATTAGTGACTAGTCACCAGCTTAGTGATCTGATTTATTGATCTCAGCATGTCATTGTGTAAAATCACAATTATCTATACATTGTGAACCCTTAGGTACTGCAATGTGTGTGTCTCCAGTCTATAGATACTGTATTTATATCTATGTGCATCTCTCTTTTTGGATGATAATATCATGTATTGTCTTTTTTTTTCTTAAAGCGGTATCATCAGTAGGGGAATTTCAGTATTGCCCAACCCCAGTGCCAAGAGGAAAGTTGTTAAAGAAAGTAGGCTGTGGCACAAGTATGCTTTAGGCCCCGATGTCAGTGTATATTGGCACTGACAATATATACTGACAGCACTGCAACAGTTTGTCACAAGTATTCCACCATAATTACATCCAAATGAGGAGCACTGATACCCTGACAAATTTAGGCTGGATAGGATAGCATTTAACACCATGTTATATTTCTCAAAGTAATGCAAAGATATTGAAAAAAGTATTCAGTTAATCGTCAATACCATTGAAATACCCAGCTCTACTCACCTGTAAAAGATCTATGAGACAGACTTTGATCATCTGGATCTAAATTATCTATTTGATTGTGGAATGTTGTATTTTACTGTCTTTTGAAAATCTGTTGTAAGGTATTTTATTGACTTACTAACTATAAAGTTATTGCAGGGCCACTAAGTTTGTGATTTCTCATCCGCCCTGCGCTGTCAGATCAGCCATTAACGTCGGTCTCAGAGCTGCTGGTGTTGTCTCAGAGCTGCTGGAGGCCTGGAGGTCAGCGGGGTTTCAGTCCAGCCCAGCTCTGCACCAGGTGGTTTCACTGAGTAGCACATGGTCAGCCTAACCAGGGATCACCTGGAGGAGTCTATGTAGACCCTCACAACTGACTGTCCATCCCTGCTTCTGAACAGTCCCTGGCACACAAACATCCCCGGTCAAAATGTTAAAACTTTCTAAATAATTGGAAAACTATTTTAATAATCGCTTAATAAAAATGCCAAACAGTCAGTGGTTCAAGCTTTGCTTATGACAGGACTTGTCGTATATGATAATAAACTGAATACATTTGGGTTTTGGACTGTTGGCCAAATAAAACAAGCCATCTGAAAACAGGACCTGGGCTGTGGGCAATTTTAGCGTACATTTTTCCCTGTTTTCTGACATTGTATAGAAAAAAATGATTACTATAATCTGCAGATGAATCAATTCTGAAAAATGTTAGTTGCAGCCCTATTTTCAATATGAGGTGATTTTTGCCTTTCTTCTGACTTTGGCTGGAGTAACAAGGTATGGGACCAGATAGCTTTAGGCTAGGTCCTGAAGGGGACTCCCGATAAACACTGAATATCAGTGATGGCTGTTTCATTATTACATTAAATGTCATGTATGACAACGTGTATGTTTGGCAGACACTTATACCTAAAGCAACTTCTTTTTCCCTATGCATATGTACTGTGGTTTGAGGTCCAGTGTCTTGCTCGAGGACACTTGTGGACCAAAGTTAACTGGGACTGCATCAGCGATGCCATGCTGAAGGTTATTATTCCAGGTTTTAGATATCCTTTATATCCCTCTCTGAGATTTCTTCGGACAGTTTTCATCGGGATTATCTCTTCAGTAGAAAATAGTCCCCATAAAAATAGGCAGTGCAGCCTCCGGATTATCCATTTGCCTCTATTGCATTTGGCACTGACTCTAGAAAGAGATGTTGCTGTTGAATTTTTAAATGCTTTTTCAACACTGAGAGCCAGGTATCAGAGCCAGGTATCAGTCAGGTATCAGTCAGGTATCAGAGCCAGGTATCAGCCAGGTATCAGACCCAGGTATCAGTCAGGTATCAGCGAGGTATCAGCCAGGTATCAGCCAGGTATCAGCCAGGTATCAGACCCAGGTATCAGTCAGGTATCAGCCAGGTATCAGCCAGGTATCAGCCAGTTTTCAGACCCAGGTATCAGTCAGGTATCAGTCAGGTATCAGTCAGGTATCAGCCAGGTATCAGTCAGGTATCAGTCAGGTATCAGTCAGGTATCAGAGCCAGGTATCAGAGCCAGGTATCAGCCAGGTATCAGTCAGGTATCAGTCAGGTATCAGCCAGGTATCAGCCAGGTATCAGTCAGGTATCAGCCAGGTATCAGTCAGGTATCAGTCAGGTATCAGCCAGGTATCAGTCAGGTATCAGTCAGGTATCAGACCCAGGTATCAGTCAGGTATCAGCCAGGTATCAGCCAGGTATCAGTCAGGTATCAGTCAGGTATCAGCCAGGTATCAGTCAGGTATCAGTCAGGTATCAGTCAGGTATCAGAGCCAGGTATCAGACCCAGGTATCAGTCAGGTATCAGTCAGGTATCAGAGCCAGGTATCAGTCAGGTATCAGCCAGGTATCAGACCCAGGTATCAGTCAGGTATCAGCCAGGTATCAGACCCAGGTATCAGTCAGGTATCAGTCAGGTATCAGTCAGGTATCAGCCAGGTATCAGCCAGGTATCAGTCAGGTATCAGTCAGGTATCAGCCAGGTATCAGCCAGGTATCAGTCAGGTATCAGCCAGGTATCAGTCAGGTATCAGTCAGGTATCAGTCAGGTATCAGACCCAGGTATCAGTCAGGTATCAGCCAGGTATCAGCCAGGTATCAGTCAGGTATCAGCCAGGTATCAGTCAGGTATCAGCCAGGTATCAGTCAGGTATCAGAGCCAGGTATCAGTCAGGTATCAGTCAGGTATCAGTCAGGTATCAGAGCCAGGTATCAGACCCAGGTATCAGTCAGGTATCAGTCAGGTATCAGCCAGGTATCAGCCAGGTATCAGAGCCAGGTATCAGTCAGGTATCAGTCAGGTATCAGTCAGGTATCAGCCAGGTATCAGTCAGGTATCAGTCAGGTATCAGAGCCAGGTATCAGTCAGGTATCAGCCAGGTATCAGACCCAGGTATCAGTCAGGTATCAGCCAGGTATCAGACCCAGGTATCAGTCAGGTGTCAGCCAGGTATCAGACCCAGGTATCAGTCAGGTATCAGCCAGGTATCAGCCAGGTATCAGACCCAGGTATCAGCCAGGTATCAGTCAGGTATCAGTCAGGTATCAGTCAGGTATCAGAGCCAGGTATCAGTCAGATATCAGCCAGGTATCAGTCAGGTATCAGTCAGGTATCAGCCAGGTATCAGTCAGGTATCAGAGCCACGTATCAGTCAGGTATCAGTCAGGTATCAGAGCCAGGTATCAGACCCAGGTATCAGTCAGGTATCAGAGCCAGGTATCAGACCCAGGTATCAGTCAGGTATCAGTCAGGTATCAGCCAGGTATCAGTCAGGTATCAGAGCCAGGTATCAGAGCCAGGTATCAGTCAGGTATCAGTCAGGTATCAGAGCCAGGTATCAGACCCAGTTATCAGTCAGGTATCAGTCAGGTATCAGTCAGGTATCAGAGCCAGGTATCAGACCCAGGTATCAGTCAGGTATCAGTCAGGTATCAGAGCCAGGTATCAGACCCAGGTATCAGTCAGGTATCAGTCAGGTATCAGCCAGGTATCAGTCAGGTATCAGAGCCAGGTATCAGAGCCAGGTATCAGTCAGGTATCAGTCAGGTATCAGAGCCAGGTATCAGACCCAGTTATCAGTCAGGTATCAGTCAGGTATCAGTCAGGTATCAGAGCCAGGTATCAGACCCAGGTATCAGTCAGGTATCAGTCAGGTATCAGCCAGGTATCAGTCAGGTATCAGTCAGGTATCAGCCAGGTATCAGTCAGGTATCAGTCAGGTATCAGCCAGGTATCAGTCAGGTATCAGTCAGGTATCAGCCAGGTATCAGTCAGGTATCAGCCAGGTATCAGTCAGGTACCAGCCAGGTATCAGCCAGGTATCAGCCAGGTATCAGACCCAGGTATCAGTCAGGTATCAGCCAGGTATCAGACCCAGGTATCAGTCAGGTATCAGACAGGTATCAGACCCAGGTATCAGTCAGGTATCAGCCAGGTATCAGCCAGGTATCAGACCCAGGTATCAGTCAGGTATCAGCCAGGTATCAGAGCCAGGTATCAGACCCAGGTATCAGTCAGGTATCAGTCAGGTATCAGCCAGGTATCAGTCAGGTATCAGAGCCAGGTATCAGAGCCAGGTATCAGTCAGGTATCAGTCAGGTATCAGAGCCAGGTATCAGACCCAGTTATCAGTCAGGTATCAGTCAGGTATCAGTCAGGTATCAGAGCCAGGTATCAGACCCAGGTATCAGTCAGGTATCAGTCAGGTATCAGCCAGGTATCAGTCAGGTATCAGTCAGGTATCAGCCAGGTATCAGTCAGGTATCAGTCAGGTATCAGCCAGGTATCAGTCAGGTATCAGTCAGGTATCAGCCAGGTATCAGTCAGGTATCAGTCAGGTATCAGCCAGGTATCAGTCAGGTATCAGCCAGGTATCAGTCATGTATCAGTCAGGTATCAGTCAGGTATCAGCCAGGTATCAGCCAGGTATCAGAGCCAGGTATCAGACCCAGGTATCAGTCAGGTATCAGCCAGGTATCAGACCCAGGTATCAGTCAGGTATCAGCCAGGTATCAGCCAGGTATCAGACCCAGGTATCAGTCAGGTATCAGAGCCAGGTATCAGTCAGGTATCAGCCAGGTATCAGACCCAGGTATCAGTCAGGTATCAGCCAGGTATCAGACCCAGGTATCAGTCAGGTATCAGCCAGGTATCAGACCCAGGTATCAGTCAGGTATCAGCCAGGTATCAGCCAGGTATCAGACCCAGGTATCAGTCAGGTATCAGCCAGGTATCAGACCCAGGTATCAGTCAGGTATCAGCCAGGTATCAGCCAGGTATCAGAGCCAGGTATCAGACCCAGGTATCAGCCAGGTATCAGTCAGGTATCAGTCAGGTATCAGTCAGGTATCAGCCAGGTATCAGTCAGGTATCAGTCAGGTATCAGCCAGGTATCAGTCAGGTATCAGAGCCAGGTATCAGACCCAGGTATCAGCCAGGTATCAGAGCCAGGTATCAGCCAGGTATCAGCCAGGTATCAGTCAGGTATCAGCCAGGTATCAGAGCCAGGTATCAGTCAGGTATCAGTCAGGTATCAGCCAGGTATCAGTCAGGTATCAGTCAGGTATCAGTCAGGTATCAGCCAGGTATCAGTCAGGTATCAGTCAGGTATCAGCCAGGTATCAGCCAGGTATCAGAGCCAGGTATCAGCCAGGTATCAGAGCCAGGTATCAGTCAGGTATCAGTCAGGTATCAGTCAGGTATCAGTCAGGTATCAGAGCCAGGTATCAGTCAGATATCAGCCAGGTATCAGAGCCAGGTATCAGTCAGGTATCAGCCAGGTATCAGCCAGGTATCAGTCAGGTATCAGCCAGGTATCAGAGCCAGGTATCAGCCAGGTATCAGCCAGGTATCAGTCAGGTATCAGTCAGGTATCAGAGCCAGGTATCAGAGCCAGGTATCAGTCAGGTATCAGTCAGGTATCAGAGCCAGGTATCAGAGCCAGGTATCAGTCAGGTATCAGCCAGGTATCAGCCAGGTATCAGTCAGGTATCAGTCAGGTATCAGTCAGGTATCAGCCAGGTATCAGTCAGGTATCAGCCAGGTATCAGCCAGGTATCAGTCAGGTATCAGTCAGGTATCAGCCAGGTATCAGTCAGGTATCAGTCAGGTATCAGCCAGGTATCAGTCAGGTATCAGTCAGGTATATCACAGCAGTCTTTCTGCTCACAGAATGCTGTTCTCAGCGAGGATACATGATAAAACTGACATTTGATATTACTAAATTGTTTTATGAGTGTACTGTATGTATCTTTGATGTTAGTAGCCGGCGGACACACATTTTGAACATTATGTTTAAATGATATTGTAATGTGTAAACAGTGATAGTAATCTAGTTGTCAGTTTATTCAATTACAAGTTGATCCTGTGCCATCGTAAACTGAGAAACGTCTGCGAGGAAGCACCATCTGACGTTTGTGTTCATTGTCTTCTTCAGTTTGAGGCAGAATACCGTCGCTTTGCTCTAAAGAGGAACGGCCCGGGTGGCTTTCAGGAGTTCTACCGCCTCCTCCAAACCATCCACCGCATCCCTGGTGTGGATGTGCTGCTGGGATACGCCGACGTCCACGGAGACCTTCTTCCAATCAACAATGATGACAACTTCCACAAAGCTGTCTCGTCAGCCAATCCGCTGCTCCGCATTATCATCAGCAAGAAAGGTAAGATGATTGGGAACAAACTGAGGGATGCAACGGAGAGAAAAATGAACCATAACCCTGCATCTCTTCCTCTTAACCACTCAGACTAGAACAGCTTGGGATGAAAATAGACTCTACCTGCTGGCTGTTCCTCCCTGGTTTCAAGCTTTGTCTGCTGGTGTGTGTGTGTGTGTGTGTGTGTGTGTGTGTGTGTGTGTGTGTGTGTGTGTGTGTGTGTGTGTGTGAGCGCCAGGGGCTGCTGGGAACATCCTTGTTCTCCACATCAAACATGTTTTATTCTTTATTCAGGGCACAACCTGATGATTGTCTGCCTGCCTGTGTTGTTCTTGTTGTCATGCAGTGCTCCGTCTGGGTGGGCTGTGTTGTGTGGTTGTTTTCTCTGGGACAATCCATGTCTACTTCATTAGACGCTGCTATCTAGGAGGACAAAGAAAGATGGGATACAGACTTCTGTCAGACATTGCAAACCCATCACTTCAGAGAGTATCTAGTACTGGAGAACACAATCGAGATAAATCCTTATTCTGTCAGACTTTACAAATTGATTCTTGGAAACAGCAGTTCAGAAGCAGAATCTGAAATACGTTATTGATCCTCAGGGGAAATAGAAACAGTTGGTCTTACATACAAACTTAAGTAAACTTACGAAAATTAGAAATAAAGAAGTATGTAAAATCAAAATGATTTACATAATGCTGTAAAATATAACACATTCTCTGTACAGAACTGTAAATACATAATAAAAATAAGAAACATAAGAAACACACAGAAATATGTGCATAAAACACATACAATATACAATATGACCACAGTGTAAATAAGTAAACAGAAAATTAAAAATACTGAAAAGTGGACGGTATTAGGTGTGTTAAATATAAATCCAAGAACAGAAGAAGAATTAGATACAAATAGTTCTTGAAATGTACAGTAGAAATGCAGTATTTATGCCAGAGTATTGCACAGTAAAGTCAGTATTGTAAGTACAAATAAGAAACGATGAAGTCACAGCTACTGACGGATGAAATAAGTCCTGATCCAGTCTATTGACTCGGTGTGCCGCTCAGAGGGAGGAGCTGAAAGCTTGGATTGACTACCTGTGGCGCTCTGTAGTGCATCTCGGTGGAATGAGTCTGGTACTCAGTGTCCTCCTGTGCTTTAGCAGCACATCGTGGAGTGATTGGGACCCTGTCTGAGACGACACCCATCACTTTGCTGAGCCTGTTAGCCTCCGCTACACTCAGCCTGCCGGTCCAGCACACACCAATATCAACGAAAGGTCCACTCGCTGGCTTTGACTGGATGACACAGCCTTCATCAGCAGGTGGCGTTTGCTCAGTCGACTCAGAACTGTAGACTTAACTTTAGACTTAACTTTCTATTACTCTGAGAACATTTAGGACTGAAAACACTTAAGAATTGAGTTTGGCAGCTTATTCTTGACAGCTATCTGTTATGTCATTGTTTTGTGCTGTTAACTGATTATATGTAATAATATATATATATATATATATATATATATATATATATATATATATATATATATATATATATATATATATATATATAGGCCTTAGTGTGGTACACTCTAGGGGTGGGACAGTTCATAAAACTCACGGTTTGGGGTCACGGTTTTTGGTTTGGTTCAGTACATTTATGGTACAGCAAGGAGGCCAATTCCAAATGTCCTCCTTCATCAGTCATTATCAGTCATTCCTCATGTCCTCCTACAGAGCCTACTGCCAGCTTTAGTTTACTACTGAGATACATGACAAACTAACCTAACAGTCAGACTACAGAGCCTACTGCCAGCTTTAGTTTACTACTGAGATACATGACAAACTAACCTAACAGTCAGACTACAGAGCCTACTGCCAGCTTTAGTTTACTACTAAGATACATGACAAACTAACCTAAACAGTCAGACTACAGAGTCTACTGCCAGCTTTAGTTTACTACTGAGATACATGACAAACTAACCTAAACAGTCAGACTACAGAGCCTACTGCCAGCTTTAGTTTACTACTAAGATACATGACAAACTAACCTAAACAGTCAGACTACAGAGTCTACTGCCAGCTTTAGTTTACTACTGAGATACATGACAAACTAACCTAAACAGTCAGACTACAGAGTCTACTGCCAGCTTTAGTTTACTACTGAGATACATGACAAACTAACCTAAACAGTCAGACTACAGAGTCTACTGCCAGCTTTAGTTTACTACTGAGATACATGACAAACTAACCTAAACAGTCAGACTACAGAGCCTACTGCCAGCTTTAGTTTACTACTGAGATACATGACAAACTAACCTAAACAGTCAGACTACAGAGCCTACTGCCAGCTTTAGTTTACTACTAAGATACATGACAAACTAACCTAAACAGTCAGACTACAGAGTCTACTGCCAGCTTTAGTTTACTACTGAGATACATGACAAACTAACCTAAACAGTCAGACTACAGAGCCTACTGCCAGCTTTAGTTTACTACTGAGATACATGACAAACTAACCTAAACAGTCAGACTACAGAGCCTACTGCCAGCTTTAGTTTACTACTGAGATACATGACAAACTAACCTAAACAGTCAGACTACAGAGCCTACTGCCAGCTTTAGTTTACTACTGAGATACATGACAAACTAACCTAAACAGTCAGACTACAGACCCTAATGCCAGCTTTAGTTTCAGCTTGTGTAGTCAATGGTTACGTTACTCCTAAACTTTATGAGGATAATATATTAATAACATGGAGGCTCTGTAGTTCAGACCCTTATCAATAACAGATCATCACCTCTTCTCTGCTGCTGTTCCTCCCTTCACAATAAACTCCCTGAACAACCACTGATCACTGCCGACTAGAAGGAACTAACGTCATTTACAACTCAGCTAAATAACACGTTTACCATTCGCTGTTTGTCATTGAGCTAACAGCAGTGAAGCTAACATGCTGTGTTTGTGTAAATACAGTGACGGTGGTTCAGAGACATGCGCTGTAAAATCTGGTCTGCCTTCACTGAAATTGAGCCAATCACAACACACGACAGCAGTTTCAGTTACACTGTGGGCTATGGGATATAACACATGCACAGTAACAGTGTAACCTTTTTCATTTCTCGTGTGACAATAAACATGATGAAAAAAACACAGTCATTCTCATGAACCGAATGATACAGACACGAACTGTGATTAGCGAACCGAACGGTTCAGATTTTTACCTGAACCGTTCCCAGTACATTCAAAAAAGATCACGCTTGATAACATACCCAACCCATCTTTTTAAAGAAGAATTTGAAGGTGGAAATCACAGTTGTCAGGACATAAAACCAATGATCGGTTGATCTGTATGAATCAAGACTACATAGTCTAACAATGGCATAGCTTTCAACGCTGAATCGTGGATTTGGGGAATCGTGACACTTCTAGTCTGGGCATATAATTATGTTAACTGGCCCTATGACTTACCACTTGGAAATACTGTGAGTTGGATTTGATAAAGAATTCATATCTAGCAGAATCACCAATGACTTCTGTGGCACATGAAGGATGTTTCTTTTGGCTGGTATAAAACAAATAAACTCCTCTCATGGTTCCATCACATATTATTTGACCGATTATTGTATGATATATTGACACAGTCGACTCTCAGCTTCTCTTGCTGTGTCTCTGTATCTTGCATAATTCATGATGCAATGATGCTAATCTGCTGCTTAGCAGGCCGCTATTGTTGGTCCAGAATCACAGACAGCTGCTAGTTTAATCAGATTAACTCAGTGGTCTGGGAGAGAGGAGAGGAGGACAGCTAGGCGAAGCAAGATGTTTAAGACAATGAGACTGAGGACAGCGAACAGGAAATCAACGTACTGTATGCGCTGTTTTACCATCCTGTTTGGAAAGGCCATTTCTTTTATGCAACAAGCTCCACAGTCAAAACAGGGAGAAATGCAAATGCAAAGTAGTAAAATCTTAAACATACACACACATGCACACACAAGTTGCATTAGTAATACTGGTGAAACTCAATCTCCATTGTGCTTGAAGTGAGCCTGTACCTCATTAGTAAGGATTAGCTCATGAGTTAGTCAACTAAAGATCTACTCACCCAATCACTTTATCTTTCACCCGTGAAGTGTAATCCTGTTTGTATGCCACATCCACGTGAGTGGAGCGACTCATACAGCTGAAGCTGCTCATAGTATTCATGCAGCTGGGTGTTCTCTCTTGGTCTTTAAGGCTACATGAAGAGATTGAATAGGAGTGATGATGCACATATTTTGAAAGTTAGCAAGTTTTTCTAAATTTATCTTACTTACTTACTTGCTTACTGGGGGTTGGGTAGAGAGGGCTGCATGGGCAACATTTTCCAGCGCTTCCTGGGGAAGTCCAGATGAGATATATGATCTCTTCAGCATGTTCTGGGTCTACTCCAGGGCCTCTTACCAGTTGACCATACCCAGAAAATATCCAAAGGGAGGCGTCCAGGAGGATCCTGATCAGATGCTCGACCCACCTCAGCTGGCCCCTTTTGGCTCAAAGGAGCAGCAGCTCCACTTGGAGCTCCCTCTGGATGTCTGAGCTCCTCACCCTATCTCTAAGGCTGAGCCCAACCACCCTACTAAGGAAAATCATTTTGGCCACTTTTATCCACAAACAAGTTCTTTTGGTCACTACCCAAAGCTCACAACTATAGGTGAGGGTTGGAACGTAGATTGACTGGTAAATCGAGAGCTTCACCTTCCGTCTCTGCTCCCTCTTCACCACAATGGTTGCTACAACGCCTGCTGACACTGCACTGACCTGCCCGTCCATTTGCTGCTCTGTTTTACCCTCACTTGTGACCAAAACCCAGTGAACTTCCAGGCTTGGGGCAGTGAATCAGTCCCAGCTCACTCTCATCCTGACTGCTTCACAATCGGTTGCAACGCAGTTCTGAGGTCCCCAAACCGGACACTCCCCCAAGCTGTGACCTGATATCCTGTACATGATAATCTCAAACAGAGTCAGAGATGCTGATGGAGGCCAACACCCACTGGAAACATGTTTGATGTTTGCCAGGTATATGGACACAGCTCTCTCTTTGGTTATACAAGGACCGGATGGCTCGTTGCAATGACTGGTTTATCTCCACCACCTTCAGCTTTTCGTTAGGAAGTGGCTGTGTTATATTACACTATATTATTAGGACTTCATGCTGTAGAGTGTGTGTAGCTCCATGAGGTTGTAAAAGCTTCCTGACTGCTTCAGAACATCATTATCCTCTGTGCCTCTTTGTCAAGGTAATTCAGTGGGTTCATTTTGAGCACAAGTAGCATATTTCCCCTCTTTCTATGTGCCCCTTTCTCTCTCCGTCCTTGAATTCATATTACTTTCCTTCATTCTCTGCGACCTTTACAGGGGTCGTCTTTTATTGCACTTGTGTCTATGTATGTATGTGTGTGTGTGTGTGTGAGAGAAAGAGAGAGTGTGAGAGAGATAAATAGAGAGAGAGAAAGAGAGAGTGGTAGCAACCCATCTGGTGTTGTAAGCCATTAGCCACTGAGTGGGATTATCTTACCCTAAAAGACTTCATCAATCATATCAGCTCCACTCACTGCCACATACTCTGTGTGTGTGTGTGTGTGTGTGTGTGTGTGTGTGTGTGTGTGTGTGTGTGTGCGTGCGTGCGTGCGTGCATGTTCTTTTGATGTGCATAATGTAAAATGCTCTGAAAGGATTACATAGAGGAGGTTGATGCCTAACACAGTATGTGAATTCCGTGCATCTGCATCAGTACTGCAGTGGTAGTCCTGGGTAACAGTCTCATCCTGTATTAGTATTACAGTGGTTGCCATGGTAACAGTTCAGCAGGAGTACTACAGTAGTAGATTTGCATTGCACTAATGTTGTGCTAACAGTCCCATATACATATTACAGTTGTAGTACTCCTGCAGAACTGGTGTAATAGCTACCACTGGTAGTTACTGGTAACCATTCTGTTTTATCATTACAACTGTAACCATGGTAACAGTCCAGCAGGGGTACTACTGTGGTGATTTTCCATGGCATATATATATATATATATATATATATATATATATATATATATATATATATATATATATATATATATACTGTATATATAGTCATAGATTGTCATAGATACCTGATCCAGCTATGTATATTTGTCAGAAATGGCCCAACAGGGCAGCAGTAGCTCAGTCCGATGGGACTTGGCTTGGGGTTTGGCTCAAGTCATGGGGTTGGTTCAACTCCCATACAGGCGGAGTGTGGACTGGTAGCTGGAGAGGTGCCAGTTCACCTCCTGGGCACTGCCGAGGTACCTTGGAAGCATCAAACCCCTACACCAACTGCTCAGGGCACTGTGCTGCAGCGACCCATCAGTCTGACATCCCTCTGCATTGATGCATCATGTGACTGTGTGTGTGTGTGTGTGTGTGTGTGTGTGTGTGTGTGTGTGTGTGTGTGTGTGTGTGTGTGTGTGTGTGTGTGTTCAAGAAAAAGTAAGTACAGAATGATTGTTATCGAATAAATCAAAAAAGTGAATGAAAGATCAATCTGCCCAATACCCAATATCCCAAACTAACGCAGTACTGTTCAGTGAAGTATTGTATGACATAATGATTAATCTGCTGAAGTATTTTTAGTCAGCACGTTTCTGAGCAGGTGAGCCAATGGCAGATTAATGTAGCATCCTGTTGGGGAGAGGTGGGCAGGGCTCTGAGCTTTGTGATGCTGCTAAAAGAGAAGCTGGCATACCTGTACCCCAACGCTTAGTGTGTGTGTGTGTGTGTGTGTGTGTGTGTGAAGGAAATGAAAGATTGAGAAAGAGAAATTGGAGCGAGAAAAAGAGCAGGTGGAGGGAGAGAAGGAAAAAAGACAAAGGGATGGGGGTGTTATCTTTTTGCTGCCAGCGGGTGCCACAGAAATGACTTTCCAGAAATACACCACACACAGACATACAGAAATAAATACTGCCACAGTTGGCGACATGCTTGTGTCTATAAATGTGTAGGAATGTATTTCTATCATGTTCCAGCTGTGAGCTCCCCTAGTCGTCTAAGCTGTAGATGGAGAGCTGCTGTAGATGGCTGAAAATATCTGTGTACAACATGATGAGAGGAGGAGGAAATCAAATATTTATACCCAAGCAGCAAGATGCAGGGATGGAGGGAAGGATAGAGAAGGACAGAGAGAATCAGAAAGGTTTTCTCTGCCTTCTCTCTTTATACCCTGCCATCACAGTCATTCATCTAATGAGATGAAATGAGTCAAAGTGGAATGAACTGATAAAGGACTGGCAGGATTTGTGACACAAGGAAGACAGTAAATGTTGTTTGTGGTGCTTCGGCACTGCTGACACAGATTATGCACATCGCTCTGAGGAGAAAAGTAGGGAAGAAGAGGAGATAAAGAGGAGGAACTACTTCTGTTATAGTTTGTTACTAAACTTCACTGTTTGTTAAATGCAAAGTGAAGGGAATAATCATGGTGGCAATTACAATCCATTCAACTAAAAATAGGGATGCACAGATTTATCAGCCAAACACTGGTATCGGCCGATATTTGCCTTGTTCACTGCCGTCGGCCTATGGACTCGTGTCATGGCAGGGCCGATGTTTCTCTGTATCTGATGTGCATCTCTTGCGCTTGTTGATGTTTTTCTGTTTCTTGCATCAAGCAGCAAAATGTTGTGTTGGTTATTTGCGGTCTCTAACAACAGTAACCAGCTGCTGATTCAGAGAAGAAGCCTGCCTGGACACCACTCTACCATGCACCGTGCACATGTGTGGTGTGTGTACAAATAAAAATGAATGAAAAAGGGGGCAGTTGCATTGTATTACGCTGTCTCAGAGAAAGATCAGCCACAAAAACGTTGCTATGCTCAATGAAAAATGAAGCAGTAAAATAACAGATTACAAGATTTATTAAAAACAGTCACTGTGATGTTTATGAGAACAAACCTGGAGCGTTAATGTGTCACCAGAAGCCGAGAAGTCAGTCCAATGAGGGGTGACGTAGCACCCAGTAGGCCTCCAGCACAGTGGGAACATCCTCCATGCTGTGCAACAAATATATTAGGGTGGCTGTTAATATATGGAACGGCCCGCCCAAGTAGAGTCTGCTTGTTTCTAAGTGTGTTTCACAAAATGAGTGTATTTGTTGGCCACCTTGGTATATTTGGTGAAACATTTTTGTCATCCATCAAAGAGAAGAAAGCCATCCCTGATCAGCTACCGAGTGGACTAGTCGAGCAGAGCTCAGCTGGGGAGCAGATGAGGAGCTCTGCTGATGTGGTTCACCGCCTGCAGTTACCGCTGGTGGAGGAAGGACGGGCTGCTTCGTTTCAGCCAGCAGAGAAGTTCACCAGAATTTGCCATATTTTAAGATACGTGGTAAACAAAGCTAAACAATTGGACAACATACAAACAGCTTTTATTGTAGCTTGTTTGGGGGGCGGCGGTAGCTCAGTCTGTAGGGGGGCTTGGGAACCGGAGGGTCCCGGTTCAAGTCCCAACATGACCAAGAACTGAGTGTGCTTGGGAACCGGAGGGTCACCGGTTCAAGTCCCCCCCAAAACCAAACCCCCAACCCCCGCCTTTCAACAGCCCCCTCACTCCGACATCGCTCCAATTGTTGCATGTATATGGACCTGTTTGTGCATGTGTGTGTATAAGTTAACAGAGTGAAAAAATTGAATTTCCCCTAGCGGGACTAATAAAGGAATATCTTCTTCTCTTCTTTCTTTAGCCAAGGGTTACATTGCACCTATACTTTAACCAGGAGTTAAAGACAGCAACAACTTTATTACTCGGACCTTGTCAACAACAGCTCATCACTGCTTCACTGCTTCCACTTTTCACAATAAACTTCCCGGACACGTGCACTGGAGGAAACTAAAGTCATTCACAACTAAACTAAATTACTTCCATATGTTTGCAAATCATTCCTTGCTGAACTAATGCACTGTGCTCGACAGAGCAAACTGAAATATCACGTTTCTACGTGTTTAACAGCTCTATCATGTTTATGCTTGTTGAACAGGTGTAATGATGAATCCTGAGCTTGGCTGTACACTTGCAAAGTTTTAATGCACTTTAATGGACAGTAACAAGTTGTGGTGGTCTCTCTGATCAGCTGTTTTCAATAGCTGTGTGTGTGTGTGTGTGTGTGTGTGTGTGTGTGTGTGTGTGTGTGTGTGTGTGTGTGTGTGCTAGGAGAGACTTACAGACATCAGTGTGATAATAAATACTATCGTCTTCAGCCCTGCAGCCCGTTTAATATCTGTTTTCAGTAACCATTCCTAAATATAGAGATCTTTCTTATTTATTGCGTTTCACGTACAGTCTTTTTTTTATCGCACATGTTCATATTGTAATAATGATGAAAATGGGATTTACTGGTCAGCACTGATAGGTAAAAGTACCATACCAAATCACAGTCACTGTTGAAGATGAATTTTAATAGATTAATATGGTATTCGTGGAGTCTGTAGCCCTGACAATCCAATGATTTTGTGACAGACCTAATTACATGTTTAACTGGACTGTTTTTAGCTGCGTTACACACTTGTCAGGTACCATGTTCGAATCCAACCTGCCAAACTTTTAGTGCCATAGCAGAAGAAGAATTGAAAATAGGTTTACAGTACCAAGGTAACATTTAAAGACACAAATTGAATATAATATTGATAACTATGTCTTCATTAGTATATAATCACCTCAAAATAAGAATAGCTGTGTTTTTGTTTTATTTGTTTCCTTAGACTGAGTCCTTCATGTCCACAGAGGGAGTGGGTCCTCTTCATGGAGTCCTCCATGTTTCTACAGTAGCCTAGAATGGACAAACCAAAGTCTGGCTCTAGAGAGAGACCTGAAGGCGACCGCCATCGTAGTTCTGACAGTGTAAAACCGTGGCACTGCCACCCTCCGTTGCTCCTAAAGTGGTGTTGTTATGGTAAAGACGGCCTCTGAGTGAGGTGAATGGTGTTACCGTAGTTTTGCACTCTGCATCTCACGTTACTGTCATCTTGCAAAGGGAGGACAGAGTGGAGGGGTTGTGATCTGCAGCCACACCACTAGATGACACCAAATCCTACATACTGCACCTTTAATATATCACCTGATTAACTGTAAAACTGTGCTATAGTTCACAATGACACAAACTGACAGGGCTTTTTAAAAGTATGTGAAGCAACATGGAGAATAATACAATTTCATCTCTTGAAAGGAAGTGTTATATTCATCTTCCAGTTACTGTGAGCTGGTGGTAAGGGTTAATGCCTCACCCTCACAGCATGAAGTGTGTTCTTTGTCTCATATCGTGCCCTCGCTGGCTCTTTCCATTGTACACCATCCCATTGTAGGCCTGCACTAGATTCAGCCATATGGCAGCCTATTGGGCTCCAGATGGTGGGTACTACAGAGTGAGGCCACTGTTACACACACACACACACACACACACACACACACACACCTACACACACACACACACACACACACACACAAGCTTATGACAGCTGCAGATCACAGACACACACACGTGGTGCATTTGGGACAAACACAGAAGCAGATGATTACAGGATAGTATCCAAATCATATTTTGTGAATGGTTATTAGTTTGTTTCAGTTACTAAATCACTCTGTAAGCTGCAGCAGCACAATAAGACCTTACAGCACCGGGTTAATCATGTAGGCATTCTCACAAACCTCCATGTAATCAGCCGATCAGATGGCACTGTGTAGCCCAGGTATTTAATTTCAGTCATCTCCATGCCCTGTTCATGTAACAATGTGCGATGTGATGAATGATCACTGAGGAAGTCAATCAGTGAATCAGTCCAACATCTAACTAGCATCTGGTCACTAACCGTATATTACTGGCTCGTTGCAGGTTAGTCAACAGTTAATTTCAGATACAGGTCAGTCAGGCAGTGTAAAATCCACGCAGCACTTTTTAGTTGACAATTATTTATTGTTCTCAGTCTATGCAAGGAAGAATGGCCTCCATATCAATAAACTGAACCCCAACAGTTATATCAATACAGACAATATGGCAGCTCCTTGAGAAGACCAGCAAGACTGACTGAAGATTTCATTGTGACGAAAAAAAAGCTGAGTTGGAAGACAAAGCTCCCGATCTACCGGTCAGTCTTCGTTACTACTCTCACGTGTGGTCACATCTCCACACTGGCCTGGGATCCCCCAGTCAGAGCTGGTTAATGTGGCCCTGGAAAGGAAAGTATGGGGTCCCCTGCTGGAGCTGTTGCCCCCATAATCTGACTCCAGATGAGCGGTTGACAATGAAACATGACACAAAGTGATGCGTGAAGATTCACTCTCAGTGGTTTCTGTGCAGCAGGCAGCAATGCACATCCCAGGCCTAGTCCGATATAGATAACCTATAGGCCTAATAGCTAAGATATATTTTATGTTGCTATTGCCTGTATTGAAAATACATTTGCACAGCCAGGATAGTGCACAGAGGCTGACAGTTTACAGAATATTTTTGGTCTGGATGTCATCTTTGTTCTGGGTGATTCTGTCATGGCTAGACCAGAGATTTGGGAACATGACAGTGGAACAATACTGAAGGATTTACATGAGATTATAATGTAATCAGATTTTGGGTGTATCACTGCGTTAAAGGACAGGGCTGGCCTCACATGTTGGGGAGGGAGAAAGCCAGCAATATTGTTCTAGCAATCTACTGTGTGTGTGTGTGTGTGTGTGTGTGTGTGTGTGTGTGTGTGTGTGTGTGTGTCTGTGTGTGTGTGTGTGTGTGTGTGTGTGTGTCTGTGTGTCTGTGTGTGTGTGTGTGTGTGTGTGTGTGTGTGTGTGTGTGTGTGTGTGTGTGTGTGTGTCTGTCTGTCTGTGTGTGTGTGTGTGTGTGTGAGTGTGTGTTTAGAGGGGCTTAGCTGTGTCTGTGCCTTCAGGCTTTAGTCTGGCCCTCTCTGCTGAGGTTCTGTCTGCTTTGTCAGGAAACACATCACAAACATGCACACACACACACACCATTTAGAGTGTTTGTGTGTGTGTGTGTGTGTGTTGGTGATGTGTGTGTGTGTGTGTGTGTTGGTGGTGTGTGTGTATTACTGTTTGCTGTCATGCTGCTCTCTGCTGGTTGATGCAGCCTCTCAGACTGACCTCCTGAACACATGCAGACTCAGAAACAGTGTGTGTGTGTGTTGGTGATGTGTGTGTGTGTGTGTGTGTGTGTTGGTGATGTGTGTGTATTACTGTTTGCTGTCATGCTGCTCTCTGCTGGTTGATGCAGCCTCTCAGACTGACCTCCTGAACACATGCAGACTCAGAAACAGTGTGTGTGTGTTGGTGATGTGTGTGTGGTGTGTGTGTGTGTGTGTGTGTGTGTGTGTGTTGGTGGTGTGTGTGTATTACTGTTTGCTGTCATGCTGCTCTCTGCTGGTTGATGCAGCCTCTCAGACTGACCTCCTGAACACATGCAGACTCAGAGACAGTGTGTGTGTGTTGGTGATGTGTGTGTGTGTGTGTGTGTGTGTTGGTGATGTGTGTGTTGGTGATGTGTGTGTGTGTGTGTTGGTGGTGTGTGTGTATTATTGTTTGCTGTCATGCTGCTCTCTGCTGGTTGATGCAGCCTCTCAGACTGACCTCCTGAACACATGCAGACTCAGAAACAGTGTGTGTGTGTGTTGGTGATGTGTGTGTGTGTGTGTGTGTGGTAATGTGTGTGTATTACTGTTTGCAGTCATGCTGCTCTCTGCTGGTTGATGCAGCCTCTCAGACTGACCTCCTGAACACATGCAGACTCAGAAACAGTGTGTGTGTGTGTTGGTGATGTGTGTGTGTGTGTGTGTGTGTTGGTGATGTGTGTGTATTACTGTTTGCTGTCATGCTGCTCTCTGCTGGTTGATGCAGCCTCTCAGACTGACCTCCTGAAACAGTGTGACAGAAGGAATGTTGTGAGGAATGCAGCAGGTCAGGTATTTGTCTCCAGCAGAGAGGCTGCTCTCACTCTGCTCTCCTGCTCTTCCTGCTAACTAAAGCTTGTGAAGCTCAGCTTGTGTCTTGGCGATTATTGTGTGTGTGAATGCTCTCTGTGCCCTTTCTCACTTATGGTGACAATGGTCCAACAAACTTGGAGAGACAGTTAGTAGAGAGAAACAACCAGTTTGATTAGTGTCTGTATTCTGAGTGAGTATTACTCCCATGTCTGAGTGATGGTGTAATTACCGGTTCAGTTCATATCACGATTTGGAGTCATGGTTTTTGGTTCAGTTTGGTACATTTATGGTCCAGCAGGAGGCCAGTTTCTAACCAACTAAACATGCTTTTCATTTATTTGGTAAAATCAGTCAACAACTGTTTGTCTTCACAACAGCAGACTAACATCAGGATCAAAACTCTTCTTCATTGTCACATCTGATGGCTGGACTTCTGATCTAAAAGAAAAGTGACTCTGAGTTATTTAAAAGGAATAAATGAATAAAAACAGATTATAGCCTCAGGCCATCAACAGAAAGTAACATAAAAACAGAAACATATACTAGGCCTGCACCATATAAGGAATTGATAATTGAACTCCAAATCAGTATCAAGTCACCATAGAAACTCATTAATATCTGACTGGAAACAGTCAAACTACAGAGCCTACTGCCAGCTTTAGTTTACTGCTAAGATACATGACAAACTAACCTAACAGTCAGACTACAGAGCCTACTGCCAGCTTTAGTTTACTACTAAGATACATGACAAACTAACCTAAACAGTCAGACTACAGAGCCTACTGCCAGCTTTAGTTTACTACTGAGATACATGATAAACTAACCTAAACAGTCAGACTACAGAGCCTACTGCCAGCTTTAGTTTACTACTGAGATACATGACAAACTAACCTAACAGTCAGACTACAGAGCCTACTGCCAGCTTTAGTTTACTACTGAGATACATGACAAACTAACCTAACAGTCAGACTACAGAGTCTACTGCCAGCTTTAGTTTACTACTAAGATACATGACAAACTAACCTAACAGACTACAGAGCCTACTGCCAGCTTTAGTTTACTACTAAGATACATGACAAACTAACCTAAACAGTCAGACTACAGAGCCTACTGCCAGCTTTAGTTTACTACTGAGATACATGACAAACTAACCTAAATAGTCAGACTACAGAGCCTACTGCCAGCTTTAGTTTACTACTGAGATACATGACAAACTAACCTAAACAGTCAGACTACAGAGCCTACTGCCAGCTTTAGTTTACTACTAAGATACATGACAAACTAACCTAAACAGTCAGACTACAGAGCCTACTGCCAGCTTTAGTTTACTACTGAGATACATGACAAACTAACCTAACAGTCAGACTACAGAGCCTACTGCCAGCTTTAGTTTACTACTGAGATACATGACAAACTAACCTAACAGTCAGACTACAGAGTCTACTGCCAGCTTTAGTTTACTACTAAGATACATGACAAACTAACCTAACAGACTACAGAGCCTACTGCCAGCTTTAGTTTACTACTAAGATACATGACAAACTAACCTAAACAGTCAGACTACAGAGCCTACTGCCAGCTTTAGTTTACTACTGAGATACATGACAAACTAACCTAAACAGACTACAGAGCCTACTGCCAGCTTTAGTTTACTACTAAAAAAAATAAAAAACTAACCTAAAAATTCAGACTACAGAGTCTACTGCCACCTTTAGTTTACTACTGAGATACATGACAAACTAACCTAAACAGTCAGACTACAGAGCCTACTGCCAGCTTTAGTTTACTACTGAGATACATGACAAACTAACCTAAACAGTCAGACTACAGAGTCTACTGCCAGCTTTAGTTTACTACTGAGATACATGACAAACTAACCTAAATAGTCAGACTACAGAGCCTACTGCCAGCTTTAGTTTACTACTGAGATACATGACAAACTAACCGAAAGAGTTAGACTACAGAGCCTACTGCCAGCTTTAGTTTACTACTGAGATACATGATAAACTAACCTAAACAGTCAGACTACAGAGCCTACTGCCAGCTTTACTTACATTTACTTTCACTGACTTACACATGTTTATTATTCACTGTTAGCCGGTGAGCTAACGTGTGGTGACGAGTTAATAGCTGTGGTAATGTAAAGATAGTGGCAGTGGTTTAGAAACATGCGCAGTAAAATCTGGTCTGCCCTCACTGAAATTGAGCCAATCACAACGCACAACCTTAGCTTCAGTTAGACTGTGCTTGTTATACCTCATACCCCTGTCCACCGTGTCGCAGCCTCTTTCCATAGGCCTTGATTTCTAGTGTGACAATAAATGTGATGAAAATAATACATCACTATCACACAATAGCCCATGGGTTTCAAGATTGCGTTTTGACCAATGTGTTCAGCCTCTTTTGCTCTTCACAGACTTTTCACATGAATCTGTAGCATTATGTCAAAGAGCAGATTAATACTTAACCATTAATTAATATAAAAAAAATGTATTCATAATGAATAACCCCAAATTATTAATTTTAAGCCATGAATTATTGTAAAATGTGAAGGAAAGTGGTGACACAACTTTAGACATTACCCACAGTTAGCTGTAATATCAGAATTTACCCAGGCGCCACCCAGTTTTATAAAAACAGGGAAAAATGATCCTAATTTTATACTAATCAAGTGGGCCTCATAATCTCAGGGTTGCTATGGAGTTCTTGGCATAGTGAACAGTGATTTGAATAGTTTCTATACACACACAACAACAAGTAACCAAGTTCTTTATTTATTTATGATGTGTTTACTTGACTATCTACATGACTACGCTACTAACATAATGTAATTGAATAAATGATAAAACAAACAAAAAAAATTTAAGGAATAAAGCAAATATAAATGATGAACATTCACGATAGAAACAAATTAAAGGTGACCATGTCTATCCAGTGACTGATATCTCTCTGAGTGGATTTGATGTTTGCCTCTCAACTAAATGTAGTTTTAGTATTAATGTACCATTCAGCAGCAGAGAGTTTCTGAAGCACCAGGGAGGATAAATTTAGGCGTTGTCTAATTCAGGTTTAGACTTAATGGATGGATTTCCTAATTCTTCTTACAACTAATATTAATTATTGTAAACTGACCTGATGTATTAATTGACTATAAAGTTGTTTGTTTTTCTAGTCATTAAACTCTTTCTCTTCTGAAAATACATCTATCCATTAAGATAAATGTGTAAATATAAAAGCTTAATAACGATACACAAAATTTCTCAACATTTAGTGAACACCTATGGTCTGTCTCTCCAATCTACATGTTGTGTCTGCACTGCAGTTCACTTATATATATTTAAATAAAAATAATGTATAAACTAAATATCCAATACAACTTTGTTAAATAAACTTTTGGATGAAAACATAAAGTTTTAGTGCGCTTAGCAGCATTTATCACAGATACAGGGAGTTACTGGGGTTTTTTTTTTTTTTTTAATTCAGGGTTTGATTCCCGCTCGTCTCTGTATTTAGTGTCCCGTTTAGACTGAGACATGATGAGCAGCCAGCTGGCTGCTGCTGAAGGTATCCCCAGTTCTGCTGTGCTGATGTCCAGAGGCCCACACCCAGTGGACGAGGTGAGGAAGTGAGGAAGTGACTGATGGCTGTGGGAGTGAAATGCAGCGCACATTTGCTTTCACATCAGTCCCCAAAAGTCTCCAATAACACCAGAAAATGCCACTCGATTTGTCGCTGGTCTTTTTGGAAACGAGTCTCGAGGGGTCTGAAAAGTCTCTAAGTTGTCAACACTGCTGAGGTCTGCCGCTAGAACGGCAGTTTGATTGACGCAAGGGGGGGCGGAGTCACACCTGTGCTACGGCAACAACAACACTGGGCTGCCTGCTGATGCGCCTGCTTGATAATCGGCTTCATATGCTCAGACATCGGCTGATGCCGATTATGAAAAAATGTCAAATATTCAGCCGTAAACAATATTGAATTAAAGCATACGGTCAAGGGTGCCTCGATGGTGGGAGCAATAGAGTTATTGGATGCATTTTCCTTTTTTTCCCCATTGGATCAAAAATGGACCAAATGGGACCAAAAAAAAAAAATACTGATACCATGAGGTTTGGGTATCGTTACACCCTTAGATGCCAAGGAAACACAGTAGGTTGAAAACAGTACATAATTTGGAGGCGAGCTCGGAGGTCTTTGGAGGTTTCAACCAGCGTTCAGGTGTATCCCAGGCTGAAGTTTGAGTTTTGACGATGTGCTAACAAGCGGTGAGTTGGTACGCCCTGTGTCTGGTCTGGTCTGTGGCCTCAGATGTGTATGACCTCCTTGATCGTTCTTGACTGATGTAGGAACAGGTGGTGTTTGTGATCGAGCTAGCACTGCTTATAGCAAAAGATTAGAGGGATTGACCTTTACAGAAACCACTTACAAAGCATGTGCACAGATTGGTTTTCACAACAGCAACATCAAGTAAAGCGTAGCTCCACCACGAGCCTTAGCTATAAAACATCAGCTGTCTGGCAGGGCGCTTCAAGAATACCAAGAGTATGACTGAAGATCTGTCAACCAGTCATGTGATGGGTATGGCTCATTGCCTCCAGAGAGAGGGAAACATTTGTGATTTATAGCAATTTAATGCATTGTCCATTCTGAATGTTCTCAGCAATTAGTGAGTCCTGTGTCCCCATAAAAATCAGCTTTTAACCCTCTGCGAGTCAAATGTTATTACTTTTACTCAGGGTTTTGTTGGTCGCCATGGTGTCTGTCTGTTTCCTGGAAGATTTCTGTAGATGGGTTTCCACCAACAACTTCCTGAGACTTTTAGTTCAGGAACACAGTGAACTAAAAAGTTTCACAGTGATTGTACTGGTGTGGACCAAAGCAACTAGTCCAAGACTGCTTGCAAGAGGTGGTCTCGGACTATTTCCTATTAAGAAATCATTTTTCTCTCACTAAAAAGGGGCACTACATCATAAAATCTAAAAAACAAAAACAAAAAAAAACCATTAGTATAGTGCTGTGTCCATTTATTCAACTCAAAAGTCAAGCAGAAGCATAAACATCTGCACTGATAATCATAAGCACCGATGTCAAGCTGAATGTTGTGAATGTTTCCTCCAGTGTTTCCGTTGACTTCAGCGCTAACAGAAGAAAATGGAGCGGCGGTTTCCTGCTCGCTCTCGTTCGTCATTTCTCGTCCTCCTGTTTTTTTGGAAATAATTTCCAATATCCATGCCACGCTAACGACGGTGACCATAGCATGAATGCATGACTCAGTGACCCGCCCCCGTCTGTCTGTAACTGGCTAGCAGTTGCCTCATTTGTTGGTTGGATTGGTTGGATTGTACCATTGAAAATAAAGCCCAAATAAAATAAACAGCTTCCAGTCCAGGGCGGGAACAGCAGACTGTGGGGGGGCACGGCCCCCCAATGCCCACCCATGCTGCCGGGCCTGTTTCCAAGCAAACCAAAATGCAGGCTCTCTGTGCCAGCACTTGTTGAGATGGACACAGGTGAAAGACTTCTGCAGAAGACGTAGTGACGTTTATTAAGTCACTGGAGATAAACTGGAGAAGGGATTCATGTACATAGTAGATCAGTTCTGAGTCGAAATGAAAACAAAAATGTTGATACTGATTCCCTGTATAGACGTGGCAACTCCATCGAACACACACCTCAGCAAATATTTTTTTTTCATTAGCTCTGCTTTAGTTTGTTCTCTGTGAAACTGAACCAGACTAAATAAAAAACAAACCAAAAGTATCAGTTTCACTCTTTGGGACTATGGCTTGTGAAATCGCCCTTAGTCCTCTGATATTTGGAAAAGCACCATGACGTGGGACGAGCTGGGCTGCTGCTGGTCGCAGTGATAAACTCTCTGCTCTTCAGTGTGTCCACCTGCTTCATCTAAAAAACACACTGAGAGAAATAAACCTCAGGTTTTGTCTCACTGCGAAGGCATTTACTGCTGACACACGTTGTATGAAACTACGAGCGTCCGTCTCCACAGTAAACCGTGTCGAGTGTTTATTTGTGCTATGAAACAATCAGAAAATGACTTTATTTCCTCTCATTCACAGCGCTGCCACGCCGACTCTTCCACCGCTCACCCTCTCAGCTCTCTGATCTCTCTTTAGGAAGCTAGCAGCAAAACCTGACTTTACTTTTCATGTAATCCGACAAAGACAAATCACCTCCCCTCGTCCTAAAAGGCCCCGAAATCAATATTAGAGTACTTTTAATAGTTTAATAGCACTCATACCAGTTTAGAGTTTTATGACTTCAGTAGTACACAGTCATCCCTGCAAACAGACAGTCTGCATTTGGCCAGCACCAGCTTTCGGTTGCTTTGGTAACGTTATCCCTTACAAGTCTGCAGATGTTAACATACTAGTCCACATCTGTTATGTCTTCAGTGTTGCCAAAGGGGACATTGTGACCGGGGGGATTTAAATTAGGCTTGCTATCTATTAGATGATAGTCTGGCACACAGATTACATTACATCCCTACCACCCTCAGAAATAGAAGAAGAAGAAGAAGAAGATCTACCTTTATTAGTCCCACAATGGGGAAATTCAATTTACACTCTGTTAAACTCATACATGGTACATGCAGACCTGAAACACACATACATGCATTAATGGAGAGATAATAACATTAATTTTTACAGAAATAAAATCTATTTAATTCATTCTGGAGTATCAGTGCCGTGTTATCAA
The DNA here is from genome assembly GCA_947000775.1 of Pterois miles. Classification (NCBI taxonomy): domain Eukaryota; kingdom Metazoa; phylum Chordata; class Actinopteri; order Perciformes; family Scorpaenidae; genus Pterois; species Pterois miles. The sequence goes on along the minus strand of CAMQGK010000516.1, from coordinate 2,098,595 downwards.
TAGACAGAAAATGGACAGATATCACTAGATTATTGGGTCACATCTGAGTCACATCTGGAATGCAATAAACCCTTTAAACCTTTCAATCTGACCCCTATCGTCCCTTTCAATTCATCACATAGCAGAGCTTAAAGATGCTCCCAGAGTACAGGAAAGGCTAGAACTCACACGGTTCCCTGCTGGTAATAATCCACCGTGTGTCCGTGTCAAACACTGATGAGGCAGCTGATGCCTCATAGAAGGAGACCAGAAAGACTGAGACCTGTTAGTATTTAATCTTCTTCAGAGTCTAAACCCCTCCACAGCTTGCTCAGACACAAAGAAATCTTGTACAATCCTTTAGTATTAATCTTTAATCAATCAGGCAAGTTAGTGGGGCTGCAGTCTGAGTTAAAGTCTCAGCATGGCACAGCATATTTTAATAATGTGAAAATATGATTAAGTGGTTGTATGTGCATCAGATACTAACATCCATCCATCCATCATCAACCGCTTATCCCATTAGGGGTCACGGGGGGTCTGGAGCCGATCCCAGCTGGCACTGGGCGAAGGGGGTTCAACCTGGACAGGTCTCCAGTCCATCAGAGGACACATAGAGACAAGAGGACACATAGAGACAACCATTCACACTCACATTCACACCTACGGGACATTTAGAGTCATCAGTTACCCTGCATGTCTTTGGACTGTGGGAGGAAACCAGAGAACCCGGAGAAAACCCACACTAACACAGATCTTAGAACCAGAGAGAACCGGAGAAAACCCATGCGAACACGGGTCTTCGAACTGGAGAAAATCCAGGCTAACATGGGTCTTAGAACTGGAGAAAATCTATGCTAGCACGGGTCTTAGAACTGGAGAAAACCCATGCTAACACGGATCTTAGAACCGGAGAAAACCCATGCTAACACGGGTCTTAGAACTGGAGATAATCCATGCTAACACGGGTCTTAGAACTGGAGAAAACCCATGCTAACACGGGTCTTAGAACTGGAGAAAATCCATGCTAACAGGGGTCTTAGAACTGGAGAAAACCCACGCTAACACGGGTCTTAGAACTGGAGAAAACCCACGCTAACAGGGGTCTTAGAACTG
>CAMQGK010000516.1:1760000-2092500 GCA_947000775.1 Pterois miles | reverse complement strand
GTCGTCCACACTCACGAGTTACTATCAGCCAGCATACTGTACATGTAATACTCAGTGAAGTACTGTACAGAGTACTGTACTGTATGCTGAAGTGGTAACACAGAGAGCCGACTTATAATGTAATAACTGTGCATAATGTAATAATATAAATGTGATGGAAGCTCATAATGTAGGAAAACCATGTAGAATGTACTACATAACAGTTTTTTGTATAATGTAATATGAGAAAATTATTACATTACAGTTTATAAACTGTAGCAACAAAAAGACAAATAATGTGATAATGTGTTTGTTTTGTTAATTGAGTTCCAATAATGAATATATATATATATATAATATATAGATACATTTGCATAAAGCAGAATTTGTCCAAAGAAAGATAAAGTTTACTAAGGTCAATCATGTCATTAATCGTGATTAAATATCTGAATTGATTGACAGCCCATTATTTATTATTATTATTGTAAATGAATTAACAACACAAATCAATGACAGATATTGACTTTGACTTTTTTTGGATGTGGGCATGTCTGTAAAGGGGAGACTGGTGGGTTCTGAGGTCAGAGGTCAAGGGAGCCCTTTGAACATGGACATGACAGATTTTAGCATCATTTAACCTCCTTTGCAACAAGCTCGTATGACCTGGTTGGGAGCAATCGATTCCTTCCTAGTTTCGTATGATACCAGTTTTTATTTTGAATTGACGTGTTATTATTGTGTTAATGTTGACAGCCCTAGTAATAAAACATTACATTCTGCACAAAATTTGTATTAAATTATGTGCCGATTATTACATTTTGAGCTTGTATTACATTTAAATATTTCATTATACACAGTTATTACATTATGGCTATGGCTACACGTGATCTAGCAGGTACACAACCAGGAGTTTATGCCCAAGTCAGTCATCAGGCCAGATTCCCAGACTGATATATAGAAACATTCCTTTAAGTTGAATGTAAAAATGTAAATGTTGATTTTTTTTTTAAAGCATGACAATTTAAATAATTATTAATACTAATGAGCTGTTCTCTCCATCCCTCTGCATTTCTCCTTTCAGAGGATGAACCTGTCGTTTTTGCCACCAACTCCCTCCAGAGGCGTAAAAAGGGGCTGGGCTTGACGGGACTGCGCACCACCGGCTCAGGCTCCACCCACTCAAAGAGCAAACCGGGCCTCCTGATTGGCCTGCCACAGAACTTCAGACAGATCTCATCCATCATTGATGTGGACATCTTACCTGAGACACACCGGCGTGTACGACTCCACAAGCACGGCACCCACAAACCACTGGGCTTCTACATCCGTGATGGGGTGAGCGTACGGGTGACACCGCAGGGCGTAGAGAAGGTGAGATAAATTATATTATTTCATTCATCTTTGGAGGATTAAAGGTTCGAGGGCTCTCTAGTTGATGGATGTAACTGGAGAAAAAGTCATGGACATTATTGTTCTTGTCCAAAGTGTTGTGGATCTAATCTGGTTTGTTACACAGAACCATCTGAAAAGCCGTCAGTGGATACTGTCTGTTAAAGGGCAGGCACTTTACTATAAAAACACTATAATACTTGGCAGGTGATTGGATGAACCATCTGTCAATCAAACTCTTGCTGGGAGAACTGATGCTAATGCAGCATCTACGCTAACCTCTTCATGAGTTGTTTAGAACAAACTACTAGAACTATCACAACTGGCACCATCATTGTGAAATGGAAGCTGAAGGATTGATGAGGTGCCGTAGGAGGGTCAGGGTGACCCGTCAGTGATCCATCTGTTCCACTGGCTTTGCTGCCTTCACTGGGTGCAATCTCAAGACGGTCGTGTTTGTGCATCAGTGATACGGCAGGATGGATAATGTATTGTAGCAGCATACAATGATGATCATTAAGGCCAGGCCAGGTTATTGCTGCACCTCTCAGTAAGCAGAGGTTCCCACCGGTCCTGCCCAAGTATCATGGTGGTCCAGTGTCTTTACTGCCCCTGTTAAAGGTACACTTGACAACTTTGGCCCTGTTCAGACCTGATCACACATGGCCAGCTCCAAGTAAGTCTGTTCACACCTGACTTTAGAAATCTTCTCTGTTAATGCCAACAGTAACAGTAATGACTGTGAGATCGGCCCGGCCTCATCACTGTTACCGGTAACGGTGACGACAGCGTTACCGGTAGCGTTGACGGTAACGCTGTCATCACCGTTAGGCGTCGTTACTGTTTATTTATTTAGAGGAATAATGTGTTTATTCTTTTCCACATGCTGTATGTTCATACAGTATATTTATTTCTAAGTAATGAGTCTGTGACAATACTTTTGATTTTAGTGGCGCAACAATTGATTATTTAATTCTGACTTTAAAAGAGACTCAACTCGAACACAATATTTACATTAATAACGTAATGAAAGTTATTCAACGGCTGCTAAGCATGCAGGGCAATAATTTAAAGTGAATATTCATGTTGGTATAAATAAGATATCATACTAGACTATCCTGCATTGTGATTTATTTCAACATGCAACATAGAAACAAACAGCATACAAAGCAATAAATGGAGATAATAATGTTAATAGAAATATGTCATAATCAAGGGAACATTGTGCTACATTATTAGGCACTAATCAAAAACACAATACAACACAGAACATAAACTACACCAGCTCATTTCTAGGATATTATCATGAAAACGATACATATATAGATATAGCTAGATAGATATAATGTATAGATATCATTCATTTTCCCTCTCTGTCCTCCTCAGGTCCCTGGGGTTTTCATATCTCGTCTGGTGCGCGGTGGGCTGGCAGAAAGCACGGGGCTGCTGGGAGTTAATGACGAGATCCTCGAGGTCAACGGCATCGATGTAGCGGGAAAATCTTTGGATCAGGTAAATTCAGCGTCCAAATGAACCCTCTCTGAGACCCACCCAGGATTTAAGAGGATTTCTGTTGTTGTTTTGTGTTTTGTTTTTTTTGCAGGGTCACCAGATCTGATCTTTATTTGTGAACACATCTCAGCATGATATACAGTAATATAGTGGTTTTAATTCTGGGCTTTTTCTCGCTGTTATTTACTGTACATACCTTTCTAGGAAGGACCCATGTCTGATTTTTCACATCAGTTTCAGCTGTCTGATGAAATAAGTGAAACAGGTTAACACCTGGTGGAAGATGATGCTGTTACAGGCACACTTGATGATATTTGTTGATATACTGCATATACAATGATATCTGAATGTTAGGTCCTGTGATCTCGATGGAGTATCAGGTGAGGAGAAAGAGCAGCAGGAAGTAAAAGATGTTTGAATTTCAGATTTAAAATAGAAGGAACTGTGATTCATGTGACTGACCTTGTCTTTGTTGGGGCAATAAATAAATCCTTAAAGTGTTTTTTCTCATTCTTCAGAGCTAAGACTGTTTATGTGTCATTTCAGGTTACAGACATGATGGTGGCCAACAGCCACAACCTCATTGTGACGGTCAAACCGGCTAACCAGAGGAACAACGTGGTGCATCGTGGGAGTAAAACCTCAGTGGGCAACTCTGGTTCTGTGGGCTCAGCTGGATCGACCGGCTCTGCTCTGTCACATGACTCACCAAGCCCCGCCTCTCAGAGCAACCCCATCACTGCAAGGTAAGACGTGGACAGGACCCTGAAACTACAGAGGAAGAAATGCTGTATGTCTAACATTTTAATGAACACATGAATTAGAAACGTGACTTAAACTTCTTCACTGTGACCACAGTGTTAACGACTGTGACTGTCCTCTGCTCTGGTGTTTCACCGGGTGAAGTGAAGATAACGTTGTCGGTACCGGTTCTGTGCTTTTGTGTTTTCAGGGCTTGTGTGCTCGGATTAATTTAGCAGCTAACACACCAGTTATAATGTTATTTTAATGAAAACTCAACTGTGCCATTTACTCGCCACTGTTCTGGAAGAAGGAAATAACAGGTGTAGCAGGTGAACCAGCTGTAAAAGTGACAGATTATCCTCTGAAATAAAAGCAGTGATCTCATTTATGCTGATGTGATGAGCAGCTCACGTAGGTTTTGGAAAGTAACTGATAAATATTTAAAGAAAGTTTGAAGTGTTAAATTTGAGATGGCATCTGGTGTGGCGGTACATGGTAGAATAAGGGTGTAATTGGAGTAACTTTGGTTACCTTGGTTTATATTTTTAGCTGAGAAAGAGAAAAACTTGCATACAGAACGTATTTGCTGCGTAAAACAAAACAGATAAGATAAAACTGAGGCAATATAATGGACATTCAATAGACAACCAAGGCATTCATGCTTACATAAAAGTGAATTTGATGCAACATTTTACCTTTTACCTAACCATCTATTTTACACCATCACCATACTAGCCAACCTATCACAATATTGACATAATCAATAGCTATCACTGAGCATAATACATAACTATAGCCTACCACAGTTCCACTGGACTAAGCATTATGTATCCTACTAACTCTGCACAGCAGCATTGTAAGCAGTAAACCAAGCACCAGGCTGGACCAAGCGTTGCCTGGGACTCTGGGCCGAGGCTGCTGCCTCTTACATTCAATATTCTATTCTAGCGTTCATTTGCAGCAAAAGTTGTCTGACTAAAGAGCATTTTGATATCGTTGGTTAAATAGTTGTTCTGAAGAGAAATGGTATTTTATTTGGCATGTACTGTAATTTTTTTCCATACCCAGATTGTCCACAATCCAGCAGGGAAGCTGCAGCACCCTCAGCACCCGACTTCCAATGCTTATTTTCCAGATATATTCAGATTATACACTATTTAGGACATTTTTCAGACATGGTTAATGATGGGTGAAGAACCGACAGCTCTGCAGTTCCCCTCAGCTCTACAGAGCATCAGACACACAGACATTAGAGACTTAAGAGACGTATGAACACCAGGTGTACGAGTAAAAAAAAAAAACGATTAATTAAAAACAAACTGTTCTATAATCATCACATGCCTTGTTGTTTGTTGTTACCACAGCAACAGCATTGCTGAGGGCGACAGTGATGACGACGACGACGATGGCGACCTCATTCTGGAGAATGACTGCCTGACGCCCTACGACTCCCAGCGGGTAACCAACAGTAACGACACCAACCTCAACAGAGACTCACCTAGCAACAGGCCGCACAACTCCGCTGTGGTTAGGCCCCTCCCACAGAGTGTCTCATTGCCCAATAGAGTTGGAGCATCCCTGAGTGACAGCTCCATGATGATGTCCAATCACAACGGAAACCCCGCCCACACATCCAGTAGCAGTCAAGAGAGCATGAGAGAGGATGGCAACATAATAACACTGTAACCATGACAACACTGACAGCTAGACTGGAACTGTCAGGACTATGGGATGCTACAGCCACACAGTGGTGTAACCATGACAACTACAGCCCGACACCTTTTCTTTGAAAGGTTCCTCCTGTTGATTCACAGCTTCTTGCCCCCGGCCAGCCTAGACGGATCAGGGGTTTTCACAATCTACAGGCATAACAACACTGACTTTTATACGTACCGCCACATGTGGCAGAGGAAATCGGTAGAACTGTCAGGATCAAAACAATAATTTAAAGTCACCCGCGGGAAATGATTTAAATGCCATAATGTATTAACCGACCAGTGTAGACTTATAGAGAGCAGCAAGTTTGAGAAATACTCCTAAAAGCCTCTGTAAAAGCCATAAGTTGGTTTGATGTCAACACGTTAAAGAAATCACCTCTTTTCCAAAATTGCTTGTGACGTACTATAAAACCTCCTGTTGCACCAATCAGAATCACCACCAACTAACTGCAGGATGACTGACTCGTTCACTACAATAAGACGATGAAAGAACAATATGAAGTAAAACATTAAGGGCTCTATTTTCTTGGCAGCACGACAACCAGCGCAAGCAGCACTCGACTATTTTCCTGACTTTGCCCACATTTGTTTCTAAAGCAAACTCTGCTGCCAGTCTGAGGATTTCCATCAATGAGCGTAAAATATATGTTTGAAGCAAATGCACAGCATTATTGGCATTACTGTATCTTTAAAATATGTAACTACTACTTGCTTTTCAGCCAGTAGATGCATTCGGAAATGCCGATAAATTCAGCTGTAAAATTAAAGCTGCAAGCAGTGATGAACAGGACCTCGCACATTCTCGCACGCCGGTCCACGTGGCCAGGCACAATGAAACAGATCTGCTTCGTGAAGTGATCCCTCTGAGACAAACAGGGGTCATGAAAGAGGGCAGAGCTGAAGTGTAGGCAGGCCCCTGTTTTTCATTACCCTCCCCCTGTTTTCCTCCCAGGGTCAGTCACCCGTTTTCTCGTGATTTATAACAAATTTCCACTTTTTTTCCTTTTTGTTTCCTCAGCCTGTTGCTGGAACTGAACAGTGTGTATAATCCAGACCGTTTTCACCTGGATGGCAATAGACCTGCACCAGCTTAGTTGTTTCCCGGTGGAAGCGAGCAGTCCATGAGTCTGAGCTCATGTTAAAGCTGCGCTTGCCACAGCGTGCAGCCGCTAAACGTTGGGCTTTGCTTGATGCAGAGAAAAGCCGTCGTGGCGCCGCTGTAGCTGGAAATAATGTGGTTCAGAGCTCAGTGGTGGCCTCGTAGCGTCTTGGGTGTCTACAAGGACCTTCAGTGAGTGGGGGGGACTATGTACATTGGAGTTACAACAACTTCCTGTTTCATGGCGAGTCATGCAAAATGGCCAGCACGCCACAGCAAGGTCGTTCCATGAAAAGTGAAGATTTCATCCTCTTTCTTTTGCAGTGTGTGTTGTCTACAGCTGCTTCATACTGTCTGAGGAGTTTCTTCTTCAGATCTTTAAGATAAGATAAGATAAGATATTCCTTTATTAGTCCCACAGTGGAGAAATTTACATAATTTACATTAAACCCCTGCAGACATGCGAAGGCGTCCAGATATACGTAGAAGTGTCACTCCGAGCGCTATGAGAGGAGTGATGTGATTGGCTGAGAGCATATTTATTAATCTCCGCACCCTCTGATCCATATTCCCCTTCATTTACACTTTGTGCTGCTGCACACCTGAACCCAGACAGCAGGTGAAGACGCCACAGCGTCAGCTTTGCTCTGGTTGTACTAGCACCGTGAGAATAGTGCCCTTATCAAGAATCAATCTACTCAGACAGACCAAACTGGTTAAAACCAGTTATAAGTGAGACAAAAGGGATTCAATGATATTTGCAAGACTTTTTAAAATTTTCTGTTTTAATTTAGATTTTTTTTCCACTAAACCAGTTATCATACAATAACCATGATTCATCTCATTGGTTTAATTCAAGTCTTACATTTTTATATAGGCATTTTTAAAAGTATATAAATAAAAGATATGGGACATAACACATTACTTTAAAGGGGTGGTCAGTTCTGCAATTTTGTAAGGCTAAAATGTGTATTTTACAGTATGTATTTTATTTGATAGGCTTTGAAACGCAATTACTGTGAATCACATATATCATATTGTGATTATTACAAAATTATTTCATCAACAGTTGAACAGAAAATAGGACGGAGAGGAGATGGAAAGGTGTGTTAAATAGGTGATGTAGGGACTATTTTAAAACCAAACTCTAATCACACACACACACACACACACGCATTATGCACACACACACACACACACTACTAACCGTCAGGGAGTGGGGGTCAAAATAAGGAAGTTCCTGTCATTTTTGAACTGTGCAGCAGAGTGTTATTCTGCTCTTATCTGGGTCATATGAATGTGTGTGTGTGTGTGTGTGTGTGTGTGTGTGTGTGTGTAGGTGTGTGTGTGTGTGTGTGAGGCTGTGTCGTTGTCGTTGTCGGAGCTCTGGGGGTATTGCCTTACAGTCAGAAATGTCGGCTGACTCAGTCACACACTGCACTCTTTCTTTACTGTCCTCTCTTCTCTCGTTCTGCTTCCAGTTACTCCAGAATACTTTGACTGTCAAACTGAATCAATGTCACAGTTATGTTTTCCAAATAATATCAGCTATATGATGTACAAATGATCATAAATCTTCTCTGTCAGCTTGGCCTTGGGTTAGCTTGCTTACAACCACAGTTGTATGCTTTGATATATTATTGATCAGAAATAAAAAGCATAATACTCTAATAGAAATATTATACAGAGCTCCATAGTCTGCTTGTGTTTAGTGTCCTCTGACAGCAGAAATGCTCTTTCGGTGCCATGTCGGTGAGTCCTTGTGCCCTGGGAGCCGTGTTTCCATTCACATATTTTTCTGCACATTTTGAAGTATCACAGTCAAAAAGTTGTATGGAAAAAAATTCAATAAAATATCCTCAATTGAGCAAAAAAAGTTTTACTCTTACTTGAGGTGGTTCTGTGTTGAGTTGAAGCACTAAATGGGATATGGGAACGCCTCTGTGAACGCCTCGTATTCATCTTTAGACAGCATGAAACACGACCAATACGAGCTGACCTGAAATAACAATTCAAACTCGCTCAGTAGAAACTAATTCCTGAAGACCTCCCTCCATTTTTTTGGTTATATGGCCAAGTCGACTTATTTTGTTTCCAGTTTGCAACCTCTACTTCTTTTTCTACCAAACTACGCTGTAGCCGAGTTTATTCACTCCAAACCAGCTGATAGAAAACGCACCTAATTTAAACTGATTAAAATTCATGTAACAGTTGAATGGAAACACGGCTACGGAAGCCAGTTAATACTCAGACAGACCTGAGAATTTTCACTGGCTAAAGCAACTATTACGGTAACTTGTTGTCATTTTAGAGTCGCATTTTCAGTTTTAACATACTAACTAACCAGTTATTCAAACAGGTCTGGTCCAAAGACCTGTGATGGTGTGTGACCTGCTCTCTGATGGTTTCCTTTAGCTCCAGAAACAACTGACCAATCAGAGGTTTGTAAGAGGGATTATTATTATTATCAACCAAAGGCCCAACGTGCTCCAACGTGACCACAACGCTTCTGAAACCAAAATCTTGCTGCCTCCAGATTCTGTTTGAGTGATCAACAACTCTTAAAGGAAAACAGGAGTTGATTTCTATGAGAGCCACAACCTTATCAAAGTATCATGATGCTCAACCCTTACCCTGCTCTCCACCCCCTTTTCACTGGGGTCTAGTCCACCTCCTGTTGGACCCTTTGGCATCTATGAGACGTCTGTCACAGTTTAAGCATTCCCCTTATTTCACTGCTAAACCATAAAATGATGATTATCAAAGGTTTGGTTGGGCAGTGTGTTTTCCTGCAGCAGACATCATTTCCAGTCCTACCCCACAAATGGACCTGATCAGCAGGTGATACTCACTGTCAGCTCACACAAGATGCTACTAGCAAACACGTGGAGGCATTTGGAGGAAAGCGTGAGGAGTGCTTGATTTATCGGCCTGGATATATTTTGTCAATGTTTGATGTTGGCAACTCTGCACACACACACACACACACACACACACACCAGTTTCTTTTTTTTTTCATTTAAGGTATGCTGCTGTAAAATATAAATGTAAGATTATGAAACAAGGTTTTCATAACCTGGGAGAAGTTTTTATGTAAGAGAACATTTTATAATATGTGTAAAATATGGAGAGTATTTTCTCATTCTTGTACTGTTAAATTGCGTACGAGGAGACGGAGGACTGAGATGAACAGTGTGTGGGAGGTCGCTGCTGAATGTGTTAACATGCACACACTCTTCTGTTTGTGTGTAGCAGGTGTGTAGCAGGTGTGTAGCAGGTGTGTAGCAGGGGGGGCTCTGCTGGCTTAATTTAATATAAAGGATGTCTTGATGTCAGATATTTCCAAGTTTAGGTTAAAGTTGATTTGTAATGAATGCATGCCTAACTGTTCCATGTTAATGATGGAAATCCTGCAGTGTACCCAGAACGGAGTATCACTGGTGTGCATGTCCGGACGGTCACTCCAAGGTTCACATGGTAGGTGCTTATCATGGCTCATAACTGTATCCATAATTGTGTGGATCATTTTGTGTCCCTACCAAGAAATAATGGAGCTGAGCTGCTGATGGTCATTTTACAGCAAATACTGAACAACCTAAACAAAAATCAAGTGGATTACCAACTGGGCAAACTGCCAGGGGCCCTGTAATGTGCACCACTAATGTACGATATAAGCTTAAAGGATCTACAAAATTTCAGTTGATATGTTGCGTAGATGGGATCCATTCTGCATTAAATCTGTGTGCAGATGATGATACATCCCTTGGGAGGGGAGGTGGAGGGTTAGGGTTTGGCCTCGGGAACCCTGGCAGGCTAATTTGGCCCTGAGTAAACAGCAGCATTAAAGAAGGAGTCCAACATTCTGACCCAGAGTCAGGTGAACAGATCAATGATCAGATCCAGGATGTGTTTATCCTAGAAGCAGGGGAAACTGTTAGCTGTTAGCCTAGCTCCTACTGCGCCTCACTCCAGAACTGTCATATTTATACATATTTAGTTTACTGAATGAAAGTGAAAAAACAAGAGATGGTTTGTTCAGGAGCTGTTAGTCAGGTGCCATATGCAAAAATGATATTTGTACTAAAAAAACAAAATGTATGATCATTATGACAGCTTCAGCTTGATGAGCTAATCTGATTTAATCACATCTCTGTTGCCACTGTCACCACTCACAACCTCTCAAAAACTCCTCATGATGGGATTTCACAGGTTTCATTTGGTTTAAGTGTCAACCTGTGGTGTTCGCTTTAGGTTGTGGTACAGGACTTGTAAGTTATTTGCTTCTGAGACTTCTGTTCATCTTCTTCAGTTTGTCCAGAAACATCTGGATGGCTGATTCTGGATGAGAGCACAAACAAGCATTTAGGCCTTTTCATTGTCGTTCTGTTGTTAGGGCAACAGCTCTGGTCCTGTTTTTGGACTGCTCCTTTAATTAAAGGACTTCGTGCTGATGTAACTGAACAACACAAACTCACTGCCAACTCATCAAACACCACACTCTGACGCTCTAGGTTCCCCTCCAGCTTCAGTTTTGGTTGTGTCGGGGACGGCGTGTCAATTTCCCCTCGTTACATGCATAGTGCCTTTTCAAAATAAACTTCCATTGTAGGTTTACCTAGCTTTTAGGTTCACTTGTTAGATGTAGGCAACAGTTGGTTAGGCTTAGTAAAAGATTCTGGTTTGGGTTCAAAAAAGTATGCTTATGTAAAAAAAAGTACGCAGTGCTGAGTAAAATAAGTCAACGTAGACATGCAGACGCTAAAGGGTGCCTCAGTGCGTCAGATGCTGAGGGGCGCTGACCAGGCGTCAGTATTTGATGAGTTGGGAGCGACTACATGGATCGGTGTGATACTAGTTACAGCGATGAAGTACATGTACCACTCTACCCTTTATTGTGGAAGAAAGACCCAGGTATGCAGCTCAAGTCAATATGACCTCTCCCCTCTGAAACACACTGCTGATGTCTGGCTCAACAGAAAACTGTACATTTGATGATCATGTTGTCAAACTCACAAACTGTCACATCACTGTTTAACTCTGTGTAGCCTGTTTACATGATGAGGATGATGATGAGGATGATGATGAAGATTGTGTGGTTAAACAAAAACTGAGGATGTCCTCCCCTGACTGTACAAGCTGTTAGAAAACAAAGGAAGTGCCTTTTGAAGGATACTTGTGTTCTGTCGTGTTCTGTGTGATGGTCAGTACGGCGCCGAAGCGTCCCGGCGCCGAAGCGTCTCGCGCTGGTGTCGGAGGACGGAGGACAGCAGGACTTCAGTGCCTGATAAAGGTTTCTCATTGACATGAACACACAGCTGGTTCCTGGAGTCTGTAACTAAACTGTGAATGTCACTGGCAGAACAAATATGATGATTATAAAAATTAAAGTATTATTAAAATTTGTAATATTTCACTTTCTGTTGTCATTTAACTTAAACATCTGTTTCCTTGCTTTTCCCTTATCTTTTATCCAGTCTCATTTCTTTCCTGCTATCGTTTTTTCTTGTTTTTTCTCTCTCTCTCAGTCCTGTTATTTTTGTTCCTGCCTCCTTTTTCATTATTTCCTTTCTTTTCTCTCTCAGAGCCCCGAGACGTTCATGGACAGCGAGTCCCTCTAACCAGCAGAGAGCAGCACAGCAGCTCCTCATGTCGCTCAGGCCTACAGTCATTGTCAGACCTCCGTCACGGTGAACGCAGGGTTAAGTCTCCACCTCGCTCTCTCTCAGCCGTCCTGCTCATGAAAAAAAAGGAAGAAATGTCTTAAGTGATTCCAGCAGCAGCGTGATGAAATGTGATCAGTTTAAACAGAGGTGATATCATTACAGGATTAGTTAAACTAAGCACTGCTGCTGTTGGTTTAACTGAGGCTATTAGAGGCCGTTTATATGGCTGGAGGAAATGGGGCTTTGACTGCTGGAGGTTGTGAGGAGGACAGAGAGAAACAGGGAGGTCACAGAGTTCAGATGGAGTTTCTCTGACTCCACAGCAGCTTATCGAGCTTCATCCACAAACCAACGGAGTCACGACTAGAGGTCGACCGATACGGGTTTTATGGCCGATGTAGATCGGATCTGATAAAATATAAAAGCTTAATAACTAATGATACACAAAATTTCTCAACTTCAGTAAACATTTCTTGAACAACACCTATGGTCTGTCTCTCCAATCTACATTTTGTGTCTGCACTGCAGTGCTCTTATATATATTTAAATAGAAATAATGTATAAACTAAACATCCAATACATGAAACAGGTAATCAAAAAACTAAACTTTGCCAAATAAACTTTTGGATGAAAACATAAAGTTTTAGTGCACTTGGCAGCATTTATCACAGATGCAGAGGAGTTACTGAGGTTTTTTTTTTTTTTTTTTTAATTCAGGGTTTGATTCCCGCTCCTCTCTGTATTTAGTGTCCCGTTTAGACTGAGACATGATGAGCAGCTGCTGCTGAAGGTATCCCCAGTTCTGCTGTGCTGATGTCCAGAGAGGCCCACACCCTGTGGACGAGCTGAGGAAGTGACTGAGGCTGTGAGAGTGAAATGCAGCGCAGATTTTAGTGCAGTGATTTATTAAAGACAACGAAATTTTTTACATTTACATCCAGCGAGCGTGCATATGCAGTCTGGAGGCAGAGGGATGAACAACTGCTGCTGTTACTGCAGCTAGGAGGGAGGGAGTGCTTTGGGTCGGGGAGGGGTTGACGGCAGCATCCACTGCTCGTTGAGAAGAGGAAGAACGATACCTGCTTTCATACTCCAAAAGTCTCCAATAACACCAGAAAGGTCTGCTGGTAGAACGGCAGTTTGATTGACACAAGGAGGGCGGAGTCACACCTGTTCTGCAGCAAGAGCTATAAGAGCTCTATTGAATAAGGTGCCCCCTTACAAAGGCTTTAAAGGCATCCCAAGTTATACCAATATCATCAATTGAACCCACATTAAATTCCCCAAATTCTTTCATTACTTTTCTTATGAAGTCACAACATTCCCCACTATTTAGTAATACATTATCCAAGCGCCTGACCGTAGGTAGAAATATTTCCTGTAGCAGACATGGCGATATCCACACAGCCATGGTCAGTTACAATTATGTTGCCAGTTGCGGCACTAAGAGTCTGATTCCCAGCAAGCGGGTTATTAGGAAGTAATCAATCCTAGAATAGGTAGAATGCGGGTGAGAAAAAAACGTATAATCTTTTTCTTGGGGGTGGAATAATCTCCACACATCTACCAATCCCAAATCTTCCATCATCACGCTTGGTCGTTAACTGGCCTATGTTGGGAGGTTTTATCCAAATACCCGTCCCTAACCTGGTTAAAGTCTCCTCCAGTTATGATGCTATCATTCCCTTACTCCTTATATGATGTGTTCGGGGTATACACCTTTACTAAAGTTGTTTTCTGACTCTCTAGGGTAGCATCCAAGAGTAATGTTTCAATACACGAAAATCTAGGTGCTTCCAAATCAATATGATCACGCCTCTTTTCCTATTGGAATAAGTGCTAAAGTAACCTTGACCCACCCAGTCTCTTTTTAGTTTAATGGATTCATCATTTAAATGCGTCTCCTGTCTTCTTCTGCTTCAAGTCGGTGAGGATCCTTTTCTTTTTAACGGAGAGCCAGAGCCGTAGTACTCCTCCTAGCTTGCCGTCCCCATCCCTCTCTCGTTTCCAAAACAGAAGTTATTATAGATGTTGAGTTTACTTTTAATTCACTTTTCATTCACCTTTTTTTATTTTTTTTATTTTATTTTTTTTTTTTTTTTTTTTTTTTTTTTTTTTTTTTTTTTTTTTTTTTATTTTTTTATTATTTTTTTTTTTTGAAAATCCTTCCCTCCTTTCTTTTTTTTTTTTTTTTTTTTAACCCCAACTTTCCTTTCCCTTTCCCCCTCTTTTTTGACCCCCCCCCTTTCTCCCCCCCCCCCCCCCCTCCTCCCTTCCTTCCCCCCCCCCTTTTTTTTCCCTTCCCTCTCTCCCCCCCCTCCCCCCTACAAAAATCCTATTTTTTTGGAAAATCCCTCCCCCCTCCCTTTTTTTCACAGTTGCTGGTTCTTTTTCACCAAGTTTTTCCTGAGTGGGTTAGCCTTTGCTTCCTCGTCTTCAAACTATATCCTCTTCAGCTGCCGTGATCCTACAGCCGAGGTTATTAACAGCTTTTCGTTCAAAGAGTCGACTCCATTTCTCACCGCGTTCATATCTTTAGCCAAGATCTCCGGGATAGATCGAATGTTAGTCAACTCAGTCGCCAACCTCTCTTGAGGAGAACTCTCAAAGAGGGGTGTCCCGCCATTTCTGATGTGGTGTCCTGAGCTGTCTTTCCTCTGGAGTTAGGAGGCTGATTATGAGTAAAGTAGTGACTTTTCTGACTCATGCCACTTTCCAAAAATACCCGAAAGCCAAGAACAATCCAAACAACCACTTAAATTGGGGTTTTTTTAGGGGGATTGGGGGGAAAGCGAGCTCCGTTTCCCCCTAAGTGGCCATCTTGGGCGGGCGTACCACGTGATTCTCAGCCCATTTTATTCCTAAACAGCAAAGGCACATGGGATTGAAGTGATTCATAGTATTACCCTGTTTTTATACATCTTCTGTCATGGGCACTGGTTATATTCCTGTAAGGCTGTGCAGTACTCGTTCATGGACATTTCATGGAAATAACATCTTTGTCTCAAGACCTCTTCAAAGACTAAGAAAACAAGGGGTATTATGGGAAAAGTTTTCAGTATGTGACGTTCTTACATTTCTTTGTGTGTAGCCGTGCTGGACTGATGCTACAGGAGACGTTCAGTCAGCAGTCACATACAGGAGAATGTGTTTCAGTAGGTTGATGGTAAATAATATTCAACCAGCTGTTGAGTTTCAATGCCCCAAATTAGTTTAATTAACATCCTTTTCCTCACAAATGTCTTTCATCAGAATAAAAACACCTCTGGAGTACAAAATCCTGTAACCTACTGCCCTCCATGAAATCCAACAATCAGGTTTTCTACTACCGATCGCTACCTATGTTGCTTTATGTACAGCATGCATAAGTATCTACATACATATTATTCATGCATGAAAAATACAAACATAACTATTTACTGAGGAAACTGCAACACTGAGTGATATATTGAAATATTCATACGCTGTAACAACATAACCCGAGCTTTCATGATAACTCACTGATGGTCTGGTTGGGTTGTAGCGTCACTTGTGTCTCTGTATGTAACACTCAATAGAAACCGGTCTGCTGCTGTATGAACTGTAACTGTGGACATTTTCTCAGTGAACTGTTAGATTGGTTCCCATGTGAAGACACTCCCAGCCCAACTCAGTCTGTCTCATCTGTCCTGGAGGGACGGGACGTGGACTTCCTCTGAGCTCACGATGTGACTGGGTTTACTGAAGTCCTGTGACTGCAGCCTCTGGATGCCTGCACACACACACACACACACACACACACACAAGAGGAGATCCCATATCACGATGAATAAAGCACAAACATGACATTATTATTCTCATTTGTATACTCTATTTAGATTAAATGATGTACACTGAACTTTGCCAGCTCCCAAAACTTTTGATTGATGCAGCGTTTCGACTACATGTTGCTGATGTTTGCTTGAAGAAGACCGGCGTGGACAACCACACCTTTTACATAAATATAGCTGCGTTTACATGGACACAAATAATCAGCATAAAGGCCCAATCAGATTTAATATGCTTCATGTAAACACATCAATCGGAAGATTCTGATCCGATACGGCCCAATCGGAAAGAAATTTTTTATTTTGAATGAGACACCCATTCGGATCATATCTTCCTGGTTGGGGTAAAATTATCTCCATTGAGCATGTGCGCTACGTCAGCGTGACGCGTGACAAACAACGCAGCATTTATTTACAACTCAGGAGGAAGTACAGCTTCTTCTTCTTCTACTATTTTCAGAAAATTCAGCAACTCTGTGCATGCCCAAAGGATTTATTCTGATTAAGCATTCGGATCATTTTATTTAGTGTCCATGTAAACAGTGGATTTGGAAATTCTGATCAACAAGGTTCAGATTGGACTGGAGAAATGTGGTGCATATAAACACGGCTAGTGTTTCCTTCATCTATGAAAGGATCACAATAAATGTACTGATGTATTGTGTAGTTATAAATTCATTGTCCAGTACTTTTTTTTTTACACAATTTACAGATGTGTAATTCTAGAGAATTCAATAGTCTTCCTATCACCCAAATATCTGATGAGTCCATGGAAAACCTTTTCTGCATTGTTCCTCCTGATTGGCCATTGCTGTTTGTCTGACAGTCTACTTCAGTTTTGAAGATTACATGATCTGTAGATTGTAATCACAATGATCCTGAGACCAAAATGTTAGCATGTGACAGTTTTCCTGTTTTAGTATCTCAGGAAATGAGGGGAGAGAGGGATGACAGGCAACGAAACCAGTATGGCTGAAACGGTGGACATTGAGGTTCATGATCTGTCCTACAGCCATCGCCAGCTGGACAGTTCACCACAGCAGAGGGTGGGAGCCTCAGACTGGAACTTCCAATTCCAGGACCCAGAAGGGAGGCCCAGGCGGTCTACACCGCTATGGATCCAACTGTTACCCAGACCTGTGGGAGGCAATCCTGGTCAAATCTTACATCTCTTCACAGACCTGCCGTAAATGGTTGTGGGCCACCTCAACGCTGTCTGGGAAGACACCAGCAGAGAAATACCACAGGCTGAATGGTCTCTACCGTCGGTGGACGTGGCCAGAGAGGACTAAAGACCAGTAGGGGTAGACCATCATCAGAATAAATACTTTGAGACTTGAGCCAGAGGATGGTCTGGTGGCATAGAACGGCCATACCGTTCCTGAACACCACGCCACCGCCAACACGGGTCACTTACAATATCACAAAAAGTTATGTGCCTTGTGCCAAAAAGAGGATTTATGTGTACATGTTGACTGTGCAGGTAGACACATGTAGAACTTACAGTTGAGGTAGATGGACAAAAGGATCTGATGACAGTTGGTGTAGTGGAGAATTTACCAGTGGACATGTTTCTGGGGAGGGATTTGCTTGTTGTGAATGACCTCCTAAACAAGAGTAAAAGTGTCTGTAATGCTTGTGAACCCGAGTCAGAACCAAAAATGTATGTGTCTTGTTTTGTCATGACAAGTAAAACCCAAGCTCAGGCCAGAGTCCAACCTCTGCCAGACTCCTGGTAGTTTGTGCAAAGCTGGCCAAAGAGTCCAGATAAAGAGCGGTATCTGATATCTTCCACAGATATTAAGTCTTAAAAATGATCACACAGAAAGTGACACAGTCATAATCATTTTTAGGAAAAAGCCATACTTTTATTCAGTACCTCTCTAAAAGCTCTCGGGATGTTTAAATGATTCAAATACATAAAAACATTACAAATATAACCTTTAAGCTTTTGTTAACGCTGCATTAGTTCATCTTTGTCCACTAGGGGGAGAAATAACTTTAAAATAAGCTGACAGACACAGAAGAGCAAACATTTAGCATTATGTTTAACACTTTAATCAAACAGGAGACACAGAGACACACTGTCACTCATCTGGAGTTGTGCTCGTGTCCACCAGCTGCTGACGGAAATATCTGTCTCTCTGGCTGCTAAATGCTCCACTATGTTCACCAGCTAGTGTCTAACTGTCTGCTGTTTGCTGCTGAGCAGGTCGTGGACATTATCTTTATCTGAGCTTTTCCACCCGGCTGTCTGTTACTGCTGGTGAGAGCAGTGAGGCTGAGCCACAGTAAATGTGCTCTAACGTCAGATAATCAGCTAAAAGAGGCTGAAAAGCCCAGTAGAGCTGCAGTTTGTTGCTAACTCTCTGTCACTGTCACTAGTAATTTGATTGACTGGCAATATGAAAAACAAAATGATGCAACTTTAAGGAAACAATTCCAGTAAGTGAATTGACAGACTGAGATGAAGTGAAGCTGTACTGTACCTCTGAGCACTGAGTACCAGACCTGTGGACCCTGTGGACTCCGTGGACCCTGTGGACTCCGTGGACCCTGTGGACTACGTGGACCCTGTGGACTACGTGGACCCTGTGGACTCTGTGGACCCTGTGGACCCTGCTTCAAAACACTGTTGTCGTCCTCTGACACAAACCTCCTGCCATCTGACATCAAAAAGCAGAAAACAGGGTTAAACTGCTCAGTTTCTGTGCTGATATTGTAGGATAACTCTATTAGTGTGGTCCATTCTAGCACTAAGATCTGTTACTGATGATTCATTACATATTAGTGGTAAAACAGATCAGTTCTTCTGGTGTCAATGACACATTAGAACTGGATTTCATTCATTTATTAAAGGTTTAAAGGTTCCAGCCAGCATGTCTTACAGATCTTGACATCTGCTTCAGAGACAACCACACAGTGTCTTGTTTAACAGCTGCTACAACAGTATAACATATATATATATATATATATATATATATATATATATATATATATATATATATGTAAATATAATAATAGCATAGGAGCCAGGGAAGTGGGTATTCAGAGAAAAAAACTCAGAATTTATGAGATTAAAGTTGTAAATTTACAAGAAAAACTCACAAATTTATGTGAAAAAAAATAATATTCTCTCAAATGATGAAGCCATAAATCTGCAAGAAAAAACTAAGAAATCCTCTGGGATTAAAGTCACAAATTCTACTGGGGGCGGCAGTAGCTCAGTCTGTAGGGAGTTGGCTTGGGAACCGGAGGGTCACCGGTTCAAGTCCCGACATGGACCAAGAACTGAGTGTGAACTGGTAGCTGGAGAGGTGCCAGTTTACCTCTTGGGCACTGCCGAGGTGCCCCTGAGCAAGGCACCAAACCCCCAACTGCTCGGGGCGCTTTTCAGGAGCAGCCCCATCACTCTGACATCTCTCCATTGTTGCATGTTTGTGCATGTGTGTGTTCGGGTCTGCATGTACTGTGTATAAGTTAACAACAGAGTGTAAAAATTGAATTTCCCCTCGTGGGACTAATAAAGGACTATCTTCTTCTTCTTCTTCTTGAAATTCAGCCTCTGTCTGTATTTCATAGTGCATAGAGTAGTGTTATTACTGTGAGGTGAAGGTCCTGCAACATCAATTTATGTTTTTTCATTCATGTTCTTTTATGTTCTTTTGAGAGTTAAAATGCTGATAATTGGTAAACGTCTGAAATGTCAGTATACTGTTCACCATCCAGTAACCATCAGGTGTCCATTAGAGGGAGGAGTGAATGAGGGAAGAGCGAGTCATTTCAGACACAGACCTCCTGTTTGCTTTTTCTGGTATTTGTATGAGTGGATGAGACAAGATGAATTAGTTTCAGATTATGTACATGTCTGATCAAGTTTAAAGGACAATAACAGTGTGAGTGGTCATAATAAACTATACTAGGGATGGGAACGGTTCAGGTAAAAATCAAAACTGTTCGGTTTGCTAGTCACGGTTTGGTTTGTGTCTGTTTCATTTGGTTCATCTGAAACAGGTTATAAGGCCAATTGTTTTTTTTTTTTTCCATCACATTTATTGTCCCACTAGAAATGAAGGCCTGTGGAAAGAGGCTGGGACACGGCGGACAGGAATATGAGGTAGAACACATGAGCAGTGTAACGAAAGCTGAGATTGTGTGTTCTTATTGGCTCAATTTCAGCGAGAGTGGACCAGATTTTACTGCACATCTCTCAACAACGCCACTATGTTCACACTACCACAGCTATTAGCTCACCACCACACGTTAGCTCATCGGATAACAGTGAATGGTAAACATGTGTAACTTATTTAGTTGAGTCGTAAATGACTTTAGTTCCTTCTAGTCAGCAGTGATCAGTGGTTGTTCAGGGAGTTTATTGTGAAGGGAGGAACAGCAGCAGTGAAGAGGTGATGATCTGTTATTGATAAGGGTCTGAACTACAGAGCCTCCATGTTATTAATATATTATCCTCATAAAGTTTAGGAGCAACGTAACCCTCGACTACACAAGTTGAAACTAAAGCTGGCAGTAGGCTCTGTAGTCTATTTAGGTTAGTTTGTCATGTATCTCAGTAGTAAACTAAAGCTGGCAGTAGACTCTGTAGTCTGACTGTTTAGGTTAGTTTGTCATGTATCTCAGTAGTAAACTAAAGCTGGCAGTAGACTCTGTAGTCTGACTGTTTAGGTTAGTTTGTCATGTATCTCAGTAGTAAACTAAAGCTGGCAGTAGACTCTGTAGTCTGACTATTAGGTTAGTTTGTCATGTATCAGTAGTAAACTAAAGCTGGCAGTAGACTCTGTAGTCTGACTGTTAGGTTAGTTTGTCATGTATCTTAGTAGTAAACTAAAGCTGGCAGTAGACTCTGTAGTCTGACTGTTAGGTTAGTTTGTCATGTATCTTAGTAGTAAACTAAAGCTGGCAGTAGACTCTGTAGTCTGACTGTTTAGATTAGTTTGTCATGTATCTTAGTAGTAAACTAAAGCTGGCAGTAGGCTCTGTAGTCTGACTGTTAGGTTAGTTTGTCATGTATCTTAGTAGTAAACTAAAGCTGGCAGTAGACTCTGTAGTCTGACTGTTTAGGTTAGTTTGTCATGTATCTTAGTAGTAAACTAAAGCTGGCAGTAGGCTCTGTAGTCTGACTGTTAGGTTAGTTTGTCATGTATCTCAGTAGTAAACTAAAGCTGGCAGTAGACTCTGTAGTCTGACTGTTTAGGTTAGTTTGTCATGTATCTTAGTAGTAAACTAAAGCTGGCAGTAGGCTCTGTAGTCTGACTGTTAGGTGAGTTTGTCATGTATCTTAGTAGTAAACTAAAGCTGGCAGTAGACTCTGTAGTCTGACTGTTTAGGTTAGTTTGTCATGTATCTTAGTAGTAAACTAAAGCTGGCAGTAGACTCTGTAGTCTGACTGTTTAGGTTAGTTTGTCATGTATCTCAGTAGTAAACTAAAGCTGGCAGTAGACTCTGTAGTCTGACTGTTTAGGTTAGTTTGTCATGTATCTCAGTAGTAAACTAAAGCTGGCAGTAGACTCTGTAGTCTGACTGTTTAGGTTAGTTTGTCATGTATCTCAGTAGTAAACTAAAGCTGGCAGTAGACTCTGTAGTCTGACTGTTTAGGTTAGTTTGTCATGTATCTCAGTAGTAAACTAAAGCTGGCAGTAGACTCTGTAGTCTGACTGTTTAGGTTAGTTTGTCATGTATCTCAGTAGTAAACTAAAGCTGGCAGTAGACTCTGTAGTCTGACTGTTTAGGTTAGTTTGTCATGTATCTCAGTAGTAAACTAAAGCTGGCAGTAGGCTCTGTAGTCTGACTGTTTAGGTTAGTTTGTCATGTATCTCAGTAGTAAACTAAAGCTGTCAGTAGGCTCTGTAGTCTGACTGTTAGGTTAGTTTGTCATGTATCTCAGTAGTAAACTAAAGCTGGCAGTAGGCTCTGTAGTCAGGAGGAAGGACTGATACTGACTGATGTTTGTGTTCTTCAGTCTTTATAAACTTCACTCAGGAATCTGACTGATTTTATTGATCTGTCAGATTGTCTCCAGTCAGATATTAATGAGTTTCTATGGTGACTTTGCTGTTGTCAACATTACTGTTGCTGCTCTAGAAACAACATGTGTCCTAGTTGGATTTAAATATTCAACTCTAATCTGGTTCTGACTTTAAAAAAAAACAGGCTGACATCAGTAGAGCTAATATGAACACTTCAATATTAATTTATCATCAGTCATATCATCATCTCAG
This sequence comes from Pterois miles, assembly GCA_947000775.1. Taxonomy (NCBI): domain Eukaryota; kingdom Metazoa; phylum Chordata; class Actinopteri; order Perciformes; family Scorpaenidae; genus Pterois; species Pterois miles. The sequence goes on along the minus strand of CAMQGK010000516.1, from coordinate 2,070,354 downwards.
TATTGATCAGTGTTATTCCTCATATGGTGCTGCCTAGTTTATGTTACTGCTGTTTAAGAAGCTCTAGTGCTGCTGACCTGATGCTGACCTTTCTGTTGATTATTAGTTTTTATTTATTAATTCTTTTTAAATAACTCAGTCACTTTACTTTTAGATCAGAAGTCCAGCCATCAGATGAGACAATGAAGAAGAGTTTTGTTCCTGATGTTAGTCTGCTGTCGAGAAGACAAACAGTTGTTGACTTATTCTGACAAATAAATGAAATGCATGATGGAAATTGGCCTCCTGCTGGACCATAAATGTACTGAAGCTATCTGAATACTGTGACTCCAAACCATGAACCGAACTGAACTGTGAATTTTATGAACCTTCCCACCTGTAATATTATATGTATATTATATATAATATTGCCCCCTTTCCATAGCCTCATACTTTTTAATTTATTTTTTAACCTACAGTGAGATGAGACGCTGTCGCAGTGTGACAGGCGGCAGATGAGAGCATGTGTAGGAAACTGACAAAATTTAAACTACATTACTGAAGAAACCCCTCATGCAGAAACAACAGTTTCTGCAAAAATAAGCTAATCGTTGTGTTTAACTACCTCGATTTAGCCTTTTCAAATAAACAATTACACCAGCTGGTATTACTACTGATTTCATTAGATGTTTGATTATAAGGTACACTAAATAAGCCAGATGCCAGTGGCTTGTAAGGTAGGGATATAATAGTATTACAGAGAAATCTTTACTGTGTGAGACTGTTTTCTTTGTACCTAGAAGTAAAGTACTGAGGCTGCTGCTGAATACAGAAACACATGTCATCTGTCGGACCCTTATTAAACTTGGTTCAAGTTTACAGAACTTCTTGTGGAGATTACAAAGTTTACAAATGTACTAAATGTGTCCCACCAAATGCTGGGAAAATGTGTATAAAATGATTCCCGAGACAAGCTACAGCAATGAACAGATATTTTACCCACTTCTCAAAGAGCTTTAACGAATCACATAGAAAATATGCCGAATATTATATATATTCAGTGTGGAAAACAAACCCGGCTTAAAAGCTCCTTATGTGGTTCTGTCACCAGATGATTAAAGAGCCTCAGTTCACTTCAGTATAACCAAAGTGACAGCAGAGTCTGCTTTGTGGTAAAACTCACGTTTGCCCTTCAAGTACATCATGGACTGAGGACCCCAGTGGATGTTCAGCTGAGGGAAAGAGATGACAGCCGTTTGCTTTGGTGGGATACAGCAAACCAATGTAAAATATGGGTGAGTTTTACCTTCTGTGCATGACAGGACTCTCCGAACAGGGAGATGACTAAAGTACATGTCCAGACAACTGTGGCATTTATCTTCTGGAACAAGAACATACAAACAACACAAATCATGAGGGTCAGACTCTCCTCTGTTCTGGCTCTACACATCCTCCACCATTTCTAGACCTTTTCACACATAGTGCTGACTACAGTGGACAGTATATGTATGGGTTGTGATTATATAGTTCTACATCAACCACTACAGTGGACAGTATATGTATGGGTTGTGATTATATAGTTCTACATCAACCACTACAGTGGATGCTAGTGCATCGTCCTATATACTGCCATGCACTGGCCAGCTGTTGTGCAAAAGTGCAACACAAATTTTTCATGACCAAGATGGCTGACGGATGGCTAGAAATGCAGAGCAGCTCAGGGATCTCTTGTCAGTCCTGTTAGAGTAGAAGAGACCATTACAGGCAAATAAATTTGGTTTCATCAAGGAACAACTAAAGAGTAATACAACTGTTAAAATGTCCATGTTTTGAGTTTATGTTGAGAGAAAATGATGATTAATCATTGGTCCGCTAAATTGGATATCATGCATTGCTGGTTATATTTTAGCTACAATCAATACCATCATTTTATACTACTTCTTTTATGTATAGATTTGTATTATTACAAAGAGAGGGGCTGAGGAGTCAGGAACTAGGTTCAACATTATTTCACTGCATTGAACAGTATTACAATATGTTAAAATCTGTGAACACAATACTTTAATAGTATTACAAATATATTTTATAATTTCTTTCTTCAGTTGAAGACTCAAACGGATTTTGTCCATCCAGGTGGACATGTGAAAAAACATGTCTGACTGAGTTTGTCATAATTTATGCATAAAGAAGAGTCTCTAAGCACTTGTAGTGTAGCAGTGAACATAATCTTAGTTATTTCTTTAAAAGGGACACTCTCTGTATTGCGGTTTGTCCCACACACGATGTATAAAATGACATACCATTGACTACAAATTGTCATGTGATGTTTTTGACCCCGTTGGCCTTTTGTATTTGCATCTTTCCCTCTCTCCTATGACTCCCTGTCACAGACTCACTCATACATCACAGACTCCTCGCCCATCCAGACCACTCTCCTGGTCGGGTGTGACTGATGCCACCCACTACAACGTGAAGATAGCCTGAAACTCCAGATGTCCACATCTCCACCCTCACTAAATAAAACATGACCAAAGCAACCAGAGCCAGCCTAGAAGCAAATGACCCTGGCTTCCTCGCTTCCCAAAGCAATCCCATATGACAAAATTAGAGCGAAAGAAATCACGGCCGCTGTAACCAACTACATCACAGAAGACATGGCCCCGGTTAGCGTAGTTGTAAAGCCCAGATTCAAAAGACTGCTATGTACAACCTGTTGCCAGTTTCTCTCATTCCTGGGTAAAATTTTATTGCTGCTCCCTCCAAAACATGAATTGCATGGTCGCAATTTCTTTGTGGAGAAAGCTCTACAAGAGTTAAACATTTCAGTGACAGAAAAGCTGGCCAACCAGCTAACAAAGGTGACCCACTTCTCCACAACTACTGTGGTCCAGCTGAACGTGAGAGTATCCTGAGTACCCCGAATTTCCCCCCTGGGGATCAATAAAGCACTATCTTGTCCTATCTTATCTTATCTTATCACTGTACATTTATATCAGCAACTGGGTTTGAAGAGTAACTGCCTTCAAACAAGCTTCTCTCCAGATGATCACACGGGTGAGATAATAGTGCAGTTAGGGTTAGGGGCTCTGAGTTCATGGAACGTAAAAGAAGCTCGTCACGTGTGCATCACCACTGATAACGGGTCTAACAGAACCAAAGCTGTGAGCCTGAACAAGTGGACAAAACTGCAGTGCTTTGGCCTCAGGCTGCACCTCACGACTGGTGAGTCTTTCTACATTAGTGGGAAAATAATTATTTTAATATCAGCAATGTTATAAGAGCTTACTGGTAAACATAATAAGTTAATTTACACTTATTACATGCCATTAAAAACTGTGTGCGTGCGCATGTAGTATGTATTTATATCATCGTTGTGTCTATTTTGTTAAATTTAACTTGTGATTTCCCCCTTTTTGCATACAAGATTAAAAATGTTCCAACAAAAACCACTAATGAATGTAATCAGGAATGTTTTAATTCAGACATATGCTGCAGAGACGACAGCAATCATTGGTGTCATTGTATTCATCAGAGGATTAAAGTGAGCATTTATCAAGTGCTCAGAGGACACTCCTAAAAATATTGCGATATTATTTTAGGCCATATTGCCCAGCTCTACTTGCTCCTACCTGTATGTGGTTTGAATACACTTAATGCCAGATATCTAGTACATGCATACAGACTAACATACACTACGTGTGGACATGTACAACCTGTATGTGTACATGGACACACATGTCCCCTTTGTATCCTGAACATGATGTGTGTCAACATGGTAAGTTATAGTGCAATGTGTCAAACCCTATGTGTAACACATGGGGAACTCATCCATGTTGAAGAGCTTCAGACTGGAGGCAGAACGGTGCAAAAGCTATGAGCTGCCCACTGCAGCCTAAACAATCATTTATAACCAGAACTGACGTGATGTGACTAGCGTAATGTGATACTAACCAAACTGCTTGAGTTAAAATGCTGATAATTAGTAAACGTCTGAAACGTCAGTATACTGTTCACCATCCAGTAACCATCAGGTGTCCATTAGAGGGAGGAGTGAATGAGGGAAGAGCGAGTCATTTCAGACACAGACCTCCTGTTTGCTTTTTCTGATATTTGTATGAAAGGATGAGACAAGATGAATTAGTTTTAGATTATGTACATGTCTGATCAAGTTTACAGGACAATAACAGTCTACAGTCTTAGTCTAATAACGGTGTTTGTTATATTTTCCCTATAAGAGATATATGATTCCCTCTATAAAAATATAAATTTTTTTTTATTATTTATAAAAAAAATTAATTATAATAATTTTTGGTTTTTTTTAATAAAAAAAAAAAATAATAAAAAAATTTTTTATTAAATTTTTTTATTATTTTGTGAAAAGGTTTTTTTTTTTTTTTTTTTTTTTTAGACTAAAGTGGTCAATTTTACACTAATGAAATTAAACAAATTCAACCAAACCATTTCAAATGTAGAAAGTTATGTAATTCAATGAAAATAACTTTTACAGAACTACAATAAAAGTAAAAAGGAATGGACATTATCTGCACCAACAGTTTTTAAGGAAGAAACACATTAAACTGGAGGTAGAAAGTTGTTTCCTCTTACCATGCTGGCTGCAGTGAGGAGGCGCTGGTCCAGTCCAGGGACTGGTTCAGACCAGTGCTCCAGGCTGCTTATATCCCCCATCAGCAGCAGCAGCAGCAGCAGCAGCAGCAGCAGGTTCGATCCTGCTCCCTGTGAGGCCTGGCAGGACTCCTGTTTACTAGATGTTAGAAAACAGCACAAAAACACAGGCTGACGTCACGACCGTGATCGGCAGCGAGGAACATCAATAGCGTGGAGCTGTTGTGCGACTCCTTCCGGTGCTGGGCTTTGTGTTTGTGAGTGTTGGTGTCCCAGTGAGTAACGGACGGGGGCATGTCATGCTGCCGCTGTTTGTATTTCCATTAGAGGTTTCCCAGTATCAGGAACTGACCTTATTTCTGAAAGTCCTTACAACTGAGCATCACTGATTATCTTCACAACAGCCAGAGTCCGCAGCCTTCATCATCCACTCCACCTCTTTCAATAAACTATAGATACGAAGCAAAACAAATAGATTTCAACAGCTTCACGTGGCTGGATTAACCTGTCAGTGGACCTTGGGGCAAACATTTGCAGCTGGGCACCTATTAAAGGGGAAAAACAGACATTTTTAAAAAAAACGGACATTATTCTGGAAGCTATAAAACATGATGGGATACTAAATACTGCACACCTGCACCTGTACGCACACTGAGAGGGCGTGCCGGGAACTACATGTCAGTGACGATATGCGGTAAAAGGTGTATAGAATTTCAACATTTGCAATTTACTGTAAATAAACATGCTGTCACTTTCTGAATCTACACAATCTAACAATATACACTTAGAAAACAAGAAATCTGTGTCATACCTTTCTGACTTCTTTCCTCTACCATAACCTTGTAATGGTAGTCCACAGAAGTCCACATCAGGAGTAGGTCAGGGTGGTGGATGGGTGAAGAAACACAGGACTTCCACCAGGGGACTACGGTGCTACGGTAGATGGCACATCTTGACATGGCAGTATTTGCCCACTCTTTTGTGAGGCCATCTCCTGTCCACAGCCCTCTTCAGGTCCCCCACAGATCCTCTACAGGATTCAGGTTTGGGCTCTGACTGGGCCGTTCCAAAACTTTAATCTAATTCTGTTGAAGCCATTCTTTGGTTGGTTTGGATGTTTGCTTTGGGTCGCTGTTATGCTGAACGGTGAAATTCCTTCCTTCATCTTCAGCTTTCTAGCAGACACCTGAAGGTTTAGTGCCAACATTGACTGGTATTTAAAACTGTTCATCATTCCCTCCTCGTGGACTAAAGCAGTTCCAGCTGAAGAAAAGCAGCCCCAAAGTATGATGCTGCCCCCCCCACCATGCGTAAGCTGTTCTTTGGGTGATGAGCTGTGTTGTTTATACACATTGCTTTTACTATAAGATGACACTAAGTAAATGTGTGGAAGATCCTACTAGAACATCCATCCATCGTCAACCGCTTATCCCGTTAGGGGTCGCGGGGGGGCTGGAGCCGACCCCAGCTGGCATTGGGCGAAGGCGAGGTTCACCCTGGACAGGTCGCCAGTCACATTCACACCTACGGGCAATTTAGAGTAATCAATTAACCTAAACAGCATGTCTTTGGACGGTGGGAGGAAGCCGGAGTACCCGGAGAAAACCCACGCTTACACGGGGAGAACATGCAAACTAAAAAATAACCACACAGAAGAGCCGCAAGCTGGAATCGAACCTGCGACCCTCTTGCTGTGAGGCGACAGCGCTAACCACTACACCACCGTGTAGCCCCCTACTAGAACAGCTGAACTTTATTTGGGGTTAATCAGTCACTTTAATTGATGGCAGGTGTGTACTGACTACTATTTAACATGAATTTGAATGTGATTATTAATGAATGTGATTAACTCTGAACAGCCACAGCACCAATTATAAGAGGGTGAACACACTTATGCAACCACATTATTTTAGTTTTTTATTTTTATTTCCTCCCCCTAAAAGATTTCAGCTTGTTTTTCAATTGAATTGTTCAGGTTATAGGTCACATTAAAGGTGGAGAAAGTTCTGAAATGATTTATCATGGTCTCATTTTTATACATCACAAAAACCTGGTACTTTAACAGGGGTGGGGAGACTGTTTTACTTCCAAAGTGTTAACATAAACAGCCAGCCAAACTCCGTCTCAAGAGCCAGGAAGTGAGCGTGCTTGCTCCTTTAATGACTTCTCTCACAGCAGGTAAACATGCATAAATATTGGTCACTGTTGAAACTATGCCGCACATATGTAGAAAAATCGAATGATGAATCATGCAGATCGGTAACCCACATCCATGCCTGTGTGAATCCATCGTGCGTCGATCTGTTGGTAATGCCTCGGGGCTCCAGTAGAGGGATTGCAGGCCTCTGTTTCACTCGATACAGCGACAAGTGAAGGCGAGAGCTGCATTTGTGTTTTCTTCACCCTTCTCTCTTACTGTCCCCTCTGTTTAAGGCAACAACAACAGGTCAATATAAACTTGACAGCGTCTGGCTTGTGGTCAAGCTCGTCAGGGATCTACTCAGCCATTTCAGTGGCCAGCACAGCCCTGCATAGTTTGAGGCACGGAATAGTGGGCTAGCTTTTCATTCCCGAGCACAATGCCAACTCTACACCATGACCCTCAGGTAAATATCTGCTCCCCACTTAGAAGCGTCAGAGAACCAACAGCTCAGTGTATGCGGCACCGGAGAGGGACTAATGTATGTATGAGCAAGGAAGATGGAGGCATGTGGGAAAATCTATACCAAACATATCTTTGCACAAGATCATGCTAGGAGATCTTCTCCGCAGACCTCAGTACACCTGGAGGTTACCTCTAGATGAGAGCTGTTTGGCTGCTCTTTGTCTGACTCTATTGCAGGAGACACTGTGGGTGAGCATGGCTGAGCAGTTTTCATTACTCTCGCACTCATTGCATTTCAGCACCAATCCAGGAGTACATCCATCATCAAAGGAAAACTCCTGGACCAGAGATTCCACCTCGATGAAACACTCACTGTAATGGTGTCAGAGCTGCCAATCAAGAGCCAAGGGTGGTGGTACAATGCAAGCCTCAAAGACTCAGACCAGAGTGGCCTACTGAGGGAAGAAACCATGAAAGACTTTGCTAATATAGACAAGATCTCGCTTCCTGGCAAGTTGAAACTGTGGTGCCTGCAGTTCAGATTGCTTCCAGGTCCGATGTGGCCTCCAACGGGCTACAAGGTCCCCATCTCCAAAGTGGAAAAGCTGGAGAGGTCAGTCAGTTCACTGATCGAGAAGTGGCTAGGTCTCCCACACTGCCTCAGCAGCATCAGCGTATGGACATGGCGCTCTGGAACTGCTTGTCTCAAGCCTCATGAAGGACTACAGATGCACCAAGTGCTCGAAAAGACCTCCCTCGAATAAAGATTCTCTACCATTACCCTTAAAGCCGGTGGCCAATGCAACACCATATATCTTTAATATTACTTTTTATTTTGTAAAATTTAATTTAATTATTCTCAAGGCTAATTCAAAAGAAAATAAATGAATAAATATAATTTAAAAATCCAAAATGAGAATATGTAACAATAGTGACAAGAAAACTGATTTAAAACAAAGTAAGATAAGTCAGTTAATTGGTGTGTTTATATATATATGAATATATATACACTGTGTGTTATGTATATATGTGTGTTAAATATGTTAAATATATGCGTTTAAGCTGTAATGATTCGTGTCCAGCTGAAAGTGCTTTCTTGTGTTAGTATGTACTGCTGTTGAACATAGCCTTGACAATCTGTGTGAGACAGAGTCCGAACTCTTCCAGCAGCATGCGCTCAGCCTGGCCGTGGCTCTGGGCCTCCATCTCAGCCCGTTCAGCCTGGGCCAGCAGACAGCCGCACACAGCCTCTACCACAGCAGGAGTTATCACTGAGACAGGCCCCCTGAACACACACACACACACACACACACACACACAGGTTTACATGACTGGGAAGCCCACATCACTCTACACATACTGTACACTGGGGAAGCAGAGGGACATCACCACTTCAAAAAAAGGACATAGATAATAGATTTTTCTGTGAGGTTTGCTTATTCAAATTCAGATCACCAAACTCTTTACTGGAATATCTTGTAAATTTCTCATTTTGACTTGATGAATACCATCTATATATCATTAGCAGAAAAAGAAAAACTTTACTGGAAATTTCCTCCAGTATTTAAACAAACAAGTATAACTCATTTTTTAAGTTTGGAGAACCTGACCAAGCTTGTAATTATAGACTGATCTTAGTTCTTCCTTAAATATCTTCAATCCCCAGCTGCTCCAGTCACATGTCAATGTGTCCTTGAACAAGACACTTAACCCAAAACTGCTCCCAAGCCATCAGTGTGTGAATGTGTGTGTGAATGTGTGAATGCTGACAGGTAGTGTAAAGCGTCAGTCATTGGAAGACAAGAAAAGTGCTCTATAAAAGCCCAAAAGTCCATTTATCATCTTTTTCTATTAACCCATGGAAACATGAACATGCCCACTCGCTCACTGTGAATTCTCCTGAACTCTAATCACACATGAGCCCAGTCAGACATGATAAAGGCTGTTTAATGTTCAAGTCCAGATGATTCGGACATCTGTGTTCTCGCATGCAGCTCCTCTGGTTTAAGTCTAGATAAGTTCAGGGTTACAGTACACATGAAATTCAGACTAGAAAATGGCCTTTGATACTATCAATCATGAGATAATTAGATATGTTTCTTGCATGAGGCCATTTATTTCCACCTCAGATATCTGCAGTAAGACGTTTTCCCTTAGTCATACAGCTGTAAATCTGACTGTGGGACTAAAGCAGCCGTGTAAAAGTTGAGTGACTCACTTGCTCTCGACATTGACAGTCTTCCCTTTGAGGCCCATTTCTGAGCCGTCGTCATAGTTTCTACAGCCAACACATTTACAGCTGGAGGTACACAGGACGTTGGCCTGCACACAAACACAGCAGAATAACTCACTGTGGAAAAAACTGACTGAAATGGTTCAATTTGAACAAACAACTGCATGTGATTTGTGGTCATTAGTATTCTAGTGTACATTTCATAAAAAACTTAATTAGTCAAAATGAGTCTCTTATGAAATTACACTGTAAAAAGAAAGAAAAGTGAATACAAGCATGTGTAACAAGTATTAAAATGAATTAAACTATTTTTTATTTGGTAGTAACTACACACCTAGTCACATTACCAGGATACATAGTATATAAAACAGATATGAAATAGCTGAGATAAGAATGATGAATAAGTGTTTAAAAATCTGCATATATGCTTCAATATTAATCAATTTGTGTTTCAGATTATAAATGGATTCTCCGCTGGTGCTGAAGCCTGAGAGCCCTGTCAGTAGGGACGGGTAGCTATTGCTCTTATTGATACTCCTTATCAGTTTGGTTCTTTATCAGTACTCTTATTGGTTATTTCCCATCACTAAATAATTGTTTTTTAATGCATTAATTCAAAACAGGATTAGAATTTATTAATGTTTCCGATATAACTAAATGTTTTAGAGCTGTAATGTTTAAAACAGCAAAGTCACTATGTAAACTCAATAATATCTGAGTGGAAACAATCTAAAATGTCAATCAAATAAATAATAATCCTGAGTGAAGTTTTAAGAGAATGAAGTCCTGCGTCCGGTCCTCTGTTCTCCCCTGCTGTGATTCTCTGTCTGCAGGTACCACTTTTAGAGAGGACGGGTTGCTTCGTCTCAGCCAGCAGATCAGTTTAGAGGACTGAAATATTGCTTTTCTACATATTTACATCATGTTTATGTTGGTTGAATAGGTGTATTGATAAATTACTGGCTTTTTACTCGTAAAGGTTTTATTGCACTTATTGAGTGTAGTTGTCTCCACCATGGCCTCTCTGCTCTGTTTGCTGACTTCACTCGGTATGTGACGGAGCTCAGCCCCGACATGAAGCGCAGAGGAGATGCTATACTGTGACCAAAAGTACCGATAAAAGAAGCAATAATGTTGGAGCTAATCAAAATAACAGCCTTTCATAATTTAGCCTGTTTAATACCGGGTTTTGGTACCCATCCCTGCCTGTCAGTCAAGGTGAAGTTGTATAGTTCATGTGAACTGTTCTCATTTTGTTCTTAGGAAGAGAAGCTGTTTGTTCATTAACTTCATTAGGCCTAAGTTTTATTTAGAGGGAGCCACTGATTGTGGCTTAACTTTTGCAGCAGTGCAGGGTACACACTGTTTGCAATCAAATACAAGCAATGATTCACAAAAAGCCTTCAACCTGGACTTCCAGGCTTGTATATCATGTTCTTACCAACATGCCCAATCCAAGCTAGTGTGTTACTACAAATGCCAGTGAAGCTACCTCCTCACTGGCTTCAGCACTCAGCTCTTGTGGTTGCCTCATGATTTCAGGAGCATCAGATTAGGGTCACTTTATGTGAGTGTGTGCGTGCATATGTGTGTGTGCATGTAAACCTCATAGCACTCGCAGTAGTTCTTAAGGCAGCCAGAGCGTTTACAGTTGCAGCCTTTGTTGTGCCAACCTTTGACCTCTCCTGACTTCCTGCCACCAATCTTGGACCTGAAGGCATCTGGATTACGACCTAAACGTGACTACATAATGACAATGACAGTAATGATTACATTAAGAGGAACAGGTAATGACCTATTAAAACTGTTACTGTTACTGTGCATGTACAGTCTATGGTTATTAATACAGCAGGAGAATTGTTTTAAATCACATCATGGCAGATGCTGAGAAAGAAAAACAAAACATCAGGACATTCAATTTCCAAGGGATGTTAACCTCGGGAATTTTGAGGATGTATTTGGAGGGAAAATAGAGCAACAAGCTCTGAACTATGTTTTTATAATTTTTATTTGCTCCCTAGTCCACTGGGGTTGGGGAATCCCCTGAAAGTGGCATAGATGCCACAGTTCCCCTAAAGGGAATAATGAAATATCCTCTAGTCTTCTATTCTATAAGAACATACAGTATTAATTTAACAGAATACACAAAGGACTTCTAGTCAGATCTACTCATTCTTTTGATATGTTGAACTCACTTCATAGTACAGGCCTAAGCAGTGCAGTTTTATGGAAACTTTGTTTTCCTTTCATAGTTTATGTTGTATTTGAAAACATTTTTTTTTTATGTATACGCATCTCTAAACCACATATTGAATCTACACTTTTCTTTTAAAAAGGATAAGTAGGGTGGAGCTCATGTTGTTTGGTCACAATGTCTTTGTAGTGTCTGCAATGCAATTACAAATATGAGTGGGCAAATTGAACTTCCATTACAGGGTGTGTGGGCTCAGCCCTCAGATATCTGTAAGCCCTGGAACACACTGCACGCCTGACGAGCGCATGGCGGCTGCATGACGTCACGGCTGCTTGATTCATGCGTCTGTTGTTCACAGTGGCTGCGTTTCTGCTGCTGCTATTCTTTCTACACACAAACTGACCCTGATAATGACCATATCATGTCATAATAAATATCACATACTGTATATATTTTAGACAGAGAAAGGTCAAGAAACGTGTGCTCATAAATAACACTAACAATTAAAATCCCATACTATATTCATTCATGGAGACGTGCAAGTCACTGCATGTCCTTCAACACTGTCCTGCACATATTTCAGAATAAAATCCTTGTGTTAACAAATGGAGTACTGCCCAGAAAAAAAAATGTTTGAGGGGTTTTATTTTGAAATGAAAGCAGGAAGTGTTGATTAAAAAATACATCTAAACTTTTTTTCATGTCCGTGACATTTTCTACAGATATAGACATCAAAAGTGTAGTTATGTGGCTGATATCATGTGAATATACAGTCAAATGATCACTTTCACTGTCTGTTGCTGCCGTGAAATGCACGGCTTGCATCAAAAATAGGCGAAACCTCAATCGCGCAGGCAGTGTGAACACTCTAACCTGTTAACATGGACGCCGACATGAAAAACAACAGGTAACACAGCCGCCACATACTCGTCAGGCGTGCAATGTGTTCCAGGGCTCAGGAGCAGCTCCTTCACATTTAAAGCTGAGGTGGTTCAGCCTCTGATCAGGATCTCTTCTAGATGCCTCCATCTGGGAGGGATTATACTGTAGACAGTATCCTACCTAACTAGAGAAAGAGCTGGAGGACATGGCTGGGGAGAAGGGCTTAGATGGATGGATTTTTATACACCTTTAGGGTACATTCACAAGCCATAGTCCGTTTGGCTAGTTCGAATCATCATCAATCTTTCACAACAATGGTACAAACAGACAGACGACCGGACGGACAATTTGACAATTTAACAATAACGAAATAAAAATCAAGAGCATGGCAAAAACCAAGCATCCTTAGTGGACGTAAAACTGAATTTCCCCACTGTGGGACTAATAAAGGAATATCTTTCTTTTCTTTCTTATAAATGACGGTGCCAGCTTGTCCCAATAGCACCATACTGCAGCCTCTGAGCAGCTGACGTCTACAATGCTCTCCCTTAATACTGGACCAATTTCATAAATTGTTGTCCTTATTAGTCAGTTAAAACATGGAAAAATAGGGTCCAGGTTGACAAAAACAAAGTAAACCTTAAGCCTCTATGAAGTTAATGTAAGTCAAACACTTTCCTCATGAGTGGCAAAAACACAAGTGTGTGTTTGAGACACAGCAGGTAGTGAGAGAGGACACGTCTCCAGTAACAGTGCTGATGAGTCAGATCCACTGATAGTGTAACACACCTCGTCCTGGCTGAAACACCAATTAGACTCAATCAATTCCGTCAGCCCTTCACACGTCTTACTGTTTATCAAACACCAGCAGCCAGCAACACTCGATGTAGCTGTTACTGTCTGATAAGCATTCAGCTCACACACAATCAAGCATCTGTACTAGCTCACACCAATATCTCTTAATCTTTATATCTGATACTTAATGAGTAACTGAAAAACATATTATTACAATTTTTGTAAAGGAGCTCTTTATGTAATTCAAAGCAAATCTATGATTGACAAATTGCCTCCACAACATGGCGACGGCTGAGTCAGGGGCTAGCAGCTCAGGGTGCCAACAGAGCTAACAGTGTTAATCCAAGGGGGTGCTACGCTTCTGTAACAACGCTGTCGGATGGGGCAGCATTAAATCAGCTGTAACCGCTGTATGGGCACAAGAACAGGAACTCACATAGTCTACCAAGCACCCGCAGCCGGACCGGTAACATAAACAAAGCACAGAGAAGCTCTGAATCCAACACAGACAGACAGAGATTTCACTCTCTGTTCAGGTAGACATTACTCCTCTATGTCTTTACATAGGCAATAATTGTTGATGATATATTAATGCTGATATAGATTCAGGTAGACATTACTCCTCTATGTCTTTACATAGGCAATAATTGTTGATGATATATTAATGCTGATATAGATTCAGGTAGACATTACTCCTCTATGTCTTTACATAGGCAATAATTGTTGATGATATATTAATGCTGATATAGATTCAGGTAGACATTACTCCTCTATGTCTTTACATAGACAATAATTGTTGATGATATATTAATGCTGATATAGATTCAGGTAGACATTACTCCTCTATGTCTTTACATAGGCAATAATTGTTGATGATATATTAATGCTGATATAGATTCAGGTAGACATTACTCCTCTATATCTTTACATAGGCAATAATTGTTGATGATATATTAATGCTGATATAGATTCAGGTAGACATTACTCCTCTATGTCTTTACATAGACAATAATTGTTGATGATATATTAATGCTGATATAGATTCAGGTAGACATTACTCCTCTATGTCTTTACATAGGCAATAATTGTTGATGATATATTAATGCTGATATAGATTCAGGTAGACATTACTCCTCTATGTCTTTACATAGGCAATAATTGTTGATGATATATTAATGCTGATATAGATTCAGGTAGACATTACTCCTCTATATCTTGACATAGACAATAATTGTTGATGATATATTAATGCTGATATAGATTCAGGTAGACATTACTCCTCTATGTCTTTACATAGGCAATAATTGTTGACGATATATTAATGCTGATATAGATTCAGGTAGACATTACTCCTCTATGTCTTTACATAGGCAATAATTGTTGATGATATATTAATGCTGATATAGATTCAGGTAGACATTACTCCTCTATGTCTTGACATAGACAATAATTGTTGATGATATATTAATGCTGATATAGATTCAGGTAGACATTACTCCTCTATATCTTTACATAGACAATAATTGTTGATGATATATTAATGCTCTGAATGTTGTTTAGAGAACCTTTAACTTCTAAAAAATTATAATAATAGTATTATCACATGGCATATTTCATTTTGTGAAAGACTACTGTCAAAAACAGTTTCTGAGGATTTGTGTCCTGGTGTGTCATTCATTCATATCATCATTCACCGATTTGTTTGATGTCACTGTATACTAATTATAATCCATCCATCCATCCATCGTCAACCGCTTATCCCGTTAGGGGTCGCGGGGGGGCTGGAGCCGATCCCAGCTGGCATAGGGTGAAGGCGGGGTTCACCCTGGACAGGTCGCCAGTCCATCGCAGGGCACATAGAGACAGACAACATATAGACAGACAACCATTCACGCTCACATCCACACCTACGGGCAATTTAGAGTAATCAATTAACCTAAACAGCATGTCTTTGGATGGTGGGAGGAAGCCGGGAGTACCCGGAGAAAACCCACGCTTACACGGGGAGAACATGCAAACTCCACCCAGAAGAGCCGCAAGCTGGAATCGAACCTGCGACCCTCTTGCTGTGAGGCAACAGCGCCAACCACTACACCACCGTGCAGCCCCACTGATTATAATTTTTCTAGTTATTAGTTATTGTGTAGTATTACTTTTACAGTAGCTGTTCAACAAACTGGTGACAGTAGTTCATTAAACTTATGGTATTCTACATGGAAATAGTAGGAAATAATTATTTTAAAAAAATACATACATTTTCAGTATAGTCATTTGATATAGGTTCACAGTGAATAGACCTCGGTTCCTTGATTGTCCGGTCTTAATTATAGGTATGCTTATGTTTATGATGTGAACATGTTTACAAAATAGCACTGCACACCTTAATTGCCTCGCGACGCTTCATTTCATGCTCTGCATTGTTGTGGCAGTTAGAGCAGTCACAGCTGCTGCACATCACTCCACTGGCAAAACACTCACAGTACCTGAAAGATACAAACACATAAAAATACACATTAAACTATGGTACATCAAATCACATAAAAGATGATAAAAGATGCAGTATGTGTGGGTGTGTTTGCATGTCTTTGGCTTCTCTTGAGTATTTATGAGAAATAATAGACAGTTAAGGGCATGACATTTTGCCTTATAGCAACTTCTCCACTTAACACAGCCTTTACAAAGTCTAAGACGTAATTGAGCGAAAATGAACAAAAGGAAAGGAGCAGCTTGTTACTAAAAGAAGAATAGCTGTTTCACCTTCAGAGCCTGAGCCAAAGTTGTGGCTACGTTTGGGCTATTCCCATTCATTTTAATCCGCAGCAGGTGGTGGCAAGCAAGACACAGAAGTTGTAGCATTTATTCACCAACAAATAGCCTAAACCATCCATCATCTGTAAGCTCTTCTTATTACCTATGAATTCAGGGTTTTGCTGACACTGGGTGAAGGCAGGGTTCACCCTGGACAGGTCGTCAGACCATCACAGAGGTGACACAGAGACAGACAACCATTCATGCTCACATTCACACAGAACCCACGCTAACATGGGGAGAACACGCCAACTCCACACAGAAGGGCCCCTAGCCGGGTTTGAACCTGCGGCCCTCTTGCTGTGAGGCGACAGTGCTAACCAGTGCACTTTGCTTTAAATTATAAAGTTGTGCTGTACCATTAAAAAATACACATCTACAGATGAGGACCATTTGTGCCAATAAAACAAGTGTATTTTGTCCATTACTCCCGCCCCCATTAGCTTTGAGCCAATAGAAACTCTGATATGCTAAACATCAATAAGTTCATTATTCTGAAGTTGAAGCACTTTCTGAAAATCAGCTTTAGACTGGACCAGGACTGTGCCAGTGTTGCTACTGATCATTTTATGACCAATTACACAAAAAGATATAGACACAGTCAAGTTGAGTCAAATGCAATTTGAATAAAATCACACTCTGTTTAAAAGGTATATAAGTGGTATTAACACTCAATAACACCACAAATTTATCCACTGTTGGACTAATAAAGGGTTGTCTCATCTTATCTGATCTTAACATCATTCAAATTGAAATGTGTTTCTGTTTTAGTGCCATCTTAGAGTACATACGGTAGTAAGCACATGTTGAATTGCTATTATGATTAAGAAAAACTTAACCCCCCTCTCAGTGGATACTGATGTTACAGACACATCAGTGGGCTGACCAGAGATGATATGCCGCTGGTGGTGGCAGACTGGCAGTTGAATAAAATCATGTGGTAAACTGCTTTTGTAGTTTGAAGACTAAACCCAAAACACTCAGTCACCATCTTTCCCAGCTCAGCAGCCTACATCACATCAATACAGCATCACAGAAAACGAAGCATCCAAATCTTTAGTTAGTAGTTTGTAGTTCCATGTTTTATGATTATCTTTTACAGTGTTAGAGACAAATGAAGTGCAAACATCACAGGTAATTAGCATGACATGTCAGAGGCATGTTGACAATACATACTCACAGTTTGAGGCAGCGGGATCTGGTGCAGTGGCAGGGTTTT
The DNA here is from genome assembly GCA_947000775.1 of Pterois miles. Taxonomy (NCBI): domain Eukaryota; kingdom Metazoa; phylum Chordata; class Actinopteri; order Perciformes; family Scorpaenidae; genus Pterois; species Pterois miles. The sequence continues at coordinate 2,053,016 of CAMQGK010000516.1, read as the reverse complement.
CTGGACTTAGATTCACACACAGTTCCAGCAGTTCTGCAGGGGTAAAAGGAGAGAATATTAAATAGATAAAGCTCAATGCATAACTCCAGTAATCAGCTTCTGACATGTTCATACCCAGCTGAACATTTACTTCATAAAACAAGGTAGAAGTGAGCAAGGCTCATATACCCCCATTCACCCAGCAACAGTGACAACCATCATACCAACTTTGAAGTTTGTAAGTAAAATAGTTTATGAGTTATCTTCTAGAAATGGAATAGAAGTTAAAAATAATCACCTTTTTGAGAAAATATTTAAAAAAAAAAAACAACTTAAAAACCTGGAAACAACAGTGGACTGAAGGACAGACAAGCGGAGCGCTATGTACCCCTGACTACATTGTCACAGGGGCTATAACCATAATGTGGCCTGAGCAGTGTTTTCTAATATGGAGGACACACACATGCTGACAGATCCATTACATTACTGAGTTAGTTTTCTAACTATTTAAGGAAGTATTTGTGGGATGATTCTCATCAGCAGAGACAGTACAGCAACAAATACTGACAAACATTTCACCAATCAGTGTAGTTTGGAAACAACTGGAATTGTTACAAAATCAGGAAAAAATGCCTGAAGAACGTCTTTGACAGAAAATATTGCAGTAAATTATTTACTTTAGTTCCCTTGACCCTTCGTCCTGGAATAATGTGAAAAACTGCATACAAATCGTTTCAGAATTGACCTGTTTTATGCATTACAACTGTTTTTTTGTAATGCATATTAACAGGATATGGAGCTCATTCACCTTTAGTGTGTGACAGTTGTATTGTATTGACTGCTTGCACTGTTTGTATTAAGTATTATAATACAAACAATATAATACAATAAATTGTAAATTTCCCCACTGTGGGACTAATAAAGGAATATCTTATCTTATCTTAGGAATATCTTATAATAATGTTTCTGATGCTACCTTCTTGGCCAGGTCACTCTAATACTTGAAAATTAAGTTAATTTTGAAAAGGTAGCCAAGTGTTCATCTCTTCCGTTCACTGTGTCCCAAAGACTGAAGTCAGATATTTGGCAAAAGTATGTCAGTAAATGATCCTTCAGGGGTGGTTTGTGAGGTTTATAAGGATGTTTTAATGCATACATACAAAAGTTATCATCACTGGAATTGATTTCAACTGTCATAAACCAAGGCTGACCCCATGCTTAGCGATGCTTACAGCACTCTGTTGGTAATCTTAATGAACCAGCAAGAGTACATCCATCCATCTGATCCCAGCTGGCACTGGGCGAAGCCGGGGTACAGGTGGACCTGGACAGGTCACCAGGCCATCGCAGGGCACATAGAGAGAGACAAACATTCACGCTCATATCCACACCTACGGGCAATTTAGAGTCATCAGTTAACCTAAACTGCATGTCTTTGGACTGTGGGAGGAAGCCGGAGTACCCGGAGAAAACCCACACTGACACGGGGAGAACATGCAAACTGATCAGGCAGGCAGGCAGGTAGGTAGACAGGCAGGTAAGACGTCCAATCATTATATTCGAGCTGAATGAAATGATTGGACGGGTTCATTACAGTCCTGTATCAACCACAGATACCAGTCTTTTTTTAATTTGTGTCAGGGCATTTGATTGATTGATTGCTGTTACGATGTAAAGAGAATTTCATCAAATATAACACAAAATGTTTTTGAAGAAGTTTACCAACTCTAGCTATATGACACTCTGAATATAGATTTTTTTTTTTGTCTTGCTTTGTTTGTATTCAGTTGTACAGTTCTTACCCTGCTGGAGAGGCCTGAGGCTGCCTGTTGGTTGTCAGATCTCTGGACTCACACAGGGGCCACGCTGGCTGGTGGTTCTGGGGAATCTACATATGAATTAATGATTGAACACATGAATGGCAATCTATCAGTAAGACTAATCTATCGCTCAGAGTCAGTGAACTTAAGTCTATAAATGTCCCACGGAGAAAGTTGTCTCCTGGATTCCTACCTGGCTGGGAGTCCCAGACACAGTCACATCTGGTAAACACAAAGGAAAAGAGGATTACTACAGTACCCCAAATTCTATGAATAAATGCAACAACCTTCAACATGGGAACAATTTTGGAGCCATTTATGGGCCACAGTTGTGTTGTCAATGGCTGATACCTTCTGGGTGGGAGGGAGATGCGAGAGAGAGATAGAGAGACACACACAAACAACAACAAACATACATACATACAGTAAAATCAAACATAAACAAACAGCGACGGCAGCAGGAAAGATTTCAGACACACCGGAGGTGAATGACGGACGCAAACAACACGGATATGTGGTGAGACTTTGAGGTGCTGACCGCCCGTGGAGAGGAAGAAGAAAAGCGGTAGATGACGGGACATAACAAGGCTGCTGAATGAGAGAGCTATCCACTGTTAGGTTACATGGAAACACACCTTGTTAATAATAAACCAACCAACTCACGCTACCTCCGGCTGTACGCACATCTGATTATAGAGAGCGTTCGCACATTTTCTATTTGTAACATTTGATTTTTTAAAAACGTGTTATCTTTCCAAATAAACCTGTAAAAAGATCCATCTGTGGCCTGTTCCATCTGTTATAAAGTACCAAACCCAGTTAAGGTCATTACATTATCAGTCCTAACAATTGTGCTAATATAAGAAGAAGAAGAAGATCAACCTTTATTAGTCCCACGAGGGGAAATTCAATTTTTACACTCTGTTGTTAACTTATACAAGGTACATGCACATCTGAAACACACACATGCACATGCATCAATGGAGAGATGTCAGAGTGAGGGGGCTGCTCCTGACAAGCAACCCGAGCAGTTGGGGGTTTGGTGCCTTGCTCAGGGGCACCTCGGCAGTGCCCAAGAGGTAAACTGGCACCTCTCCAGGTTCCCAAGCCAACTCCCTACAGACTGAGCTACTGCCGCCCCCATAATGCATAAAGTTCGTGGTTGAGTGGTTGGTAGCACATATTTTTGCAGGTTGGCTCTCATAACAGGTCTGGTGGGTGTGGGCTAAAAAAATCCTGACCCACACATGACTACTTGAACTGTTATATTTCAATATGTTTGGTCTAATAAACAGTCTAACCGTTTTGTTTTATTATATACAGTAACTGCAGGCACAACTGCAGTTATTAAGTAAGTAGTAAGTAGTAGTATTAAGTATAAAATAAATAGCTGAAAAAGAATTTAATATACTTCACACAGCTATTTTAAAGGTATAATTAATGTGGGCTACCAGGTAGAGTGCATTCAGTGCATCCTGGCCAATTTAGTTAACCTAGAGATAATGTGCACATTTTTTTCCCCCATTGACCAGTCGATTGGTTAAAGAATAGGTAGAATTTCAGCCAACCAAGATTTACTTTGATAGACTACAACCATAGTCAAACATAAATAAACTTCATTCACAGTATACGTATGTGTATGTTAAGTATTATGCACTTTTCTTATTCATAAACTATATTGCTTTTCTTAATTTCAGGCCAAGCAAGGTATAACAATACATGAAATATCTTCCTGTACACACTTGTTGTGACCGTTTAATCTCAGGTTGAGGTGGAAGAGACACAAAACCATCATCTTTATTCTTTTGTTACCTGTTTGTTGATGCGTCTGAATTCATTTCATACCTGACACAAAACTAAACTTTTTCACATGTCAACTGACATGTAAACTGGTCCTCACCTTTCCCTTGAGCTGGGCCGTCATCTCTGTGTGTTGGTGCAGATTTCAGTGGGAGGAACACAGGTCCTGGCTCACAGGGGTTAACCAGCACAACGTCTCCATCCCCACTTACATTACACACAACCTACAAAGACGAAGGGAAGAGAAGTGGTTGATTATCGATTATTAGAAAAGTTGATCTGAAAATCAAGCAGCAGCTATTTTGATAATAGATTAACTGTCAAAGTCAATTCAAGCAGAAATACCAAACATCCCCAGGTTTCAGCTTTTCAGATGTGACAATTAAAAAAATTAAAAAGCAACCGAATTCTCATAGTTGAAGTGGAGAGAAAGTACACCATTTCATTTAATGGAAATATCAAGTAATGTACAGGTACCTCATAACTGTAATTAAGCATAATACTTGAGTAAATCTACTTAGATACTTTGTACAGTACCGCTGGTAGGATTATCAAATTATCATATAACTTGATTTTCATGTGCCTCCCTGACTTGAACTGCTCACTGGAGCAGCCAGTGAAGAGTCCTCTTGGTGGTGAGTAGTCTCCACGTCGTACATTATCTTTTAAATAACCTTACTGCTTTCTGTGCTTAAAACTTAAATACGTATAGTAGTAGCATTTTGGTGTGCAATATGACACTTGTATACAGCTGTATACATAGACCTGTGTGTATACTACAGCACTGACAAAAAAAGTATCCTGACAACACTCAAACAGGTTCGATGTTACTGCTAAGTGTTGCTCACTCTGACTCCATATGAATTTCTTTAACTCTCATATTCTCCAGCATATGGAGCCATGGAGTATGCACCACTTTTTCTTACTTTCAAGTCTACTTCCAGTGACCCCCAACTCATCACAACCCTCGGTGTGTGTTACTTTTCTAGTACTTTTATAGCTATTACTGCCAAACAAAACAAAAGCAGCAGACAGGGGCTGGGTCGACTGCTGGGTCTTCTCTTTTCACTCTAATTATGGTACAAAATCAAGTTCACATAATAAGAGACAGGCATAAATTACATTTCCCTAATGAAGTAAATGGAATCAGAATGAAACTCAACTTTAAGAGATCAATTATTTTTCATGGTGAATGATTGAAACTTGTTGTTTTCCCTTGTGCTAATGGTGGAACTTACAGGCTGTGTGATGTGGGATGTGAAGTCAGTCAGTCCCTCCTGAAACTGCTGACGGTCCATGGCCTGTGGTACACAGAGGCCAGCTACAGGAGCATTTAGGTCTCCCTAAAACACACACAAGACACACTCACACACATAAAAACAAATAAGCAATGCATTAATTCTGTATTAATCCATGAAAATGGTGAAATGTTTCCGAATGCTCACCAAAGTCGTGCTGCAGATAATGGGTTCATTAGTAAACCAAGGAGCAGAAAGTGAGCTGTGATGGCTGCTGTCTGGTGGAGCAGGCACAGCGCTGAGGAAACCAAGACTGCCTCACGTCATTTTACCTTTCTACATCCTCAGACATGGGTCACTAAATATTAAACTGTTGCTGCCCCTGCAACAGAGCCTTATGTTCATTTACTTGATTTTTAATACATTTATAGAAATTATCTGAATAATAGGGACCATGTGTGGGACTTTTATATGATAATAACATCTTTCAAATGATTCTAATGGCAAATGAAACAATCCCAGGTGAAAGTGGCACATTTTCTGATGCCTTCACCCCACTCATCTCAGTGCCTCTGTGCTGTTCTTAGTACCGCCACCAGATAGAGCAAAAGTAAAGATAGTTGTGGTTCATTTGTTGGGAGGCGAAATGTTTACAGCTACCTGCTATTGTGTGTAACTTATTCAGTTAAAGGACTCCAACACGCTACAGTGGACCACAACCTATACACTGTAAAGTGAATGACTTACCCAGTGAGGACGTGATACTGACTTGACTGGGGCTTCAGGAGGTAGTCTGGGTAGGCCAGCTGACACTGAGTGGACTGACACTGGCAGTGGAAGCTGCAATCAGGACCTTAATCTTAGTCCAGGTACACTGTACATCCACTGTTTACATTTGTGTTCACAATGTAAAAGCATGTGAAACAGACACAGTACATTGTTCTTAAGGCTGCTGCTGCAGCTGCTTTTTCAAACATAAGGTGAGGTCAGCAGAGGTGTACAACAGCTTAGCCTGTGAGTCATGTTGGCATGGATTTGATTTTTAATTGATTGGTGACATTATACCTTAAGGTGAGAGGGTCCATCCCTCCTGGCTGAGCAGTGTGTTGGTGATGAGGAACCACCGCAGGCAGACTGTCATCTGAAGGGGACCCTGCCCATGCAGGAGGAGGCCATGCAGCGCCAGGCCAGACAGAGCTGCAGGCTTCTGAGGAACCAGGGCCAATATGTTCCTGTTGTTGTGCTGAGTCCATCTCTGTCACCCTGTCACTGAAGACACCTGTTTTAACCATATTAAGATTAGTAGGTCAGAAATGTTGACAAAAAGTCACTTCATCTATCTAGTTATGAGTTAACAAAAGTGAACTTTTTACTGGGGATAACGTTCAGGTCAGCATCACTGCAGCATCTTTGGTTTTATGGTTTGTATTGACTAAATGGAGGATACCTTGCTAGGTGTCAGTTTAGTAATACAGTATATACCGTTACCATAATGTAGCTTAACGTTACACTACCCTTTGTTCTTATTAGTGAACCCTCTAATAAATTAGACTACGCATACTTAGAGCCACAATTCTTTACTTTCTCTTAAAAGTATTGTGATTTTTTTCTTGAAATGGCCGTTATATCAGCTAGCTAACTAGCTAGCATGTCGCTATTAGCCTATCTAGTTAGTTTAATTAGCATTTCTTGTGCTAGCTAAAGTAAACTAAACTAGACTGTTGATGAGTTACTGAATCACTTTACATGTATTGACTTTGACTAAGAAGAAATAGTGTTGTTTCCGTAACCAGCAGTGGAGTTTGTGCTGTCTGAAGTAACAGTTAACCGTTAGCTAACTTAGCTGATTTAACGTTAAATAACGAGAGATGTTCTAAAAACCGGTTAACGGCGGTTTCGCCTCTATCCGTTATGCTCGTTTTGGTAAAACAACATGTAAAACAACAGGAACAGCAGTGAGGAATCCTGTCAGAAGTCTCAAAAACTACAACGTTAAGGTTTGACTGGCTAACCTACCTGAACGGACGTCGCCGGTCCGGTCCGGACGGCTGACAGCACTAACGGACCAACGGGCGGTGCCTTCACGGACTATCAGAACTGTCGAAACTACGACACTTACTGGAAAAGCTCCAGCAGGGAGTCCAGCTCAGCTTCATCCTGGACCAGCTCAGCTTCATGGTTCCCCTCAAAGGGCCGGTTGTAAGTGTAAGACTATATAAATATATCTACTCTTGATCATATTATAAAATTGCCTCTGCATTTGATTATTATTGGTTTTAGTAATAATTTATTTAATAACTAGCTCTGAAAGCAGAGGTCTAGGAAAATCATTGCAAGCAGATATATTGTACAATTAATTTAAAAAATGTCTTCAGTAACAAAAACACATGCTTGTGCATCAATATATATGTATTACTACAAAATGCTGTTTGTGGGCACACACTCACATTTCTATGTGTTATTGTAACATAAACATCATGAAGTTATGAGATTAAGAAACCTTCATCATTTCTCATCCATCAAAGATCAAAATAATTCTCAAGTGAAATAATAAAGGTCTTTTTTACCGTCACAAAAATATTATCGAACCCAGTTTATTCCATTAGCTTAGTTTAACTTTGTGGTGGGAGTTGAGAGGGGCAGAACTATAGTCCAACAGATCAATGAGCTCTGATCTAACGTTCAGTCTGTTAGTGATCAACAGCTGATCAGCTGAGATCATGTGGTAGATGACAGTGGTGTGACAGTGTTTTACTGCCTCGTAGCAATGAAGACATACTGGCTGGTCTCCATCAACCACTAACATGGATCCTCTTTCTGTCCTTCCCTCTGCACCAACTTTTCTTTTCTTGGACATTTTGGTTTTATTCATATTCATTTTACGACCCTATCACTCAGCTAGAGCGGCACTGCTGTAACTGGTGATATTGAGACGCTTCAGTGCACATGTAACAAAATCAAGATGCATTGTGGGACATGTAGTTTAAGGACACCACACCTCCATAAAGCGGCATAGAATTGTATGATAAGCTTAATATATTCTTTGCAATCCCTCGGGGGCCACAAAAAATGAGGGGCGGGCCAGATTTGGCCCGCGGGCCTTGACTTTGACACATGAGCTAGGTTGGTCATCGGCCTTAAGTGTTATGTACGCTAACAGCGAGAGTGAAATGGTGACGACATTTGTATATAATGGTTTTATGTGGCCGGGGTTTATTTATGTAACTAAGTAGTGAAGGCCTACCCAGAGTATTGTATCTGTGTCCTTAGGTAGTTATGTAAATATGCTGTAGTTGTAATGCCTGTATTCACATGAAATAAAGGTTTTCAATTTGTAAGCTATTGGCAGTTTGATGTGGTTGTTGGTTGTCTGGTGGGGGGTCATTTTGACTGTGCCTGTATTTGGGAAGCTATGGGAGAGAAAATGTAGAAAGGGTGAGACTTTTTGCACAACTGAAGTATTGTAAATAAGATATTGATTTCTTCCCAAAGCTAGCATCATATGTTCAGAACACCTCAGACCTCACATACGAGATTGTTTTTGTTCATCTTGAGAAACAGGCTAATGCTTTTGGCTGCAAGAGTCAACCAGTTGCACAGAAAACACAGCATACAAGCAGTCAGAAATTGTTACCACGCCATGTATATTTGCCTCCATATATCTTGAGTTAATGCACCAGACACTCTGGTACAACAGTCGGTTGTCATACTGGTGTTGATTTTGTTAGAAGTGTAATCCATGGAACATGTTTATGAGCACCCACACACATTTTACTGGTTCAAGTTGAATTTTCAAGTGTGCGAAGCATATGCATTAAGAACATTTGTTGTTAGCTATAAAATCAAGAAGTATTTGGTTTGAATATAGCAGTCATAAGCACAATAAAATAATCACTGTTTAAAAGTAACCCCATTCCACTGAGATCAGTGTTTAAAAATGAGACATTTTATTAAATAAACAGAACATCAGAACACAACAAAAATGCAAGCAGTAAATAGCAGGAAATATTATGATATATGGCCAATGTTGTGGTTTTGCACAGAAAAAAAACACGATCTTATCAAGAGGATTAGTAGCATTTGGGCCATTATGGATAGTTTGAAACTGTAAGCATGTTTAAATAAAGACTGATCCAAATACAGGTCAGCAGATAAAGAAGAAGTGAATAAAATCTTGGTGCTTGTTAAATAATGTGGAAACCTACATAAACCTACATAACATGAGGTATAGCTATATCTTTTAATGTAATATTTTCAACAATGTAATCATGCTTTAATTATATGTAGTCTGCAATATCTTCTTGGTGGGCATTTGTGAGATTGTAAGAGTATTTGTGGTGTGTGTAATGTAAGGCTTAACATTGTTTTCGTCTTGTGAGTCTGTGTGTGTGCGTTTATTCTGATTTTATTTTTTTATGTATTTGTTGTCCGTAAGTGTTTATATTTCTGTCTGTGGACAGATTCAGTGGATGGGGAGATCAGCAGGTAAGGCAATGTGTGATGTTGGTTTTTAAGGTAGACAAAGTTGAGGTACCAAGACAAGCTGTCAGCTGCAGGAACTCGGCCGTGGAGAACTCCTGGCTCACACTACTGAGGCAGTACGTGGTCAGGAGGAACACCAACGCCTCCTCAGCTGCCGTCTCCATCCCTGCGGCCGTGTGGTTCGGTGATCACGAGGACTCATCCTCTCAGACTACGTGGCCATCAGAGAAGCAGTGCTGGCCAGCCCGGCTCTCAGAGCTGAACCAGAGGACCCTGTCCCAGAGCGAAGACTTTAACATGAAGCTGTGCAGAGGTGTTGATATCTGTACTATGATTTATCTTTTGATGAAAGCTCAAGAGCCTAAAAACATTAGAAAGAGGACATTGTCTGAGCTGCTGCTGCAGGGAACTGGTGTCGGCCCGGCTCCAGTTGCTGTCCAGGCCCTCCTTCCAAAGAACAGTCCTCTGCAATGTGAGACAAGGACAAGAAATTTATTTTGCATATATTGTCAAATAGGTGCATGCTATGACTGGGGATGTGATCTAAAATGGTTAAATAGACATTTTTTTTTCTTTTTTATCCTGACTTTGAGGGAAAATGATAGAGAGGGAGGGTGAAAGAGTGCATAGTGTGCAAAAACTAAGCAGTGTAAATAATAAAAATACATCAGATTTATATAGTGCTTTTCAAAGTTCTCAGGGACACTTTACATTCTGTAGTATAAAATAACGAATAAAAAACAACTAGCAGTAAGCCATAACTCTTTAATACAGAGAGAAAAACACAAGAATAAAATCAAGAAAAGATTAGAATAAAATGGTTTCCTCTCCGGGAACCATCACCTTAACGTGGTGGAGAGGTTTGTGTGTCCCTATGACCCTGAGGGCTGTGTTGTCTGGAGCCTAGTGCTCCTGGTAGGGTCTCCCATGGCAAATTGGTCTCAGGTGAGGGGCCAGACAAAGAATGGTTCAAAAAACCCCATGAATAACCGAGGCAGAGGAGGAGTGACCCGGCCCGGAGGAAGCCCGGGGCCCCCGTCTGGAGCCAGGCCCAGATGGCGGGCCCGTGAGCGAGCGCCTGGTGGCCGGGCTTGCCATGGAGCCCGGCCGGGCTCAGCCCGAAAAAGCGACGTGGAGACCCCCTCCTCTCCATCCTGTGGGTCCACCACTCGCAGGAGGAACCGGTGGGGTCGGGTGCGCTGCCATATAGGTGGCAGTGAAAGCCAGGGACCTCGACGGACCAGACCTGGGCGGCAGAGGCTGGCTCTGGGGACGTGGAACGTCACCTCTCTGTGGGGGAAAGAGCCGGAGCTTGTGCGGGAGGTGGAGCGCTATCAGTTAGATCTGGTGGGGCTTACCTCTACGCACAGCCTTGGCTCTGGAACCGTTCTCCTGGATAGGGATTGGACTCTATTCTTCTCTGGAGTTGCCCAAGGTGTGAGGCGCCAAGCGGGTGTGGGGATACTCACAAATCCCCGGTTGAGTGCTGCTACGTTGGGGTTTACCCCGGTGAACGAGAGGGTCGCCTCCCTGCGCCTTCGGGTTGTGGGGGGGAAAACTCTGACTGTTGTCTGTGCATATGCACCAAACAGCAGTTCAGAGTATTCGACCTTCTTGGAGACCCTGAATGAAGTCCTGCATGGGGCCCCAGTAGGGGACTCCATTGTTCTGCTGGGGGACTTCAACGCACACGTGGGCAACGATGGAGGTACCTGGAGAGGCGTGATTGGGAGGAATGGCCTACCTGATCTGAACCCGAGCGGTCATTTGTTATTGGACTTCTGTGCTAGTCATGGATTATCCATAACAAATACCATGTTCGAACATAAGGATGCTCATAAGTGTACTTGGTACCAGAGCACCCTAGGCCGAAGATCGATGATCGATTTTGTGATCGTATCATCCGATCTGAGGCCGCATGTTTTGGACACTCGGGTAAAGAGAGGGGCAGAGCTGTCAACTGATCACCATCTGGTGGTGAGTTGGATCAGAGGGTGGGGGAAGACTCTGGATAGACCTGGTAAACCCAAATGTGTAGTGCGGGTGAACTGGGAACATATGCCCCTATCCGAGAGATCTTCAACTCACACCTCCGGCGGAGCTTTTCTAGCATTCCTTTGGAGGCTGGGGGCATTGAACCTGAGTGGGTGATGTTCAAAGCTTCCATTGCTGAAGCTGCGGCGGTGAGCTGTGGCCTGCGGGTCTTAGGTGCCTCAAGGGGCGGTAACCCTCGAACACCGTGGTGGACACCGGTGGTCAGGGAAGCTGTCCGACTGAAGAAGGAGTCCTTCCGGGATATGTTATCTCGGAGGACTCCAGAGGCAGTTGCAAGGTACCGACGGGCCCGTGGGGCGGCAGCTGCTGCCGTAAAGGAGGCAAAGCAGTGGGTGTGGGAGGAGTTCAGAGCAGCGATGGAGAAGGACTTTCGGTCGGCACCAAGGTGCTTCTGGAAAACTGTCCGGCACCTCAGGAGGGGGAAACGGGGAACCATCCAAGCTGTGTACAGTAAGGATGGGACACTGTTGACCTCAACTGAGGAGGTAACCGGGCGGTGGAAGGAGCACTTTGAGGAACTCCTAAACCCGACTGATACGCCCTCTCTTGTAGAGGCAGAGCTGGAAGCTGATGGGGGATCGTCGTCAATTTCCCTAGGGGAAGTCACTGAGGTAGTTAAACAGCTCCGCAGTGGCAAGGCCCCGGGGATTGACGAGATTCGCCCAGAAATGCTGAAGGCTCTGGGTGTGGAGGGGCTGTCATGGATGACACGCCTCTTCAACATTGCGTGGAAGTCGGGGACAGTGCCTAAAGAGTGGCAGACCGGGGTGGTGGTTCCCCTGTTCAAAAAGGGGGACCAGAGAGTGTGTGCCAATTACAGGGGTATCACACTACTCAGCCTCCCTGGTAAAGTCTACTCTAGGGTGCTGGATAGGAGGGTCCGGCCGATAGTCGAACCTCAGATTGAAGAGGAACAATGCGGATTTCGTCCTGGCCGTGGAACAACGGACCAGCTCTTCACTCTCACAAGGATCCTTGAGGGGGCCTGGGAGTATGCCCATCCAGTCTACATGTGTTTTGTAGACTTGGAGAAGGCGTACGATCGGGTCCCCCGGGGTATACTGTGGGAGGTGCTGCGGGAGTATGGGGTAAGGGGGTCACTTCTCAGGGCCATCCAATCCCTGTACTCCCAAAGCGAGAGCTGCGTCCGGGTTCTCGGCAGTAAGTCGGACTCGTTTCCGGTGGGCATTGGCCTTCGCCAGGGTTGCGCCTTGTCTCCAATCCTGTTCGTGATATTCATGGACAGGATATCGAGGCGTAGTCGGGGGGAGGAGGGATTGCAGATTGGTGTGCTGAGGATCTCATCGCTGCTTTTTGCAGATGATGTGGTTCTGCTGGCATCATCAGTCTGTGACCTCCAGCGCTCACTGGATCGGTTCGCAGCCGAGTGTGAAGCAGCTGAGATGAGGATCAGCACCTCAAAATCGGAGGCCATGGTTCTCAGCAGGAAACTGATGGATTGTCTACTCCGGGTAGGGAATGAGTCTTTACCCCAAGTGAAGGAGTTCAAGTACCTCGGAGTCTTGTTCACGAGTGAGGGAACAATGGAACGTGAGATTGGCCGGAGAATCGGAGCAGCGGGGGCGGTATTACAGTCGCTGTACCGCACCGTTGTGACGAAGAGAGAGTTGAGCCGTAAGGCAAAGCTCTCTATCTACCGGTCAATCTTCGTGCCTACTCTCACCTATGGTCATGAGGGCTGGGTCATGACCGAAAGAACTAGATCGCGAGTACAAGCGGCCGAAATGGGTTTCCTCAGGATGGTGGCTGGCATCTCCCTTAGAGATAAGGTGAGAAGCTCAGTCATCCGTGAGGGACTCGGAGTAGAGTCGCTGCTCCTTTGCGTTGAAAGGAGCCAGTTGAGGTGGTTCATCTGGTAAGGATGCCTCCTGGGCGCCTCCCTAGGGAGGTGTTCCAGGCACGACCAGCTGGGAGGAGACCCCGGGGACGACCCAGGACTAGATGGAGAGATTATATCTTCACACTGGCCTGGGAACGCCTCGGGATCCCCCAGTCAGAGCTGGTTAATGTGGCCCGGGAAAGGGAAGTTTGGGGTCCCCTGCTGGAGCTGTTGCCCCCGCGACCCGACCCCGGATAAGCGGTTGAAGATGAAGATGAAGATAAAGATGGTTTGATGAGGTTTGTCTGGCTGTCTGTCGGCTTATTCGAAGGCACCAAAAACACAGTGATTCTTATTTCTGGTGATTACTGCATCTATTAAAGAAAACAGACGTACTAATGTTATATTCCATTTCTGCCAATAGCTCCTCCTAACTGATGCACACTGGCACGTTTACATCAGACAGACTGATTAGTCATGAAAATGACAACTTTGTGAGTTTTCCTTTTGTATCAAGAAGCAAAAAAGTTCTGGCGTGACATGTTTGAATTTGACATTACACTTGACATTACATGTCCTGCGATGTGACTAGAGCACATGCACACATCGCAGTGTTGATGCTGGAATGATATATTGTGCAGCACTAGAGGACCTGAGGGACATTGTACTTACTTCTTTTGTTTCCAGTTGGAGTTTGTCACCCGATTTAAGTCCAATATTCTCTCTCTTTTAGCTCAGTTTTTGGGCTCTACCGACTCCTGAGGGACATATCTGTCTCTTTAGCTGCTGAATACTCCACTATGTCCACCAGCTAGGCTCTAACTGGGTGTCTGCTGTTTGCTGCTGTGTAGGGAGTGTACAGCATACCTGAGCAGTTGGCGTGCACGTCGGCTTTTAGTTGGGAACAAATTCCTAAGCAGGTACAGCACACCTTCCGACATTAGCATATAGCCGCTAGTCAGTATCCACTGAGTGTTAGGGTTAATAATAGGGTTTCTCCAAGGAGATGATGTGGGGCAGATTGCAAGCTGCCTGGTAAATGGACAGATCAGATACTGAAGTGTACCTTCGAAGTATGCTCATCCAGGTTTATCATGAGGTGTATGCAAAGCCACCAACTTTCCCCATCTTCATCATCTCTAGTACCATGACATCCAGCAGTGTCATCTTTCCACTCTTAATTCTTCCTCCTGTGCAAGCACACTACTCGATTGTCAGGAGCTCGAAGCTCTATTTGAAAGAGTGGTTCGCATCATCAACTTGTAAACATTGTTATGTACAGTACATACTCCGACACATGACAGATGGCCTTTCCATTTACTGTTTGAGCTTCAGTGATGGCTTCTGCCACAGGTACATATTATGATATTATAAATATGTTATTTGAATACACTGCTAGTATTCCTCCTTTCGCAACAGTCTGTAGTCCTGCAGATGAAGATAGGGAGTGAGAAAAAAATATGTGGACAGCCAGCAAAGGGGAATCACAACTGCTAACACAAGACTTTATACTAAACTGTTGAACAGACTCAAAGTGAAGGTCCATTTTATCAGTGGGCCTCTTCCAACTATTGATGGCAGTGGCAATTTTAGACTATTTTCTAGGGGTGGTCCTAAATTTCATCTCAGCACCCCTAAAAAATAGTTATCAAACCCTCTATAGTGGGCTTAGTCTTTAAGCTATAGTGAAGATACTGGTATCATAAGAGGACTCTTTAAGGACTCATTATATTCTCTTATTCTACAATGGTTTATTTGAGTACTTCTGCATATTGGGGTCTATAAACAGTCTTGGAGTCTCGTATCTTGTTTTAGATTCAGTGAGCTCAACTGTATTCAGGTGTGATCCTGTTAGTCCTCATAGTAGCCATTTCATTGTAGTGGTATGTCAAAGGTAGTTTTTACCAGATACAGTTATCATTAAATGAGAAACGCTTATTGACAGAATAAATATCTGAAAGCAATACAGAATGTCTGAGAGCCTTACTGTATTATATTCTATTATTGTTTTTGTCTATATTATGAATTGTCACCTAGCGTCTGAGATTTGTGTTTTCCATTACTTATATAAATACATTTCCAACATAACTTGATGCATATAAAGGCAGAAATTGATGCGTGAAAATTCACCAGAATGCAAGAAATGAAGTGTGTTATTGAAGCGTTATTTTTTACTGTGTTTATATCACCTGCATCTCAAAGTACTGTAACTGTAATGGAGTCTGCCATCTCTTCTAAATACTTTGCTCTACTTGAAGTTGTCTGGATTTACTCCCCCTCTTGAAAACTAACTACAGTCCTGCTCACGTCCTCTTCTTCAGCCTAAAGACCGGACAATGTTTCCCTTTGACAAGAGGCTCACAGTTCTTGGCCCGGTGACGATAAAACAGAAAAATATAATTACAAAATCTTTACAGATATTGG
This sequence comes from Pterois miles, assembly GCA_947000775.1. Taxonomy (NCBI): domain Eukaryota; kingdom Metazoa; phylum Chordata; class Actinopteri; order Perciformes; family Scorpaenidae; genus Pterois; species Pterois miles. Next base: position 2,037,378 of record CAMQGK010000516.1, on the reverse strand, counting down.
ATCGCACAGGTCTGTTTATTGATACTGCCCTTTATCACAGGCATTAGGAAAAAGGCAAAACGATGACAGCATCAAACAACGAGAGAAAAAGAAAGAGAAGCAGCAGTGTGGTGATGAGAAGGGGCTGAAGTCAGCACTGAACATTCAGGGAAATGAGGGCAGCAGTCACAGCAGCAGGGAAGAGGAAGGTCAGCACCGATGACGGTCGAGACAGGGCAGTACTCATCGATACAACACCGCATTTGAGCCGAGACGGTGGAGGAAAGCCGCAAACACACATATGCAGGGGGACGAGAGAAAACAGAGCTGAATTAAATGTATGTTTACCTGTTCATGGTATACAGTGGTGGAAGATGTACTTATGGTAAAAGTACTGATGTGCCAGTAATTTTAGGGGCATGTCAGTGTTTTACTTCTGGATTAATGTTACTGCTGCACAAGTGTGTATCTTGCATTTTAACTCCTTTACATTCTGTCGGCTAGTTTAACCTACAGCAATGCATCATGGTCATAAAATCATCACATTTGAAGCACTGCTGTCATGTGACGATCATGTATCTCTAAAAAGTCAGAAAAACAGCAGTTTTCAGCTTTGTGACGATGCATTTTACAGCTGATCCAAGAGGCTTTTTAAAGAGTATATTTAGCTTCAGAGGGAGGAGGATTTTCTCAACACACACAGGAACTCTTGATCCTTCAGTTCATCACATTCAACACTAACACATCTGGAGATGCATGGCTGGGTGAAAACCTGTCAGACAGTCCTGTTACTTTATGGATTTTAATAGTTAAACATATACTGAATGTTATAAGTTACAGTGCTGAAAAAATAAAACATGTTTAAAAGTTTAAATCTGAAAAGTTACAGATTCGGCAGAATGGCCCAGCGAGCCGTCGTGAGCCTGTTTGACCTCTCGCGCTGGTGTCGGAGGACGGAGGACAGCAGGACTTCAGTGCCTGATAAAGGTTTCTCATTGACATGAACACACAGCTGGTTCCTGGAGTCTGTAACTAAACTGTGAATGTCACTGGCAGAACAAATATGATGATTATAAATATTAAATTATTAAAATTTGTAATATTTCACTTTCTGTTGTCATTTAACTTAAACATCTGTTTCCTTGCTTTTCCCTTATCTTTTATCCAGTCTCATTTCTTTCCTGCTATCGTTTTTTCTTGTTTTTTTCTCTCTCTCTCAGTCCTGTTATTTTTGTTCCTGCCTCCTTTTTCATTATTTCCTTTCTTTTCTCTCTCAGAGCCCCGAGACGTTCATGGACAGCGAGTCCCTCTAACCAGCAGAGAGCAGCACAGCAGCTCCTCATGTCGCTCAGGCCTACAGTCATTGTCAGACCTCCGTCACGGTGAACGCAGGGTTAAGTCTCCACCTCGCTCTCTCTCAGCCGTCCTGCTCATGAAAAAAAGGAAGAAATGTCTTAAGTGATTCCAGCAGCAGCGTGATGAAATGTGATCAGTTTAAACAGAGGTGATATCATTACAGGATTAGTTAAACTAAGCACTGCTGCTGTTGGTTTAACTGAGGCTATTAGAGGCCGTTTATATGGCTGGAGGAAATGGGGCTTTGACTGCTGGAGGTTGTGAGGAGGACAGAGAGAAACAGGGAGGTCACAGAGTTCAGATGGAGTTTCTCTGACTCCACAGCAGCTTATCGAGCTTCATCCACAAACCAATGGAGTCACGACTAGAGGTCGACCGATACGGGTTTTATGGCCGATGTAGATTTTTTGAAGCTGTCTAGCGTGGAAATCCTGTTTCCACTGATCATCCTTGACATGTTTCAGCAGCTTAATTAACACCTGAGGTAAATTCAGTTGATTGGACATGATTTGGAAAGGAACACACCTGTCTATATAAGGTCCCAGGGTTGACAGTGCATGTCAAAGCACAAACCAAGCATGAAGACAGAGGAATTGTCTGTAGACCTCAGACAGGATTGTCTCGATGCACAAGGCTGGGGAAGGTAACAGAAAGATTTCTGCTGGACCCACCAGGACTCTTCCTAGAGCTGGCCAGCCATCTAAGCTGAGTGATCGGGGGAGAAGGGCCTTAGTCAGGGAGGTGACCAATAACCCGATGGTCACTCTGTCAGAGCTCCAGTGTTCCTCTGTGGAGGGAGGAGAACCTTCCAGGACAACCATCTCTGCAGCAATCCACCAATCAGGCCTGTATGGTAGAGTGGCCAGATGGAAGCCACTCCTTAGTAAAAGGCACATGGCAGTCCGCCTGTGGACTCCATGGACCCTGTGGACTCCGTGGACTCCGTGGACCCCGTGGACCCCGTGGACCCCGTGGACCCCGTGGACTCCGTGGACTCCGTGGACTCCGTGGACCCTGTGGACTCCGTGGACTCCATGGCCCCTGTAGAGTCCGTGGACCCTGTGGACTACGTGGACTCCGTGGACCCTGTGGACTACGTGGACTCCGTGGACTCCATGGCCCCTGTAGAGTCCGTGGACCCTGTGGACTACGTGGACTCCGTGGACCCTGTGGACTCTGTGGACCCTGTGGACCCTGCTTTAAAACACTGTTGTCGTCCTCTGACACAAACCTCCTGCCATCTGACATCAAAAAGCAGAAAACAGGGTTAAACTGCTCAGTTTCTGTGCTGATATTGTAGGATAACTCTATTAGTGTGGTCCATTCTAGCACTAAGATCTGTTACTGATGATTCATTACATATTAGTGGTAAAACAGATCAGTTCTTCTGGTGTCAATGACACATTAGAACTGGATTTCATTCATTTATTAAAGGTTTAAAGGTTCCAGCCAGCATGTCTTACAGATCTTGACATCTGCTTCAGAGACAACCACACAGTGTCTTGTTTAACAGCTGCTACAACAGTATAACATATATATATATATATATAGTAAATATAATAATAGCATAGGAGCCAGGGAAGTGGGTATTCAGAGAAAAAAAACTCAGAATTTATGAGATTAAAGTTGTAAATTTACAAGAAAAACTCACAAATTTATGTGAAAAAAAACTAATATTCTCTCAAATGATGAAGCCATAAATCTGCAAGAAAAAACTAAGAAATCCTCTGGGATTAAAGTCACAAATTCAGCCTCTGTCTGTATTTCATAGTGCATAGAGTAGTGTTATTACTGTGAGGTGAAGGTCCTGCAACATCAATTTATGTTTTTTCATTCATGTTCTTTTATGTTCATTTGAGAGTTAAAAAAGAAAAAACTAGAGTTAAAATGCTGATAATTGGTAAACGTCTGAAACGTCAGTACACTGTTCACCATCCAGTAACCATCAGGTGTCCATTAGAGGGAGGAGTGAATGAGGGAAGAGCGAGTCATTTCAGACACAGACCTCCTGTTTGCTTTTTCTGGTATTTGTATGAAAGGATGAGACAAGATGAATTAGTTTCAGATTATGTACATGTCTGATCAAGTTTACAGGACAATAACAGTGTGAGTGGTCATAGTAAAAGTACTAGTGTGTGTGTATATGCAGTATATATACTCTCTCACTCTAAACTATAGAGTACTATGGTCGACACCTGCTCTATATGAAAAGTATCTAGAGATACTTCTGTTACGATGATGCTATAAATCAAACTGAATTCCATTAAAATCTGTGGTCATTTGTGATAAATCAATAAACTAATTGATAGATTTATTACTAAATAGCTTGAGTAATTGTGTGAAAGTTCATTTATTCATGTTTTCTTTTTTTTAGACTAAAGTGGTCAATTTTACACTAATGAAATTAAACAAATTCAACCAAACCATTTCAAATGTAGAAAGTTATGTAATTCAATGAAAATAACTTTTACAGAACTACAATAAAAGTAAAAAGGAATGGACATTATCTGCACCAACAGTTTTTAAGGAAGAAACACATTAAACTGGAGGTAGAAAGTTGTTTCCTCTTACCATGCTGGCTGCAGTGAGGAGGCGCTGGTCCAGTCCAGGGACTGGTTCAGACCAGTGCTCCAGGCTGCTTATATCCCCCATCAGCAGCAGCAGCAGCAGCAGCAGCAGCAGCAGCAGGTTCGATCCTGCTCCCTGTGAGGCCTGGCAGGACTCCTGTTTACTAGATGTTAGAAAACAGCACAAAAACACAGGCTGACGTCACGACCGTGATCGGCAGCGAGGAACATCAATAGCGTGGAGCTGTTGTGCGACTCCTTCCGGTGCTGGGCTTTGTGTTTGTGAGTGTTGGTGTCCCAGTGAGTAACGGACGGGGGCATGTCATGCTGCCGCTGTTTGTATTTCCATTAGAGGTTTCCCAGTATCAGGAACTGACCTTATTTCTCAAAGTCCTTACAACTGAGCATCACTGATTATCTTCACAACAGCCAGAGTCCGCAGCCTTCATCATCCACTCCACCTCTTTCAATAAACTATAGATACGAAGCAAAACAAATAGATTTCAACAGCTTCATGTGGCTGGATTAACCTGTCAGTGGACCTTGGGGCAAACATTTGCAGCTGGGCACCTATTAAAGGGGAAAAACAGACATTTTTAAAAAAAACGGACATTATTCTGGAAGCTATAAAAGTGGCCATATACGATAAATGGTGTATAGAATTTCAACATTTGCAATTTACTGTAAATAAACATGCTGTGACTTTCTGAAACTACACAATCTAACCATAAACACTTAGAAAAGAAAATGGCTTAAATAATGTAACAAACAGTCATTTTAAGTCCAACCATGATGGGAATTATTTCCCATTTATTGTCTGGGCTCTGACTGGGCCGTTCCAACACTTATCTGGATGTTTGCTTTGGGTCGCTGTCATCATCTTCAGCTCTCTAGCAGACCCCTGAAGGTTTAGTGCCAACATTGACTGGTATTTAAAAGTGTTCATCATTCCCTCCTCCTGGACTACAGCTCCAGGTGGAGAACAGGCAAACTCCACACAGAAAAGCCCCAAGCCGGAATCCAACCTGCGGCCCTCTTGTTGTGAGGTGAGAGTGCTAACCACTGCACCACCCTGCAGCCCCCTGCTGCACCTATCTTCCTTATTTTCCTGCTCCTCTTGCTGCTCCATCTGCCCCCTCTTCAGCTCCTTCTGCCCCCCCCCCTCCTCCCCCCCCCCCTCCTCCCCCCCCCCTCCCCCCCCCTCCTTCTTCCTCCCCCTTTTTTTTTTTTTTTTTTTTTTTTTTCTCTTCTCTCCTTTCTTCTTTTTTCTTTTCTTTTTTCTCTTTTTTTTTTTTTTTTTTTTGGGAGGTTTCTCTTTTTTTTTCTCTCTCTTCTCCTGTGGGACTCCCTTCTCTTGGTTTGGCCCCTCCGGTTCTTGTTATTTTGTTGGTTTTTTCCCCCCTTGTTTTTTTTGTGGTTTTTTGCGCCCCCCCCAGGGGTTCCAAACTTTTTCAAAGAGGGCCAGATTTGGTGAGGTTAAATGTGTGGGGGCCGACCATTCAGCCTGACACTCTGAACCATTAACATGATAACAGAATAACAGGTATCTCATTCGAGGGCCGTATCAATCTGTGTATCATTTGTTCTTTTGTTTTTCAACTGAACATCAAAAATCAAAAAACAAAAATATGTTATTTGATTTAGAATCAGACACGATCACAATCAAACACAAAATTTATGTCAATTTTAGACTTGGATCAAAAATATGAAATGGAAAAATGAGTGCTGGGCCAAATTTGATTTTAATATTTGGTATACAAGACCCAGTTTGATTATCAGTTGAAAAACAAGAACAAATGATCCATGGATTGAAAAGACTCAGAGCATATCCATTAAAAAAAGAGAAAAAAATAGAAGTGATTCACCTCAGAAGACTAAACATGTAACTTGTCTGCACTAATGTGAAGGGTGGCTCTGAGATCTGGACTACAGGCGTTTTTTATTTCTCCAGGGGGCCCCCCCGGGGGCAGGGAAAGGAAAAAAACTTCTCTCTTTTACTCAAAAAACCCCGTTAAAACCCCCCCAAAGAAGGGGGTCTGCTCCACCCCTCCTCATTTCCACCACTTTTGGGGATCTTATTTAATTTAATTTAATTTGGAAATTTAAACACGCCCCGCAATTGGCCCGCGGGCCGGACTTTGGACATGCCTGCCCCAGGCCATCAGTGACCGGGTGGCACTACACTGTGAGAGAAGAAAAGCAGCAAAAACACAAAAAACAGTCGTCGTCCCCTCTGTGTCCCTACTTCACCACTGCCTCTGTCAATATATATAAAGAAGTACGTGAATCAGTTCCACGCTGCATTCAACAGAGGACCATTGAAAGTAAACTTTGAAGAAGAAGAAGGTGGGTTTGACCTTCTGTTTGTCTATGAAGTATTACTTAGTCAATAAGTCAAATATTACTTGTTGTACTGACTACTTGTCTTTCCTCCCTCTCTCACTCCACCACCTGGTGGTGGAGGTAGGTTTAGTTTAGTTTCCAACTTTTCCAAGTTTTACATTTCAGTTTCAAGGTTTTTCAGCAGTGCAGTGCGATCATTTGATCTTGAACATTTTTTGGTGAGTCATTTCACATTTCTGCAGTTTCAGCAATGCTTTGCAATTAATTAGTGTGTCTCCGTATTGTTCTTTGAATCTTTATTCATCAACTCAACGTCTTTTTTGGATTACTCCTGCATACTTTGAGCTACAGAAACCGCTCAACTATCAAAATACTCCAATATTCAGATAGATGCATTCAAATTTAGCTCTTTTGGCACTATTACAGTTTAGCTTCAATGTATTTCAGCTCTTAGCTTCTTTAGGTAATGCAGCTGAGCTTCCAACTCTGCCAGGTGTACATCACAACCTCAAGGTTTTGCAGCAGTGCAGTGCAATGAACTTGAGTTCTAACATTTTTAGGCAAGTGATTTCACCTTTCTGCATTTTCAGCAATGCTTTGCAATTAATATCAGCATTCACACGCATTTTCAGCAGGAAATGCATTTTCTAGTTTAGGATTGAGAACATAATCACCATGAAACTTTTCTTTCTTTCATTCTCACTCTCATCGCTGGCTCCTGTGGTCAAAACACAAGCTCCTCAAAAGGCTGTAAACATGGGACTCATCTAAATTTACATTTCATTTAAAGAGTGATGTCTGCACTGACCAGTTTCTGTTTAATACTGTAAAATGTCCCGCTCATTATGTATTGGCCACAGTTCTTTAAAAAAACTAATTTAAGGGATCAAAGAAATGATGGTTCATGTGCTTATGCAAGTAATTAATATGGACAATATATCATTTGTTGTGTTATTGGCCTCAAAAATCTGCATTGTTCCCGCTATAGCAGGGTGGGCACTTATTGTTCCTGGGGAAAAAGGAAGTATTTGAACCATACAGGACTGACTGTTTAGGGTAATAATGTTTCCATTAACTAAACTTAATATTTAACTTAACATAAACACTTACATTTAACATTTAACTTAGTATTAACACTTAGATTTCCTTCTTTGGTTCATGCAGCTTTGTAAAGTCCTCTCTGCTTTAGTATCGTAGCCAGCAGCTCCTCGGCTGTCCTCTCCTTCTCATCTCCAGACAGCTTTCTGGATTTGTCTATATGTTTTGCCTCAAAGTGACAGTTCAAGCTATATTCTTTGAATACAGACATGATTTTCGCAAACTAAGCTCACAGCTTTACCACCAACCTCTGCGAAAAACTACTTAGCAGTCCAGGACTTATTGAAGATGTACCGCTGGAGGGACCGCTGCCTGTGGACTAGGACTGGACCTCCAGTGGACTAGGACTGGACCATGTTTGTCGTTTTAACACCAGAAAAGATGCTAGATTTGTCTCTAGTCACTTTTTTTGACAAAGAGTCGCTGGAGGGGTCTGAAAACTAAATATAGAGATGAAGTCGCTTAGTCGCTTCCAGAATTTCCCTCCGGGGATTAATAAAGGTTCATCTTATCTTATCTTATCTTACTACACTGCAGCCTCAGCAGGTGACGCTACTTCAATCATCATTCACGTCAGTTACATCACTGTCAGGTGAGACAGGAAGAAGCACACTAACAATACACGAGCATTTCAAAATAAAAGCTGTTTTCCTTAGTATTTGTTTTTTTTTGTTTTTTTTTTAGCTTTGTAGGGTAAATTGATGGATGGTTGGATTCAGTTTGAACACCAACTCCTCTTATGTTCTGGAAAACCAGAAACAACAAAATATGTATTTCACTCACCTACAAACGCCATGTAATTCTGGCAGGTATATTGTAGGTAAATGTGCATGCTACAATATGGGATGGTGAGTGATAAGGATGTTAATTAACCACTTTATTTCCTTTGATTTTTAGTAAGTTTAGCTTAAAAATACAAAATATTGACACTTGTGATAATATCTATTACATATCTATTTCATTTATACCACACCATGTATACATGTATACTCATTCCCATATTATGTGGAAATGTGCACATACAGGTGCAAATGAAAGCCATGGGTGAATCTTTAAATGTGTACATTTTAATGCCTATTTGGGTGGGAACATGGAGACACTCTAGTCACATTCAGTGATGGACACAATGTCACTTTTTGCTCTGGAAATGTGCTGAATATTGGGGCCGCTGCCTCCTTTGCACACCAAGCCTTTATCTGTCATCCAAAATTGCTGCATTAAAAGTAAATACAATCTCCTGTTAGATGATAGACGCTGGACGCCCTGTTTTGGACTTCGTTATCCATTGCATCCATGTAATAATTCAATTTTGTCTCGTATTGCAAATTTTCACAAAAAAAGTACTGGTAATAAGAATTATGAGACTGTGTGAAAGGTTTCTGTGTGTAACGTTTTTTAAATCAGCTGACGGATTAATAAAACGCATACAAACAATACAGACTTGGTGCACAAAGACCTTAGTAAATTATCGACTAACTGAACTAACTGAAGATTTATTTAATTCATTATTTGATTTTTATGCTTTTTTTCAAGCTGAATGACTTATATATATCCAAGAAAGTTATGAGCACATCTCTGATAAACAAACGATTTAAACCGTGTTAATCCACTAAGAATGTCTTTGGTTGAGGACAGTCCTGCTTCATATGTAATAAATCATTGAGGCCAAATATCTGACAAATCACAAACCTCATATCTAGTGTTTGACAGTGTGCACAAATATGCAGTCTATAACTACAATAAACAAGGAAATATGCCCATTTACAAACTCTGTCGTCCTACTTTATCAATATAACAAATAAAAAACAAACTAAATGAAAGCATAATCCATCTGATTAAGTCTTGTGCATTCATAACAACATGTATCGGGTGAGGCCCCCCCCTCGAAGCTCCCGAAGGCGGTGACAGTGTCGGAGCATGTTCAGAATCCCTTGAAACCGTTTGTCCACCTTCATCTGAGTAAATTCACGAATGTCATCCTCCACCACAAAAAACTGACCTGAAAGACATTTCGACACAACAGTAAGACCAGTGTGTCGCTCCTGCTGAGTCAATAATTTAAATATCTTAGCCAAGTCAAACATTGAATGGTTCTTAAATAATTGTACGTTCCAGATTTATAGCCTGGCTCCAGCCCCACTGCGACCCTGAACTGGATAAGTAGTAAAAGATAACGGATGGATGGTAAGTTAGTAAGCTATGGAGGACAGAACCTGCCAGCATCAAGTATAAATGAATAAATAAATAAATAAATGACTTGATAAATAAATACTATATGTCATTACATGTAGCAAAATAATATTAAAAATAAATGTATCCATTTATTGATAAAAGGTGACATTGATATTTCTGTTTTAATTTGCTTCTATATATATTTAGCTATTAATTCCCTTATTTATTTCGCATAATCTTGTCAGGCAGAAATGCACAAAGATAAATATATACAGTTGTGCTCAAAAGTTTACATCCCCCAGTTTTGAGAACTTTATCAATTAATGGCTACATTCAATAACATTTATTTATCGAGTCAATTGTTTATTTTTGATTTTGGCAGGTTCCATCCTCCATAGTAAACCTGCTTTTTACAGTAAAACACAGCGATGGCTCAGACTCCTACAGGATCAATAGTCTCCAAAATCTTGTTGTTATATTATTCATCTTTTGAAAAAGGTCAGCGTGCTGTTCATTTGAAACAGACCAAGCTGGCTACTTGTTCTCTGTTCAACTGTCTACTCCATGTGCCTGCTCACCATTCCCAATATGATAAAAAAATATGGCAATAAAAGCATATTGATGTATGGGATCAGATCAACATGTCACATCAGAATTCATTTAGGTTAGAACTTTGCTGAGAGCACCGATCAGACAATATGATATGTTATCTAATGGTCCTACTAATACCTAATCCAAACCTACTGATCATCATTTCTGAAACAGCAACAGCTGCTCGTTTCGGTTTTTGTACCTTTTGTATCTTTCGTCTCCTGGTCCTTGAAGCGCTGTTGTAGCTTGCGTGAATGATTGTTGAGAGTTTTCACTGGCTGATGGAGGATCTTATACTTGGCTGTGACAGCTGTGTTAATGCTCTCCACCGCAGCATTAAGTTGATGATAAGATACACGTCCTTTCATGTACCTGAGTTGGACACAATGATCACATACATCTTAAAAAGACAGTTTAATCTCTAGGCAAAAGATGAAAAATATTACCCGTAATATTTTTTTATTATATGTTTCTTTTTTTTTTTTTTTTTTTTTTTTTAACACTATACCAGGGGAAAAAGCTGAATTATACACTTCTAGTGACATTTAATTTGGAAAATATATAAATTAAGAGAGTAAAAATGTTTGATTTTCAGCACGTATGTAGAGATATCCTGAAGTCAAATATATCAGTTATTATTTATACATTTTTTTCAAGCAAGCCAAAAATCAAAAAATATTTTTTCTCACAAATTAGAGGCATTTTTAAAATAATTATAGGCTTCATATTACTTTATACTTCTGGTTAATTTAATCCAATCAATCTTACTTCCATATAGTATTTTGTATATACAGTACAGTTCCCTTTATTAACACCTTATTTTGAAAACCACTGGGGCTGCTTGAATGTATTTAAAGTCCATGTAAAGCAAAAATGAATATGCATTCAGTGTTTGTCACACCACATAAAAAATGTGTTACTTAACCACCCAGCCATATTTGAATGATTAAAAAAAATGCCAAGTATACATATAAAAAAAGGAAAAATAAGCAGTATTCTCTGCTTCGAGATGCTGGGGGCATGTCCGCTGAAGGCGCTGAAGCCTCGCCCACAGGGTGGGGAAGGTGCAGCCTGTCAGGATTCCCTCAGTAGCAGCGAGCGAAGAGCCCAGAGCCAAGTCCCCCTCCGATAGGCGGATTGGGGAAAAGTAGTATATGGAAGACCTCTTGCCGCTGATCAAGGCTCAGCCCGTGGACTGTGTGAGGCCGGTAACGGCCCGTGTTGTACGAGGGTCCGGTCATCTCTTGGGTTGTTTGGGACTGCAGCCCAAAGCAGGATTTCTCTCCAGTGCTTATGGGTCTCCAACCCACAACCCTGGGATTATGAGACTGCTCCACTGCGATGAGAGATCAAGCAGCTCTGGACATTCTGGCATCCAGGGAAGATGCATTCGCAGGGCAGTGTCGATGAGGGCATAGCTAGCTAAGGATGGCTCCACTGCGTCATCCAGCCATGCTTTCAGCCCGCCTAAAAAATCCTGAACACTAAACTGGAGAAAAACAGTTTAACAGTCTCACTCCACAATCCAGTACTCCAATCCAGTCCAGTCTTTTCTCGTGTTTTCAGGAGTATTTTACAACATTTAAAATGTGTTTAGAGGCAAATCTCTGAATTTCCTTTACACAGACTTAACATAAATGCCAGTATATGGGTGCTCTACAGTTGTAGCGTCAGCCAATTTGACCTCGGAGATGAGAGTGACGGCTGGTTTGACCGCAAGTTACCACAATACAATAACGTTTCCTGTCCATGACAGAGTTAGCATGCAGCTTTAGCCATCATGTCTAGCTCTGCTTTTCTTGCAATGTGTGAAACCCCTGTGGTTTGCTTTGGTTGGCGGACACGGAACAAATATGATGTCACATTACTCCGACTACAACAATAAAAGCAGTAACTTCCTTCTACCTCCACATAGACTCAAATGAAGCAAATATATTGATTCTGGTATTTTAAAAAAATCAATTTCAAAATCGTAAAAAAAATAAATACATCAATTGTGATACATAGCCGAACTTTTTTTGCCCTATGAACAATATCAATAAACATCACATCATGTTGGATATTAGTATATTAGTAGTACTTACTGAGGGATGGTATCAAACTCTGGAATAGAGATAACCATAATCTCTCTGACGAAGCTCTTGTTGGTCTTTTTGACATTTTCCAACTGGACTGGCTGAACATCTGCGGCTTCATTCTGTTTCATTACAGGATCACTTCCACTGAGAGACGAGGGGAACATTAAACACGAGGCGTCAGTCAGTCATAGGAGCTGAAGCTGGTTTTCCTTGAGCTAGGTACTGAACATTTGGGTACCTGAATACCTGAATTTACTTAAGACTAAGTCTGACCTGAATGCTTTGAAGATTTGACCACTGCCATGGTAATCAATGTCCAAATCAGTAACCGAATGCATTGTGTAAATAGCCCATAAAATAAAGAATAGTAATCCCACATTGTTCATTATGCATCAACTTAAATAAGAGTTATTCTCAGACAGATAGCGCTGTTTGTTGTGTGTAGAGGGTTTATGTATCATTGTGGCTCTGTCTCAGGCACTGCAGCAGAATGGAGGATATCAATAGTCTCCATAAAGACAGGTCTCCCAGGCCCTGTTCAGACCTGGCATCAACATGCGTCTTGGGTGATCCAATCATAAGTGGAGGCTGTAACCCGTTAGTTCACACCTGGCACGTCCACATGCATCTCCAGTGACCACTTCTGATCTGATTTCTCTTTCCCGCTCTATATGCAAATAAGCACATAGTAAACACATGGCTATTACAGCACACGTTGACAGAATACAGTAGCATTTCCATTCTACGAGGCAGACAAGTGCTCATGTCTGCCTGTTCCACCTGAGAAACGCAGAGACCCAGGGATTGAAGCGGGATGTCAGTTAAGTAGGTGGTCCTTAATGTGGTCCGGGACAGGAAAATTTGCACTCATCAGCCTGGAAGCTGATCATGGGACGTACTTGGACGTTCCAACATGACAATGATCCAAAACACAAGGCCAAGTCCAGCTGTCATTGGTTCCAGCAGAATAAAGTGAAGGTTCTGGAGAGGCCGTCTCAGTTTCCTGACCTTAGTATCATTGATCCGCTCTGGGGAGATCTCAAACCAGCACTTCATGCAAGACAGGCCAAGAATTTACAGGAAATGGAGGCTTTCAACCAAGAAGAATGGGCTGCTTTACCATCAGAGAAAATAAAGAAGCTCATCCACAACTACCACAAGAGACTTAACTTCATTGATGTTAAAGGAGCAATACAAGGTATTAAGAACTGGGGGATCTAAACTTTTGATCAGGGTCATTTGGGAAGTTTCTGTTGTCATTCTAATTTAAAAAGAGTAAACACAGTTGTTTGACAATAAATGGCTTCACCCAACCACTAACCATGAGTGGAAAAAAAGTTTTTGTGTTATCATTCATATTCTCTGAAAAATGGTCAAGAAATCATAAATTCTGCCAAGGTAAACTTTTGAGCACAACTCTATGTGTATGTATGTATGTATGTATGTAAAAATAACAACAACTTATAAATCCCAAAATACCCCATGAAATAAGGAATAATCCCACAGCATCTCAGATGGATATCACTGTGTGTAGAGATGCGTGCATGTACAGTCGTGTGGCAGCGGCAGTGTCCCAGTCACTGAAACAGGGCAGACGAACACTGTGCCACAAAGCTTTGAATACTTCTCACCAAAGATTCAAAGCCCAAAACATGGTATTTGAGACAGCTTTAGTACAAGCATTATGTATGAGAGAGGTTGATACAGTCGGCCTACAGTGAGTCAGCCTGTACCTTTTAGTGACGCAACTTCTGTAATGTATAGCCAATAGTACTTAATTATATTACATCTACTAGATGTAAGGGATGCAGTTTGAGCTTAGTGAGAGATTTGCTTCCTGTAAATACAGAAGTTTGGTCTGTATTAGAAAAATCATAGGTGGCCAGTGTTCGACTGAACAGCATCAAGCATAAAGCATCATATAGTGTACATGTCCTCACTTTGCTGGGCCTTTCTTCCTGGGCATGTGTACAGGTATGTTGTCCTTAATGTGCTGGACATCCTCCAAATCCTTCTGGAATGACTCCTCAAGTTCCTGGAACACAATCAAACATCCTTCATTATTATCTCTGTTTGTGGTCATTTAGAAACAGTATCTCCATTACAGGTTTTGTCCACCAGAGATCAATGACAAGTTTATTTCACATTTCAAAATGTCCTGTTCTAATTTTAAGTATGCCTGTTGCACAACTGGATGAATCTGACAGTAGAGTAGCTTCATGACGTGCTGATTTTATACCCAGCATTAGCTGCATAATCTACAGTCCTCCAGTTTACCTTCAGATGCTTTAGCTGCTCTTTCTGTTGACCAACACATTTTTCAAACTCCTCCAGAAGACTCTCAAGTGCGAAAAGTTCTTGTCCAAGTTTCTTTCTTTGAGGCACTTCTAAATGTGGAGAGGGAAAAAAACACAGTGACGCATTCTGACACACTACATTAGCCGAGCATGATAAGAAAACCCAAAGATAGCAGTCATAAAAATCACTGTCATACCTACAACCGACAGATCCAGCATGCACTGTATGGATGAGATCCTGTCATGTATGTGGTGGCTGATATCAACCAGCTCACTCATTTTGCTGAAAAAGGGACACATTCAGTTAATTAGAAACAGCACTTCACACATTATAAAGAGATATCTGGTAAATTTAGTGGATAAAATAGACAAGGAGAACTTTAACTTTTGTACAGCTAACCCAAACACTTCGAAGTGCATTTGTATTTTTTTTTATATAAGTATGTAATAATAATAATACTAGTAATAATAATAATGTGCATTCATGTGTGCAGGGGTGCCATTATCCTGTTATGTCACAAAGTGCCTTCAGTGAGAGTGAGAGAGAGAGAGAGAGAGAGAGAGAGAGAGAGAGAGAGAGAGAGAGAGAGAGAGAGAGAGAGAGAGAGAGAGAGAGAGAGAGAGAGAGAGAAATGTAGAGTACTGAGTGAAAAAAAACAGTCCTAGTCAAGCATGGGCAAAAAAGAATGAATATTGGTTTATTGAAGATTCATGCAAGTTCAAACCAGAGGGGCCAATTAGGCCTATTCTGTATTTGTTGCTGAGAATTAAAAGTAATATTAAAATATAACATAAAACTGCTGCTGCAGTGTACTTTATGATTATAATTACTTCATCATTTTCAGTCCTTAACAATGAAAGCTACATAAAAGAGACAGATCACAGCCTTAACACTTCAGCAGGCAGTATATTTTTGGCATCATTGGGCAAAAATTAATCATAATAAACTTTCAGCATATTATAATTCAAGTGTTGTGGAGAAAACTAGACTTGTGCACCTCCTCATAGCTCTGTTTTTGGGCTTTAAAAAATCTAGTCTGTGTCAGAAGACTTTGACCAATCACAGGTCATTTTAGAGAGAAAGCGTTCCTATTGGCTGCTCATTCAAGGGAGGCAGCTGTCAATCACTCAAAATCTCTGTGGCAAACAGCCACACTAAGCAGCGCTGATCAAATATGAATTAATATTCTGTTTCTGTAATGAATATTTCTCTCCTCAAATGTTTTCAGAAACATCTTGTAGTTACTGTTTAGCTATAAAATGAAAGAGTTTGTAACCCAGCTGCCATGTTGAGACCAGTTGAGGAAATACCAATACTTTCTCATCTTATAGCTAAACAGTAACTACAAGATGTTTCTGAAAACATTTGAGGAGAGAAATAGGCATTACAGAAACAGGATATTGATTCATATTTATATTGGATCAGCGCTGCCTAGTGTGACTGTTTGGTAGGAGTTTACCAGTAACTGACATCTGCTCAGAGAAGGCAAGGCTCCAGCTCAGCTCTGATTGGTTGTTTTCCTCTGGTCTCTGAAATCTTGCAGATGCCATTAAGAGCACTGGAGGACACAGAGGAATAAGATTTCTTTTCAGATTATCGGTCTCCTACACTACTGTCAGGATACTGGCCGTTTAATAAAGCCTTTTTTTTTTTAAATCATATTTGCTCCAATTCTATCTACTGCTGCTTTAATATATGCAAATATTTTAACCAATACATTACATGCATACATGCATACATACATACATACATACATAGATACCAAAACATGGTTTCCGATCCGCACAACAGAGAAATGACAGACGTTACGTTAAACTTGATGGAGATCTGACAGCTCTACGTAGTATAACTGTGGGTTTCATCCTGGAGCAACGTAACGTAGTCCGGATGGGCACAAAGCTGTGATGTCGGCTTTATCGTGTTTTCACAATCAAGATTTAAGGTTTCACTGGTTGCTCTTTCATTTAAGTTCCCCTTAAAAAGTGAATCGTTAAACCAACTTCAGCGTCAATGACATTTTAACACGATACAATGAATATAATTTGATGTAAAGTTTGGGTTTAACGTTACTTACTTACTACTTACTCGCTACTTCTTCGTTTAACATTATCTGGTCAAAATATTGAGCTAACAGCTCAGTTCTAACGTTGACGTTAGCTTAATAATATCAGTGGCTGAGACACCACCTGGCATGCACTGTCTGCGAGGATATGTAACCGTAAACTTCAGACTGGGTTTAAATTCAGATAACTTACACGGAGCTGTCTTCCCCGTCCTCGTCTCTTCCTCAATACTGCGTTGCTTCACTTTCCCGGGTTCAAGGAGATTCAATCCCTTACAGAGCTGCAGAGCCAATCAGAGCCACGAAGACGTACGCATGCGCGACATCAACAGCAGTTTTAGATGTACGCATGCGCGACATCAACAGTAGTTTTAGACGTACGCATGCGCGACTTCAACAGCAGTTTTAGATGTACGCATGCGCGACTTCAACAGCAGTTTTAGATGTACAAAACCAACGGAGATTGTTAAACTATATATCTATCTGTATCTATCTATATATATATAGATAGAAGTACATAAGGACCATTGAAAGTAAGCTTTGACCATTCACTTCATATGGTTGAAGAAGGTAAGAACAAGTGTCTGATGTGAGGAAAGTGACTTAGGATTAATTACTATTTAGCCAATATTTCAAAGATTACTTGCTTGTACTGACTACTTGTCTTTCCTCTGTCTCTCTCTCTCTCTCTCATCACTCCACCACCTGGTGGTGGAGGTAGGTTTGGTTTGTCCAACTCTGCAAGTTTTACATTTCAATTTCAAGGTTTTTCAGCAGTGCAGTGCGATCATTTGCTCTTTAACATTTTTAGGTGAGTCATTTCACATTTCTGCAGTTTCAGCAATGCTTTGCAATTAATTAGTGTGTCACCGTATTGTTCTTTGAATCTTTGTTCAACAACTTCAACATCTTTTTTGGATTACTCCTGCATACTTTGAGCAGTTGTGCTGAAGGGACAATTCTTATCTTAACCCCAAACTACCACAATTTATTTTTGTATGCATGTGTACACTGTAAATGAGGATGGCCTCCATTTTCCTTTTATTCCTAGAAAGAAATGACTCTGCAGCTTGGCCAGTCCAAATATTAAATTTTAGGTTCTCAAACAGTTTGACCCATTGGTAAATTTGCCACCACTTCAGAATTGGTCTGACCAATTGGTCAGGCCAAGACCAGTCTGTAGTTGTAATTGTCACAACCATAGTAAGACCTACATCATAGTCTGCTTTGATCTGCCCCAGTACCTATTAACCAGAACAAAGCCTTTATAGAAAAAAAAAAAAAAAAGAAAGAAAAAGAAATCAGAGTCAAACTTGAATAAAACAAATGAATAGCCACAGTGATGCTGTGGTTGCGTACCATTTATGACCAGTAATGCAACTTTATTCAAGTTTAGCACCATGTCCATTTGCATCGATTACCCTGCCTGTCTAGCACTTTAGAGACAACATTTCCTAAGAACATCAGATTTTGCAAAGAAAGGAGTTTTAGAAACAGAAATCTTCTGAAAGCAATTTATTGGCATCAGATCATGTAGGTGGAACAAGACCTGCAAAAGCAAAGACACTGAATCAGTTGGTTGATAGAAATCAAAATCCTAGAAACAGTACTTGATCAGATGTTGAGTGAACAAAGTCTTACCAGCAAGGTCTTTAAAAAGTTCCTTTGGTTGGAGCTTTAGAAGGACCACTTTGCTTAGGTTTGCTGATGCGTACTGGCATGGGCTGGAAAACAGGTTCTCCTGGGGTGTAGCGGGTTTGAGCAAATACTACTTTCCCTCGCTGGTAGCTTGAACGAGAGCTGAATGAGTAGACTGGCTTCAGATCAGACACGTCACTGAGGACTGGCTCAGGGTCATCACCAGCATGGTAGCCATTAGCAGATCCAGAGATCCGGCTGTCTCCTACATAAGCGCTTCCTGAGCTACCATAGCCAGCACCATAGTCACCTGGAGCACTGCTGTCATATCCAGACATTGCATAAGCAAGCCCATGTTCACTGACCTCAGGGCTGTTATAGGGTTCATCCTCAAAATTATCATGGCCACCATCAAACCCATCATCCACAGTATTGTCAGTGCTGCTGTCACTGGCAAGTCCATCACTTGAAATGTCATCTTGAGGTGCAGGGAGTTCAGCAGCTTCAGAGCTTGGGTTGGGTGGACTTTGTGGAGAGGAGCTGCTGTCTGGGTCAGAACTCCGACCCATTCCACCAAACCAGTTCCCAGAAAAAAATGGATACTGCATGAAGCTTGTGGCAGCATGGTTTGCACCATGTCCTGTGGACAGAAAAACACAGTACTTGATAAACATTTAAGGCTGTGCAGTAATAGAACTCTCAACTCAAAGAAGTTAATTTAATTAGACCAGCCCAGCACATCTTACCCTTTCCCACAGGGCCACAGGTGATGCTTCCAATCAGCAAACATGAAATCAACACCCTGTAGATACATTTCAGTTTTAGATAAGGGTTATCAAATTTAATAATTACAGCCAGAAATTAAAGTCATGTACTTACCTCATCCTGCAGTTAAGTGTGTCGATTCCAGATAGTTAATGCTGATTTGTGACCTTTCCCCAAGACACTGCAAAAACAGGAAAGCTCTGGTTTCTGATGTAACACCCATAATGAAAATTAAACAAACAACCCAAAAAACACACACAAAAAAACACATTTACCTGCTAACACACCCTGCAGGTCTTCCCAACAGGAGTCCTTCTGTAGTGTCTGCATGAGCTGAGGGCTGCTTTTAAATGATTCTCAGTGCTGGAGAACTGATTGCTCAGTAGCAACAGCTGGTTGTTAAGGAAGCAAGGGTGTGGTGAATTGGCCTTCGTTTTGAGGAAGAAAGAAAAGATGCATCCCAAGTCTCTTAAAGCAGTGGTGGGCAGAAATGGAGCAAATGTGATTTTAAAAAAGTTATTTTAAAAGAAGAAAAAAATATTTTATTATATATAACAGTCACTACATCCTGACAGTAGTGCATGAGACAGGTAATCTGAAAAAAATCATGTTCCTCTCTGTCCTCCGGTGCTCCTGATGGTATCTGCAAGATTTCACACACTGGAGGAAAACAACCAGTCAGGACTGATCTGGAGTCTGGCTCTCTCTGAGCAGCTGTCAGTCGATCCCAGCTGGGGATTGGGTGAAGGCGGGGTTCACCCTGGACAGGTCGCCAGTCCATCGCAGGGCACATAGAGGCAGCCAATCATTCATGCTCACATTCACACCTACGGCAGGTTTAGAAACTAAACTAAACTATTAAATGAATGAAAAATGAACTGTGCAGTGGTGATTATTCATTAAATATTTTTTCTTTTTTAACTCTTTGCAGTGGTGGAATTATTGATCAAATCAATATTTTTATAGTAATGTCTGTTTTATCTATTTATGTACCATGGTTGCAATCATTCATCAAATCATTTTTTATAATGTTTCTTTGATCTATTCGTTGGAAGTATTGATCAAATCATTGTTTTTTATAATAATGTTTGTTTTATCTATTTATGTGCAGTGGTTGTGAATAATATTGAGAATTTCCTGTACTTATTTTTTGTTTTCATGGCAATCTACCGGCCTATACTCCACTCCAGTAGGTGGCGCGAATGCACCTATAAGATGTTTTGCCAACCTCCATTAAAATATAAAGACGCGAGATAGCCACCTAGCTAGCTAGCGGTGGAATTAGCAAGCTAGCCCAGCTGTAGCACGTCAAGCCCCACAGACTTACATCATATCTACGGGACGACGCCTGTGACGTATAATTTCAGCGCCTTTTCGCTGCGTTGCATGGGTTTTATGTAGCAGTATATTACAACCATAGAATGAATAATTAGAACGTAAGTACTATAAATTATATGAAGACTTACTGTAAAGTTAAGTTGTCCATGTGATGGCGAGATGACTTCAGCAATTCTCTCAGCGATTCACATTTTAACGAAACCTCTTGGCGGTAAGTGGATAACTTAGATTAACAGAGGATAACGGAGGTAACAGTAACGATGCAGTTAACGTTAGCGATTCTATGTATGGATAGATTTTTGCATGCGTAATGGACTGTATTTGAAAGAGCGTGAATAAATTATATAAGGTTATTTTCAATAAGTGCTTCCAGTGAATTGAGGGAACCTCAAGTTATGAGCAAAGTCTTACAGTCTTTAATGCACATATTTAGATTATAATTCACAGTTTTTAATGCACATTTTATCTAATAATACATGTAATCTGTCACATGTACATGTCACTATAAATATAAATCCTACTCACTGTACACACAGTATATAGACATCTACACATGTACATGCTGTAGATAATCATCTAGTCCATATATATCACCCAGTATTTATTTCTTTGGACCCTTTGTATTGTTTACAACATCCAAAAGACTTGTATATAGACATTTTATTTTATTTCTATTGTATTCTTTTATTTTGTCATTTTTATTCTGTGTAAGTACATTGAGAGAGCTGCATATAACCTGAGTCAATTTCCATGTATATAAATACTTGGCAAAGTAAACCTGATTCTGATTCTGAGCTGATCTGCTGTAAATTATCTTTAAAAAAAAAAACAAAAAAAACAAAAAAAAATTTCCCTCCGGGGATTAATAAAGGTTCATCTTATTTTATCTTAAATTCATTAACACACGTGTGTTATTTATTTAGGAAAGCAGGCTACATACAGTCAGCAGTCCTGTACAGAAATAGTTATTCACAACCCAACCACCAGCCAAAAAACACTGGTAATCTGTTGAGTGGCTGGTAGATTTTGGAATCCGTCAGCCACAGTGTCAGGTGGGAAAAAAACCTTTATTTCCAACACTGTTCACAACCATAATGCAATGTTCTGTGTTATTGTCAGCTGAGGCATCTGTGCATGATGCTCAGTCCTCACATCAGGAGGCTCTCCTGGCAGCGCTGCAGGCCAACAGGGCCCTTCTCCTGGAACAGCTTCAGAGTGAGAGCAGCTTTGAGGAGGTGAAGAGGCTGAGGGGGGAGGTTATGGCCGTGGCAAACTGGTTCTCCCATGATACAGAAGACGCCACATGGGCCTTTGTCCAGGAGTGTCTCCTACTGCTCCTCGCCTTAGCACAACACCTGTCTGTTGAGCTGAAACTTTTCAAGCAGACCCCCGCTCCATCTGCAGCTAAACAATGCACTCCTGAGATGGCTCCACCTTTACCTCCTGATGTCCTCAGTGTCACCCAGCAGAAGACGCTTGGAGCAGCTCTTCAGTTTGTGGTTTCTCTGGGGCTCTGCCCATACTTGGCCCCTGGAGTGGGTGTATCACTGGGTCGCAGGTCAGCATTTGGAGCCATGGTAGAAAAACTTGTACGTGGCGGGACGGTGCCAGCAGTGGAACGCCGCCTTCTTACCACCACAAATATCCTATTGCAGTTGGCAGAACTGTCATCGCTTGCGACATTGGTGTTCACACGGCATCTGGGGGATGTGATGGCAGCACTGTGCCAGCTTGGCTACCAGCCACACCGAAGACAGAGAAGTGGCACAGAAGAGGAGACGGTAACACATCTGGATATGATGGGATTTTGTAAAAAAAATTCTTTTGATGCATGTAGTCAAGAGACATAAAAAAACATCTTTTTTTTTTTCTTCTTTTTAGATGCAGGAGCTCAGTGCTGATGAATGTCGAACTTGTAAGGAGGCCCTCAAAAGCCTTCTAGGAAAAGTCTACCAGCCACTTGTTATCAAGGAGCTGCTGATCCTCCAAGGTGGACCCAAACAGGTGTGCATGTCTATGGGCCTTTTCTATTTCCCACTTTGTACATCCTTGATTCCTTTTCTTGACTCCTTCCCTCATGTCTTCCACGGGAGATGCAAGCGTAGGAGGCAAGGAAGGGATGTGAGGAACGATGGGGTGAGGCAACAGTCATGTCACAAATGAGACACCCTGGCCTCGGAGTCGTCGTGTTAAAGCAATGTCAGCTGCATTGTTTTGTTACACCACTGTATTCTATGATCTCTGTCAGATGAGCACCACAGTGTGAAGCCAGTGAAATAGTCCGTAGGATGGATGTAAAACTCTGGGTGCCACTGCACTAAAATGATGAACCTCTCCTTCATGTATTTCCTGTAGACTAATATTTATGGAAGAAAGAAAAGATATCTGTTGGCTGTGGTTGGTTGTTCTTCGTCACATGACGTGCTGCAGAGTTCCAGTGCTCCCGTATGAGTGCACTTTCTATGCATCTACACTGACAAAAATGGATTTGAGTGCACAAAAGTCACGACATATGTACAGGCTCTGAGGGACTTTTGGAGATTATTAGCAGCTAATGCTGCAAGCTACTTTCATTGGAAAAGAGTTGGAAACACTGAGCTTGGGTTTTGGGTCAGTTTATTATTGGTCACATTGAGTTCCCACTGAGGGCACCACCTCATATTATAAGTGTAAGTAACTCAGCAGCTATATTTTATTTTTAAGCTTTAAGCTCCAAGGCCAGTTTTTAACTTCTGTTTTTTCTGGTTTGTTCTTGGTAAATCTACTATCAACAAATTTCCCACTTTACATAGACCCAAATAAATAAAAAATAAATAAATAAATAAAAAATACTCTGCTACGTAAGTAGTAGTAGTAAGAATCCTGCATTTAAAATCTTACTTCAGTAAAAGTACTAAGTATTGGTTAGCAGTATATACTTAAAGTTCCAAAAAGTCTAAAAGTACTCATTATGCAGAATGGTCCATGTCAGAATGATACCTTTGATACTGATAATACTGATTACTGTGTACAGTATATAACATTAATATTGCAGCTGGTTATGGTGTGGCAAACTGTAAACACTTAACTGCTTGGCAGCTTAATCTTAATAAATATAATTATTAGTTAATTCAGATTATTAATACAAAATATGAATCTGTAAAGTGCTGCAGTGGTTAGCAAGAGGGTTGAAGAAGAAGAAGAAGAACCTTTATTAGTCCCACGAGGGGAAATTCAATTTTTACACTCTGTTGTTAACTTATACACAGTACATGCAGACCTGAAACACACACATGCACAAACAGGACCCATATACATGCATCAATGGAGAGATGTCAGAGTGAGGGGGCTGCTCCTGACAAGCACCCCGAGCAGCTGGGGGTTTGGTGCCTTGCTCAGGGGCACCTCGGCAGTGCCCAAGAGGTAAACTGGCACCTCTCCAGCTACCAGTTCACACTCAGTTCTTGGTCCATGTCAGGACTTGAACCGGTGACCCTCCGGTTCCCAAGCCAACTCCCTACAGACTGAGCTACTGCTGCACCCTGCTCGGTGAATCTGGCTTGGGGCCCTTCTGGGTGGAGTTTATATGTTTTCTCTGGGTGCTCCGGCTTCCTCCCACAGTCCAGAGATATGCAGGTTAGGTTAATTGATGACTCTAAATTGCCCGTAGGTGTGAAGGTGAGTGTGTGTGAGTGTGAATGGTTGTCTGTCTCTATGTTGTCTGTCTCTATGTGCCCTGCGATGGACTGGAGACCTGTCCAGGGTGAACCCCGCCGTCATCCAATGCCAGCTGGGATTGGCTCCAGCCCCCCATGACCCCTAACAGGATAAGGGGTTGGATGGATGAATCTGTAAAGTAACTAATGTGGTCAGATAAATGTAGTGCAGTAAAAAGTACATTTCCCTCTGAGATTTAGTGGAGTAGGTGTATAAAGTATCAGAAAATGGATAATACTGAAGTAAAGTACAACTACCTCAAAATTGTACATAAGTACATGTACTTTACATCAGTGGGTGTTTGTTAGGCCTTGTTTTATATGTCCTGTTCCTCCTTTTAGTCCGGTGCAGCGGGAAGCTCCCATGGTTCCAGCAGCAAGGCAGCTCTGGGATCAGCCCCCACCTGGCTGAGGCATCTCTGTGGTCAGCTGCTGTCTGAGCGCCTCATGCAGCCTAATGGCGTCCAGGCTGTAGTCAGAGCCATCCTGGAGGGAGGAGCAGGTGAGTAAGGGGGAGGTAATGATGGGAGAATGGAAGAAGGAAAAGTAGTGAGGAGCACAGTCTGACTGAAACACGTAGTTGACCTAGTTAACTTGAACAATAACAGCACCAAGGTGAAATATAGAGGTTACATTAGTTTCACTGATTCATCTGTCCCCATCACACTGTTTGCCTTTAATATAATGCATAATATCGTGTAGTTTAGCTTTTTATCTTATTATACAGTAGAGAGGAACTACTATCTGATGTATCCAGACCTAACTGAATCACTGTTTCTGTCCTCTAGGGGGCGAGTCAGACTGGAGGAAATGTGATAGCGTGGCCAGGATCCTGGTGACCTGTCCTCAACAGTCTGCCTCAGCAGACGCCTACTACAGACAAGTCTGTCATCAGGTCAGCTCAACACACAAACACACAGGCTATCTAATATTGTTACACATGCTAAGAAAGCATACGAGCGCATGCAGTAAAATATAGTCAATTAAACATCAGCACATAGGCCCACGCAGCTACAGAATATTTAGAACTGTATTTATTTTTCACTCCCCGTCAACGTTATTTCTTTATAAGGAAAGTATTCAGGTTTTTTTTGCAACATGAGCTATGCCATGCAGCGTATGCTGGGTGGAGTTTGGTATCAAATCAATGTAAATTTCGCCCTGACTATATGCTGGTGTCCATGGATGCTCAGCCTTCTTCATGGGTGCTGGGGCCTGGAAGCACACACATACTTGAATTCACACTAAACTCTGCAGTGTAGACAGTGAAGAGCCTTTATCAAGTAGAAGACCTTCATCACTCCTGGACAGGATTCCTGTTATTGATGCTTTCCGACGGTCACGCATGCACAATGATGTAACGCCGTTCGCACACTTTATCATTTCTCAGTTTCTTTGGGACCAGAGCCATAGCAGAGGGAAAAAATGCGCTCAAAAGTATGGTGCTACTACTACTAAACCTGATAGGCGCTCCCTATTTTCCCCCCACATCATGGTACACCGTGAAGAACAAATCTATGTTGCAATAAACAGGAGGAGAGTTAGTAACGTTAGCTATTAGCAGCCAGTGGGCAGCACAGTCCTGCTTGGATCAATAGCGCAGCGACTACTGTTAATGGAGGCTCCACTGAGTTACATTATGGTGCATTAAAGCTTTGTTTAGCAAAAATGACAATTGGCAAAGGTAAATTCTTACTTTGTCATGATGTGTTCAAATGTAATCTTGTAAAATTAAGTTTTTGACCAGAAAACATCTCCTTCAAACAGTTGTTAAGCCAAAAACATTTTTTTTATCAAAGCAAAAATTTAAATCATATTATTTCCTAACCAGTTACTGTACTGATGCAAAAAGATATTAAGATAAGATAAGATATTCCTTTAATAGTCCCACAGTGGAGAAATTCACAAAACACTATAGATGACAATAACAAAGTATAGTACTGTGTACAGTACCCTCCTACCCTAAATCACGAGCAGTCAGGTGATCAGCCAGTTTACAGAACAAAAGCCCAGGTTAGCTAAACCCATCTGACAGAGTAAACTAGGTATCCAGTGAATTTGTCATCTAAACTGTCCATTGTAGTCATCCATCACAGTTTACAGGCACACTGTCTGGTTCAACTATGAACTTCTGTAGAACCCTGATGAATTTGAGTTGGACTGCATCAGAGTTTGTTTATTTGAGTTGTATGGGGGCGGCAGTAGCTCAGTCTGTAGGGAGTTGGCTTGGGGACCGGAGGGTCACCGGTTCAAGTCCCGACATGGACCAAGAACTGAGTGTGAACTGGTAGCTGGGGGGGGCCCGTTTTTCCTCTTGGGCTCTCCCGAGGTCCCCCGGAGCAAGCCCCCAACCCCCCACCGCCCGGGGCGCTTGTCAGGAGCAGCCCCATCACTCTGACATCTCTCCATTGTTGCATGTTTGTGCATGTGTGTGTTTGGGTCTGCATGTACCGTGTATAAGTTAACAACAGGTGGAAAAATTGAATTTCCCCTCGTGGGACTAATAAAGGCTATCTTCTTCTTCTTTTTGTTGTTGTTGTTGTTGTTGTTGTTGTTGTTGTTGTTGTGTAGATCCTTGGCCTCCTGCACTTCAAGGACAAGCTGGCGGTCCAACAGTTTCAGCGTGTGGCCACCAGGGCGGTGCTCCTCATCGTGCAGGAGAAGCCCAGCTTTGCTCAGCAGTACCTGCTCAGTCCTCTGCTCGCACCTCTGCACCGCTGCACCACTGTTTCCAGTCAGTAACACGACCTAATGACTAATGGTGTTAGTGAAAACAAGAAGAAGAAATAATCAGGGCTGTCAATCGAATATATATATATATTATATACACACACACACACACACACACACACACTTTGTATATATATGTGTGTGTGTGTATTGTATATGTGTGTGTATATATATATATATATATATATATATTTGAAATGTATCTTGGGAGTGTGCAAATATGCTTTATATATACACATATACATATATATACATATATAAAGCATAAAACAGCATTTTTGCTCACTCCCAAGATACATTTTTAACAGATCAAAAATGTGCAATTAATTTGCCATTAATCATGATTGAGTACGGATAATCATGCGTTTAATCACAATTAATAATAATAATGCTAATATTTTAATCGATTGACAGCCCTAATTTATATATTACAAGCAATACATTATTAATTATTCTATAAAAGATATCACATATTGCCACTTGAAAGTCTGTTGAGCTTACATGCTATACTGTACATGCTATGTATACAGAAGATGTGCAGGTTGTATTTAAGTGACCTTTCTGTCAGCAGAGCAGATATTAGTTGTCCTGTTTGTCCTGCTAGCATCACCCTTTCTCAACAACAGCAGATGGATGATGAGTCAGATACCAGAGCTGAACTCTACGGTGCATATGCCTGTTTTCCAGATGAGGGTCATTCCCAAGCAGCTGTAGAGGAGTGGGAGCTGACACGTTGTGTGAATGATGTGTACATGGTGAGGACCCCCAAAGGCATCCAGTGAACACTACTGGTGCACCTCAGACTCACAGTAATGATCATAGCTCATACAGTTGGTCAGGTACAGAGAATGTACTCGTGATGTCTCAGTTTGCTTGGTCATACCGTATACATGTTGGAGGACAGTATTCGTGACAATCCAAAGAAATTATGTGTACAGTGACATTTGTTAAGATATGTAAGAATCAGATCTATGAGTGAAGTGAGTAAATCATAGTATTTAGTTATTGTCCAGCCTTGAAGGGTTTTGCTAACAAGACACCTGTCTTTACATTAACAAACTAAATCAGAACTGAATAAAAATGGTTATATAGAGTGCTCCGGGGATGATGTGTTTTTATAGGCTAACCAGGAAGTAAGCATCTCCCTGGTTCCCTCAGCAAAAAGCCAATTGGATTTCTCCATTGGGTTTTGGATTATTGCAGAAAATAAGTTTTGTGGCAAAAACACGTTTATGATATTTACACATTCTGTTTCGCAAGATAATCTCCACAAGTGAACACCACTTTTATGATTTTTTTTGAAGTATGAATGCAATCAGCAGAAGTTAAAAGCTAATGTTAGACTATAAATGAACTACAACACGGTTGCATGAACACAATGAGGCTGTAAAGGAGTAATCCCCTTTAAGGATTCAAAAGTGAAATACTGCGTGGATCTAAGTGTGTGCAGATCCATTCAGTATCTGTTGGACTTATTTATGTTTCCAGCTTGTGTTAACCACAGAGCTTATTTCAGGCATCTCACTAAAATCCCATTGACTTTCCAGACGAAGGAACCAGAAGTGCTAACGTGCTAACTCATTTCTGTAGCATTCTATTGATGCAGATGTTAGTGGTTACCATAGTACACTGTATACACTGATGATCCCTGCTGACACTGTATTTTTCTTACTGTCTCCAATGCTTATCATGTCTCTCACACGTCATCTTTGCTCTTTTGTTTCTTGTTGCCAGATCTGGGTGGTTGGAAACAGTCCGTCTAGTGTCTCTTCTGAAAGCTCTAGAACAAGTTCTTCCTGTTATCTTCACACTCTTCTGTTTCACCAAGCAGAACGTCTCCCACCTACGGTAATGTTTTCTCTCTTATTGGCTGCCTATAATGTTCATGTACAAGTACTAGTGCTCTAAGAAATAACAATTAAAAAGCCTTAGGGACTCACACAAAGAGTATAGAAGCAAAGACTCAAAACTTCTGTTTTTTTTTTTTTTTTTTTACCACAGCCATCATTTTGGACTGAAAAGGCTTATTATATTTATACTATTTTATTTTTCAGCACAGGCCACTTTGGCACATAGAAAATAAATAATATAGTTTTACTTTTGTACAGTGCTTTGTTATTTGGACCTTTTACTGACATCTGGTAGTCGCTTTCAGTCCAAAATGGCGGAAATGTAGCTTTGCTGCTGGGCGCTGATGTTGTAATGGTTCTTTGGTACACATCCTGTTCCTAAAACACATGGAAAACAATAGCTGTGCTGCGTTTATCCTTTTATCCGAGGAGTTTGGGAGGTTGCGCCAGCTATTACTAAGCAACCAAAACCTGTGTGCTGCGATGATCAGGATGAAGTTGCGGTAATTTAGTGACTAAACTAATTCGAGTCAAAATGAAGATAAATGGAGTTCCAGCACCAAAAATCCCTCACAGTGGCTTAACTGCTTGCGTTGCCTGTCTCAGTGTGATTGACCTGTCAACCGGATGTTGTGTCGTCCTCGGACAGAGAGGGCGAAGCCAGTAAAATAGTCTCTGGATCAGATCATAAAGCTCGGAGTAGTTCTGCACTAAAATGACTAACTTCCTCTCCATATTTACCTAGACTGATATTTACAGAACGAAAAAAAGTTATAAGTTAGTTAGATTGGTTGTTCTTCATCACATGACATGGTGACACGTTGCAGTGTTACAAAAGTTGAGGAGTTTTTATCTCGGAGCACAGCCATCGCACCCTGAAGTATAGGCGCTCGGGAACACTTGGGTTTAAGCCCACCTGTCACACGTCAACATTGACATCAATGGACAACACAGTGTGACAGCTAAAGTTCATCCATCCATCGTCAACCGCTTATCCCGTTAGGGGTCGCGGGGGGCTGGAGCTGATCCCAGCTGGCATTGGGCGAAGGCGGGGTTCACCCTGGACAGGTCACCAGTCCATCGCAGGACACATAGAGACAGACAACATATAGACAGACAACCATTCACACTCAGAGTCATCAATTAACCTAAACAGCTTGTCTTTGGACTGTGGGAGGAAGCCGGAGTACCCGGAGAAAACCCACGCTGACACGGGGAGAACATGCAAACTCCACACAGAAGAGTTCCCGGAATCGAACCTGCGACCCTCTTGCTGTGAGGCGAGAGAGCTAACCACTGCACCACCGTGCAGCCCTGCTAAAGTTCAACTGAAATTAATTCTTGTTTTGTCTGGTACAGCAAACATAGCTGCTCTGTAAATCACCTGTCCTGTGTTCTCCTTTGAGGAAAAATGAAAGAATATTCTGTATGTGTTATAGTTTTTGATTTTGTGATTGCGCCCCCTAGTTTTGCATTATATCCTTGAACTTCCATTGGGTATACAGATACATAGATGGTTCCCTTGTTTCGATAGTCAGATCATGCATGAAGCAGTAATATCAGCATTTTTGAGCCAGACAGCAGCTACACAAGAACCACAGACTCACAACAACAGTCACAAGAACCAGATCTAAGAACCTTTTAAGGAACTCGCTGCATTTTGACCCCCGGGACACGGTTCTAAATTAAATTCATTTTAATTTAGAACCTTTTTACCCTCCAAGAAAGTTCAGGGTGGATTCTGCAGGGATGATCAATGCTGATTGGTAAACTACTTTTCTTTCTGTCATTCACCACCGCACTGCCTCCCTACCGCTCACCCTCGTTAGTGATCCATCTCTCTTTTTTCTCTCTGTCTTTTTTAATGCGTAATGCGTCAACTTCATTTTCAGTGTTATCAAATAAAGAGAAATGTTCTCCCTCTGTCCTAAAATGGTCCTTAATCAATACTAGAGTACTTGTTTATGAATGTGTGTGTGTGTGTGTGTGTTTCACCAATCAGCGACAGTCATCCCTGCAAACTCCGCTCAAAAGTACCAGTACTTTCATATAGTAATACATAAAATGTGCTTGGAACTTAATGTAGGTCCTGGTCCCTGCGGTGGAAACGCAGTGAGTTCCTCAAAAGGTTCTTAGTTCTGGCGGAAAGTTCCTGTGGTGGAAACAGGGCTCAAGTCTCTACCTTTTTAGTCTCTAGCCAAAAGGTTGCCTGGCAGGAAATGATTTTAAAAATGTGTACTTTGGAAAATAGTCCACAGAAACGTAAAGTACACATGACTCATAGTGAATGTGCTCTAAAGTAGGACACTGAAAATGAGCTGTTTTCTGCCCCACAGCGCTCCCTGTCAGGAGATTTTGCTGTGGTACCTGAGGAACACTGAGACATCTGCAGCGCTGTCAGCACTGAGGCAGCTTTCAGGTCTGCAGGGACAAAAGACTGAGGTGGCTGCAGACTTCTGTTTCACCCCAGGCAGTGATGGAGGAGCCAGACTCAGCTCCAGAGAGAGCTGCAGGTGACTGACACACAATGACATGTTCTCCATAACTCAAAAACATGATGCATAAGGCAGAGTGGGACAGGTCCCTTAAGGCCTCTTAGTACCAATCAAATATAAAGTGAAAGAGTTGCCCCTTATTTATTTTGTTCCACCTTTGCTGCAATTTAGTATAACTTTCCTCTCTTCATTTCTCAGTGTCGTCTCTCACTTCTCTCTTTTTGTCTCCCAGTGAAGAGGATGATGCTCTGTATGAGAAGCTGTCAGGAGAGCAGTGGAGGTTGGAGTGTCTGATGCAGCTGCTGGCTGAGCTCAAAGACTCTGACCTGCCTGGAGACTTCTTCCTGGACCTGCTGCAGGTATGACGTCCACACATACAATGTAAATAAGGATGGGTACAGAAACCCAGAAACCTGGTATTAAATAGGCACTGGTGCTAAATTAGTTAAGAATGGAGTATTGATACACTTGTTATTGGTTCTTTTATCAGTACTCCTTAATGTTTTAGTGTAATTTATTATCACGCTGCAGCATCACCTCTGCCTGTGTTGGGACTGAGGTCCCACACACACACACACACACACACACACAGCACATACCGCCGGCCTCTGACGTTACAGTTAACGCTCACTAAACAGTCAGCAGCTATGTTTGTATTCAGTGTGAGTGAGCTGACGATAACGTTGCATTAACTATGATTCAAATGAGTCAAAACTCATCAACAGCTCAAATGTTACTAATGTTAATATACTGTATATACAGTAACCACTTATACTGTACTATTTACTACTTCTACTTCATCCCGTCTGGGTAATAAAGCTGCGTTGAGCTCCTCCATCACATGCTCCTCTCCTCGTGACAGGAGCATCTTGTCCAGCAGGTCCTCCAACCTTAGGCCATGCAGTTAGCAGGGCCCGTTCTAGCTTTTTGGGGGCCCACCTGCAAAATGTTGTTTTTTGACCAAATGCTACTTTTTACACATAGAAAATATTTAAATTTAACTTAGCTGCATTGTTAACATGAACATAAAACAAATATGCAAATTAAAAATGTTTAAAAAAAACTTTTAGATTGCTTTATAAAAATATATATACATTTTTGATAAATTATTAATTTGTGAACAAAAATAAACTATTTTTGATGTTTGATTTATATTAAAGGTCTCTTTGAATGATTAACTAATATAGAAAAAAAAGATCTTAAAGTTTGGTAGGTCTTGGGGAGAGTTTATACCCCCGAGAGAGGCTGCGGCGGCGACCGGAAGAAAACAAGTAATTGAAGATGATTGTGAAAACTATTCTCCTACTAAATACAATAAACCCTTTCAGTAAAAAACCAACTCTTTATCAATACATCTACTCAACAAACATAAACATGATGCAAACATGTCAAAATAACCAGTCTCACATCCACTTTTGCTATTGTTACAAAAGCACAACGCGTTAGTGAATTGTTACAAACAAGCTAAACAAAAGCGGTCTGTGTGTAGTTGAACTGCTTAGCTTAGTTTGGCACGAATCTTAAAATTATTGTAAACTGATCAGCTGGCCAAGACAAAGCAGCCAGAGGACAGCAGGAAGGACTGATACCGACTGATGTCTGTGTTCTGTAGTGTTTATAAACTAATCAGGAATATGATTTATTATACTGACGTTCTAGATTAGTTTCCTGTGAGATGTACATAGTGAGTTCTTGTTATAAACATTGCTGTTGCTGCTCTAGAAACATTTTATTATATTTAAAATATAAATAAATTCTAATCCTGACCTGAATGTATTTGTTTTTTAAATAATATATTAAATAGCAATAGTATTGATAAAAAACTGAACCGATGAGAGTATCGAATAGAGTAGTAGTATCAATAAAATCCTAACGATACCCATCCCTACCTGTAAAACACGACTCAGTCCAAATAGTTTTGCTACTTGGTGGAGAAGATAACGTCCGTCGACAGGCCATCATTTATTTGCTTCTCCTGCAGGAGTTGGCCAGCTGGGCAGCCGCTGCAGATGAGGAAGAGGAAGATGAACAGGCGTCGGACGCGTCATCCATGACACTGCTGGAGGTGGAGCAGCAGCTGCTGGCTCCAGCTGCGAGGCGAGGCCACAGACTTGCTTTGCTTCAGGTGTTGGCTGCGATGGTTGAGTGTCTGCAGTATACCGTGCTGCTGAGGAAAACCTCCCAGGTGAGTGGAGAGAGATGCATCCAGCAGGAGGAAGTAGCAAAACCCAGGCTCAAAGCAAACATTGTTATCTGTTTGCATTTGTTTTGTTTTATTTTTCACAGCTCACTAGCTAAGTAGCTGCATTTGGGTTAAAATCACAAAATTAGTGGAACTGGATTAGGAGGCAACAACATCTTTACAGTTATTCTTCTAACACCATGCAACTCTGATAGCCACAGCTAAAAACCTGAATGTAATGTGAGACGTAATGTCCTCAACCATAACTTCTATGCATTGATTTAGATGTTAGAAGATAGACCAGTATTGTTTGTAGTAGGCTTGTTTGGTATACCGGTACTAAATTGGTGCCAGAGTACTGAAACGGTACTATATTGTCATACGGTGGTTACAGCTGATACCGCTGTCCCGACTCAGGTTAACACTGTTAGCTCTGCCAGCAGTGTTGCCTTTGTTTTCACTGTTAGCACAAAACACACAATAAACAAAGCTAAAGTAGAATTTTGATTGTCTTTAAAATTTTCTGTATATATCACAATAATGTCGCTGTCATGAATTCTTTTGGCCATGAAAACCAAGTAATGAAAATCTGATATGACAGCCCTAGTTAAAGGATTACATTTAATGACAAACATGTTGTAGGGCGTATTACATTACACTTTTCTGTTAAAACAGCTCTTAGCCACCTGAGTGTGTCTCTGTTATGGTTAGTTCACACTCCACACCTTTAGCCCTGATTTTCCACTCCCTGGCAGCTCTGGGAGCTCCCCGAGGAAAGCCCCAGATCAGAGGCAAATCAGAGTTGAGTCTCCGCTCGCATGTCGGTGCTCAAGCATCATGTGTGAACTGCTCAAACACTGAGACTCGCAGATGCCTCTTAGACACATTTCAAGATATCTAGCATGCTAAATATGTGGACCTGTCAGGGACTCTGGCCACGATCTCCAGCCAGTGGGGGAAGCCAACCACAACATCAGAAATGTGTTTTGCATATGTTGTCACATCATTTACCATGTATTTCTTGTGTGTTTTTGTGACAAAACTTAGTTTGGAGACCTCATCTGGGTTTCCTCCCAGTGAAAGATGTAATGTGTGACCTCCTGTCGCCAGGTCAGTCATGTAGTGTGAAAATCAGAACTTAAAAACTCCTGATTACGAGACAGCAAGTTGGGTAGTGTGAACAGTACTGTGATCTGATGAATTTGAAAGTTGCGTAGTGTGAACTTGGCATTAAGCGTTAGCTCGTCCTCCTGGGATTGTATCTCTCCTTTTCCAGCATTTTGCTGTTTCAAATCAGTTTGTGTTCCTTTGGGAGTTTTGGTAATGGAAGCAGGCAACATTGAGTCATGCTGCCATACAAAAATAGCCGAATTGTTTCATTTCTGGTAGGGTTGATGGGGCGCCGGGGGGTCAAGCCTCACAGTTGGCTGCCTGGCTGTCTGCTATAGTAGGGCCAACATCAACAACAAACATTCCCTTACAGATTAAGAAATATCTGCGATAAATTGGCCTCACTTCACTGGATGGTCTTATTTTTAGATGTCTTAACATTTTCTGTGAGTTTCTGGAAAAGCTTTGAAAAAGCATCTTGACACTTCCTTTTAAAGTTGGCTCTAGTTTTGGTACTTCATTAATTTTTGTCCTTTTACAATCTCCACCATGAGGTTTAATTTTTATATTAGACACATCTGAGCCCCTGAATCTCTTTCTGTGCACTATTTATGTCCATGACTCTGCTTGTCTTTCTCCAGGTGGTGGACTTCATGGTCTCCCTGCTTCAGAGGGCTTGTGTGGGTCTGGATCAGGTCACGGGTCCAAATCTTGGGAACCCAGTAGAGAGCCAGACGCTAAGCATGGGCATTGGCTTAGTAGCCACTCTGCTGTCTGGACCTGAGGTACTCACAGCTGATAACTCCACACATCAGCATGTTGTTTATTAAACTTTGTCTACCTTATGATAAGAAAGAAAGATATTCCTTTATTAGTTCCACAGTGGGGAAATTCAGTTTTACACTCTGTTTTTCACACACAGTACATATACATGCATCAATGGAGAGATGTCAGAGTGAGGGGGCTGCTCCTGACAAGCGCCCAGAGCAGTTGGGGGTTTGGTGCCTTGCTCAGGGGCACCTCGGCAGTGCCCGAGAGGTAAACTGGCACCTCTCCAGCAACCAGTTGGTCTTGGTCCATGGGGGTCTTGAACCCGTGACGTCCGCGTCCTAACCCAAGTCTTTACAGACTGAGCTACTGCCACCCCACATACATACATATACTATATTCTATGCAGTATAGGAAACTTTTTATAGCTGATATCCATTTGTTATCATAACTACTGGAAGTCACTTCTGAGGACTTCTGAGTTGATCAGGGGGTGTAAAAACACTCCTAACATACCTCTCACCACAGGAATGTCTGGAAAGATAATCTTTACAACCATATGACATATGTTCTTCAGGTACACCCTGCTCTCTCCCAGTCAACCTCTCCCCTTTTTAATATTACAGCTTAGTGCAGAGGACTACTCTTCTATGTGGAGACTGCTCCCACCACTGGAGACGCTGTCTCAGAAACACTCTGACGTGGTCATCCAGGAGCTGGCATCCAACCTCAGAGCTGTCATTGCCACTTATGGTGCCTACCGGCCTGAAAACTTCACTGCTGTTGCTCAGTCTTCCAGAAACACTGAAATGACGGCAACAAACAGGAAAAACCAAACTGAAGCAACCAACTCACAGACTAGCTCTCATTCATCTCCCCTGGACAGTAATTCACTCAGCAACACCCATATCAGACACCCAGCACCCTCTGGAAGGTCTGCAGCAGGAATAAGTCCAAAAGGTGGAGGTAGGACCTCAAGCACCAGTAACATTTGCCCTCCTACCAAGCCCTTTTCTGATTGGCTGCTAGAGGCATGTGACCCGGAGGTGCCAACCAGAGCGTTCGCCCTGAGGGTCCTGACCCAGATGGTGCAAAAGGAAAACCCAGAGGCTGTCCAGGCTCAGGAGAAAGTCCTCATGGTGGGTTACTTGATTATGCACTTCAGCTTTGTAGTTTTTCTTGTTTTAGCATCTAGTCAGTTATGATACTAAATATATTGATAAAGTTTTATCATTAGTTTTCTGAGAACTTGCAAGAACATTGTTAAAAAACGTTTTACCCAAATATGACATTTGTAGATGATCTTGATATTTTTTTTTCTTCATGCTTCATCTCACAGGAAGTCATAAATCCCAAGAAACTTGTAAGTTGAATGAGTATTAAAACCATTTAATTAATGCCATTTAATGTTGTGTAGGTCTTCAGCAGTGCAGGGTTTGGACCTTTTTTGTTACCAGTGTGTATGTTCATCACCTGGGTGTCAGGGAGCCTCTCTGGCCCTGATGCACTCCCCTTCAGTGGGAATCCTGTTATCTCCTCTGTGCACCAACACCCTGAAGGTCTGTACCAGTAGAGCCCTGTGTGTGTGTGTGTGTGTGTGTGTGTGTGTGTGTGTGTGTGTGTGTGTGTGTGTGTGTGTGTACACAGTGCCAATATAGCCTGTAGTTTTTGTTTTTGTATTGCAATATGCAATGAGTTGTAACAAACCAAGATGAGTACTTCTGACTTCAGACAGTTTTTCATCACCAAAATATAGCATAGGCTTGGAGCGTTATTTAGCCTCCTTCACTACAAGCTAGCATGACATGGTTGGTACTGCTGGATTCCTTAAGTTTTCAATTTATGTGATGCCAGGATCTTCACTCTAGCTTTAAAACTGAGCCCGATAGAACCTAAATATCGCAAGCTGAATTTGCACTATGCCGTTATTATTATTAACTGTGACAGCCCTAATTTTCAGCCATTGTGAGTATGTCTTTTGTTGGTAAATGTTGCCATCAGTGGTCTACAAATAACATGTTCACAGAACAAGCGTGTTTCCTAGTAAAAAGCACATTTTACATCAATAATTCATTTGATGGGTGTTAATTGTCAGTAACTACTATACAATATAGACATTAAGGTTAAGTCCTTTATAGTGCACCTGTTTCTGTGCTCCAGCAGACGAGCAGATCAGACTTCATCTCTGTTCAGCTCTCACCTTCATGTGTACCTGGTCACAGCTTGATCACTGTTCAATATGTAGTTATTACCCCATGGATGTATAAAGAGAACTGGATATAGTGTTGTAGGCGAGGCCTCGTTCATTCCTGTGAGAGTTGCTCAGTGGCACATGAAGTGAAAACGGCTCGACAGTTGAGCGATAAAGTTCCCGAAACTTCTAGTGATCGTCTGCATCCACTGGGTCCATAGAGTAGATGCTGTAGTGTTGCCTTTAACTCCGCCTCCTAGCCCTCGCTCCAGCCTCGGTCTGGATCTCATTCACATGAACAGAGGAAGGAAATAACTCACGTGTTTGTACTGGGAAGTTCCAGTTATCTGTTGCATTAAAAACATCTCTTTCCCACTGTAAGTCTATGGGAAAGTCCTTTGGGACCCAATAGCACCATTTGATCTATGAAAACTTTCTTCAAAGCTTTGTTGCCTGTTGGTCTGCAGTTTGCCATGTTGGGATTTGAGCGTATAAACGCAGTAACTGTAAGGGTTTCTGAATAAAATTGGTCTTTGTTTAGTGTTGTTAATTGATTTCCAGTAATAAATATAGAAATAAATTTGCATAAAGCAGCATATTTGCCCACTCCCATTTTGATAACAGTAACCTTTAAGGTACATTTTGAACAACAGATAAGAAATGTGATTAATGTGCAGTTAATCACAATTAACTATGGGCATTTAAATATGCCATTTAAATACTTTATTCATTGACAGCCCGAGTTCTAGTATCTAGTAGTATCTGAATCAGCATGCGCACGCCAATGCAATCCCTTGTGTTTTTTTTTTAATGCAAGACTGTTCTTGGTCTGAATGCTGACTTTGAGAGATGAGAACTGACTTCATTTTGAGATTTTCCTATTTCCTTCTCTAGCTTACTTGGCAGTCATACTAGGAGCTAGGTGAAGATGCTTCCACACTGGCTTCTTCATTTAGCCATGCTGGATGCTGCTGCGTGGTTGAAACAGAGCTGTGTTGCCTTAGCCACCTATTACACATTGTGCTATTGTTGCATGCGCTGTATGTGGGCATCAGGAGTGGGTAGGTAGTATGTCTCTCGGGACATTATGAGCAAACATGTATAATAGATGAGGCGGTTGGACCTTCTTTTCCCCAGGGGAGTCGGGGGGGGGGGCACTCTAGGGACTTGTTAAGGTGGTAGGGCAAGAAAGGATAACTACTCATTTAGTATTCTCTGTAATCAGAAGCCCCCCTGTGCACCTTAGATAACCTTCAACCCCCTACTGTTAGCAGATGCCCCCTTTATTGATTTTTCCCCTTTTGTGTCACGGCTGGGCTCCAGTATTGCCCAGGTTACCTCTCTTCTGTTCTAGTCTCTAAATTTTACCCAAAACTTCAGCACGTTCTGTCCAGCTTATCTAAGAAACCCGTTGTTTTTCCACTTCCACATTTTCCCTCACCCAATCAAAGCTATGTCTTCAAAGACCCCTTATAATACCTGGGGGTAACATTTTAATTATTCCCTTTGATAGTTGGTCATATTCTTTTTAATGTATTCAGTGCTGTGCCAGTATTGATCCTCTTTGGTTCATCTGGAAAGATCCATATTGATGACATTTTTGATGTCTTTCACACAGAAATGGCAGAATATTCCCAGTAAGGTGAAACAGAGACGTATGTAATGTGACACCAGTCTATAGCTTCCGCTGCAGGAACTTTTCCCCGGAACTAAGAACTTTATGAGGAACGCTTTATGTTTCGCTCACAGGGATCAGGGTCTAAATTAAGTTTCAGGGGCATTTTCAGGAGACTTTTTACCCACCAAAAAGGCCCTAGTGAGGGGGTAGTGCTTTCTGAAAGTACTGGAGCTTTTGGGGTGGAGTTTGTAGGGATGACCGTCGCTGAATGGTGAAACACAAACAGCGCCACTGCTTCATCTGTACCGCTTCATTCATAAACAAGGAAGTACCCTAGCATCGACTAAAGACCATTTCAGGACGGAGGGAGTCTTTGTTAGATAACATTAAAAGTAAAGTTAGGCTCTAGGCTTCCCAACTCATTTAAAAGAAAGAGAAAAAGAGAGAGAGAGGACTTCCATCACAACAGTGCCCCAAGTCGCTAGCTAGACTCTGGTGCTATAGATGATGATGATGATGATGATGATGATGATGATCTACCCTGTGCATTGCCTCTGTGTCTGATCGGACTTGAAGCTGTTGCTGGCGCTTTGCTTTCGTTGTTCCCTTCTATTTAGATCCTTGTTTGTGTTGTACCAACTCTCAGATGTATGTCGTTTTGGACAAAAGCATCTGCTGAATGAAACTGTAGAGTTGTAGGAATCGCTCCAGCGAGCTGTGAGGGCGAGTGGTAGAAGAGAGAGGGATAAAGTGTGGTGGTGCTGAGAATGAGAGAAAGAAAAGTTATTTTCTGATTGTTTCACAACATTAATGTCCTAAAGCACAAACAAATAACCATCAATGGAACAGAAGCTCTTAGTTTCATTTTCCTCTGCTGCATTTCAGTCATTACATCCGACGTGCATCAGTAAATATATGCAGCAGTAGATATCGTTGTAGGGGTTTTTTGTGGCGTGTTTTTAGTGTGTTTACTGCTGTGACCACCAGCAGCCCTCGTCTCATGGCATGTTACTTTTTCATACATGTGCTGAGTAATTTGCCTGATCTTCACAGGTTTTTAGACTGCGGTGGAAACACAGACAACAGTGGGCTGAAGGAACCTACTTTTGACGGAAACCCAGCTTATGTGATTATTAATCATGCTGATGGTGTGTCTTCTCCAGCTCTTCTTGGAGAACCTGGAGCATGAAGACTCTTTCGTCTACCTCTCAGCCATTCAAGGTAATATAATGATGCAGCTTGTCCAAAACTCTGTGTTGTTGAGTTTTAGATTATCGATGTACAGAAATGGTCTGTTTAACCCACTGATGCTATTAACCTCCCAGCTGAAGAAGTTCTCAGTAACTCAAAGCAGATAAACTGAGTATGAACTGTTTGTAGGTCTGGCTGCACTGGCTGATTCATACCCCGAGAGGATTCTGGAAAGGCTCCTAAAAGACTTCCGACATGGTTCCTCCCTCCCTACATCCAACAAGGAGCACTCCCTGGAAACCCGCCTCAAAGTGGGAGAGGTCCTGATGAGGGCGAGCAGGGCTATGGGTGAGCAATATCTATCGGTTGTTCACATTTATGTTTGTATGACCAGATAGTCACATGACATGATACCTCTTACCTGACCCCTAAGAATTCATCAGTTCATGTGATGAGAGCATAGCTTTAGAAAGCAGCTCCCATGTTATGACTTAAAGCAGTGGGTAGAAATTAAGCAAATACGATTCAAAAATAAAAAAGTCATTTCTATAAAACGGTCACTGTATCCTGACAGTAGTGCATGAGACAGGTAATCTGAAAAAATCATGTTCCTCTGTGTCCTCTGGTGCTCCTAAAGGCATCTGCTAGATTTCACAGACTGGAGGAAAACAACCAATCAGAGCTGATCTGGAGTCTGCCGTCTAGCTTGCATCTATGAGAGCTGCCTGTCAATCACTCACAAACGCTGACCAAATGGTCAAACAGCGCCGATGAAATATGAGTCAATATTCTGTTACTGTAATATCTGTCTCTCTCCAGTGTTCTCAGAAACATCTTGTCGTTACTGCTTAGCTGTAAAATGAGACAGTTTGTGACCCGGCAGCCATGTTGGGCTTCAGTTGAAGAAATACCAAGCACCACCCACCAGCCAATAGGAACACTCTATTGAAAGACGCTCTCTGAAATGACCTGTGATTGGTCGAAGTCTTCCATCACAGGCTAGATTTTTTACAGCCTGAAACACAGGGCTGTGCATTCTAAGCACAAATACTATTCGAAAATCACTGTGAATTATTTGATTATTATTCAATAGTTGTTGCATGGAGCTGGTGTCAGTGGCATGAAGACTGGAAGCTCGCCTGGCTCTCTCCAGAAGTAATTCTAGCCAATGTGTGTGTCTCACTTGTGGCTCTCTTCCCTGCCTCACTAGGCTGTTGTGCTGGCTCTGTTTTTGCTAGAGCAGCTTACATCTTCAAACCGTGACAAAAAGAAACAGGCAGGTTAATGACAGCAGCTGTGTTATGAGGTTGGCTGTAATGATATTTAAAATTAAAGAAATAAGAGAGAGAGAGAGAGAGAGAGAGAGAGAGAGAGAGAGAGAGAGAGAGAACATTAGTAGCAGCAAAGGGTTGTTGTATTCAAGTACAGCCAAAAAGCATCTTTTACTACATATAAATGAGCTGCAAATATATTTATTAGGCTTGACAACATAAATATTTTTAATCTTGATTAACTGCATTATTGTCCATAGTTTATCATGATTAATTTCAAATTAATTGCATATCTTTTATCTGTTCAAAATGTACCTTAAAGGGAGATTAATCAAGTATTTAATACTCTTATCAACATGGGAGTGAGCAAATATGCTGCTTTATGCAAATCAATATAAATATTTATTATTGGAAATCAATTAACAGCACAAATCAATGACAAATATTGCCCAGAAACCCTCACAGGTTCTGCATTTAACATAAAAAACATGCTCCAATCAGAACATGACAAACTGCAGCCCGACAGGCAACAACAGCTGTCAGTGTGTCAGAGTGCTGACTTGACTAGGACTTGACCCAGACTGACTGGGACTATCAGAAAGTAGGCATGTCTGTAAAGGGGAGACTGGTGGGGACCTAGTGAACCCATTTACATCCACACATCTGGAGGTCAGAGGTCAGCGGACCCCTTTGTAGATGGACATGCCAGTTTTCCTCACCAAAATTTATTCTGATTTTGGGTCATTATTTGGGACAAGGTAGTCTGACATGGCTGGTGGAATCCTTCGGTTTTCTTGTTTCAAATGATAAAGATGTGAAAGAAAGTAGTGGCATTAAAACTCAATTTGCATTAACAGGTTATTATTGTGTTAATGATCATAAATGTGGCCGCTGTAGAATAGACGCTCTTGTGAAAAGTTTCCTGTGGACGTTGAAGCTGTCTGTCAGTCTGATGTCTGACTACAGGTTTACATGTACATACACAGATGTGTAACATTTTGTAAAACAGTATGTAGGGATGCACCGATACCAATACTGGATCAGATATTGGGCTGATACTGACTCACATAACTGGATCGGATATCGGTGGGGGTCAATCTATTAAATTCACTTCTATGTTTATATGCTGTATGCAGTATATTATATTCTGTAATTTGAATTCCTGTTTAAGTTTTGACCCGTATGTTGCTGCATTAAAAAGGTTACATTTATTTTAATAATAAATAGCAATCAGGAAATTTGTATTTGTTCTATTTTGTTTTACAAAGTTAGGAAAGTGATGTTTAAGTCAAGCCTGGTGTTTCCTTACACATATTTAAATGATCCCATTAACTTCCACATAGTGAGGCACACAGCTTATTAATTAAACGCAGGTATCAGATTGGTACTCAGTATCAGCCCAGGTGCTCCAAAGGACTGAAAAAAACTGTATTGGTCCATCCCTAACAGTATGTAAAGTAAATTTAAGTAAATAATAATTTTTTAATCATGATTTCCAAGTTGAGGGAATTCAGCAGTGTTGTTCTTGTCGCTGAGTTCAACCTTTGAACTATGGAGGGTTGCCATAGTTTTTACAATGTATAAGATAAGATAACATAAGATATTCCTTTATGTGCACCCTTATCTGCCTTTGATATTGTAAGAATGATGATATATGCTTGTCTATTCATGTGTCCATATTGGTTTACATTATTATTTGTCTGTGGCGGAGACAGCTATCGGCATAAAACCACCACACCACAAAAGCCACAGTGTTTTCCATGCAGATCTCTGTTCAGAGGGGACCCTGTTTAGCAGAACCTTCCCCTGATTGAAAACCCTGTTTCTTTTTTTTTTTTTTTCTCCCGCTCTGGTTTTATCTGCCAGATTGCCATCGTACCACATCCCTGGGACAATCGGGGGGTTTATATCCTTGCTGAGAGATTGGATAGACCTTCAGTTTGCTGTGCAGAGATCCAGCGAGCCTCTGTGTTTGTCTTGAACCTCCCCAAGTGGCCAAGATTTGCCTTTTGCTAGGCTGTCATTTGTAAATAAGAAGGTTTTCTTAATTGACTTGCCTGGTAGAGTGGCAAAGAAGCACTTGCAGAGTCCTGCGAGCTCCCACAGTG
Source organism: Pterois miles (assembly GCA_947000775.1). Lineage (NCBI taxonomy): Eukaryota > Metazoa > Chordata > Actinopteri > Perciformes > Scorpaenidae > Pterois > Pterois miles. Next base: position 1,993,884 of record CAMQGK010000516.1, on the reverse strand, counting down.
TGCAATGACGGGCAGAAAATGTACTTAAAGAGAAAAACTGCTCCGAATGGTGTTCCCAACACTAGGGCTGTGTATTGGCAAGAATCTGGCGCATTGATAGGTATCATGACACAGGGGTTACGATATACTGCGATATATTGTAATACTGTAAGCAAGGTGATGTATTGTGATTTTTTTAAAATCCAATTTTAGGAAAACTGTTATTGTAAAAGAACACACCACCATATGCATAAATCTGAGTTTAAAAAAGTAGATTTTTTTTATGCAGTCAGAACAGTGAATTTGCATTTTCATTTACCACAGTTCTTGTAACTTCCAAACATATCGCGATACTCAGTATTCTCCCCCCATATAGTTTTTTTTTTGTGTGTGTGTGTGTGTGTGTGTGTGTGTGTGTGTGTGTGTGTGTGTGTGTGTGTGTGTGTGTGTGTGTGTGTGTGTGTGTGTGTGTGTGTGTGTTTGTACAGAAGACCCCCTGAAAGCATAAATGTATCCTGAGGGAACATTACCGGCTAATACTTGAGCGAGTGATTGATTCAGTTTTACCTGAAGGCCAAAGTAGAAACTATCGACATATTCAAGTTCAGGTCATTATGTATATTTTGTATTAAAAAAGGCACAGAATGACATGTTCACTGTAGATTTTATGATGTCTGCTAGTGGACATTTATTGCATGGTTTGGTGTGAAATGGATAGAGGGTATACCTTAAGGGGATACCTTACCTTAAGAGGGTATCACACATACACGCAGTGCGTGCGTGCGTGCGTGCGTGCGTGCATGTATGATAATGTGCATTACAGCATGCAGGCTGTAGGTCAGGCAGGTCTTACTACTACTAGCCAGTCAGCTGGTTGTCTCCATGGAGCTCTCTGGCTGTCCTCCCTGCTGCTTGGCAGGAGCAGCTGTAGTCAGCAGTCGGCTCTGTTCTTTGTACGTCTGTCTGTGTAGCAGTGTCACCCACACACAGCTTGTTAAACTGAGTATGACTACACTCTGTAAACAACAATATTAGTCTTGTGTCTGTCAAGATGTGGATTTAAATGGCTGGAATTCATTTAAAGCGCCTTCTCTGGTATCCATGCTGCTCTCAGAAATCTTGTTCTGTTGCCAAAAGTCAGACTGCTACTAGTCACCTCCCCGCTACAGTAATCACCTTGTCTCCCTTCTCTTATTTTGGCAAGGTACTGAGCTGATCTGAGCTGTGTTTTTCCATTTGGATCTGTGGCTTAAGGCTTATTTCTCCTTTTGTAAATCAGTGTTAGATACTTACTTATTAGGGCTGTCAAAGGTAATGCATTAATAACACATTAACGCAAATTTGTTTTAATGCTGCTAATTTCTTAAATGCATTAACACAACTTGTGATTTTAGGTTGTAGCGGGCTCAGTTTTAAAGCTGATACTGGCATCATATCAAACTAGAAAACCTAAGAAATCCAACCATGTCCCACTAGCTTTTTGCAAAGGAGGCTAAATAACACTCCAAAGTTAGGCTAAATTTTAGTGAGAAAAAACGGACATAGCCGTTTTCAAAGGGGTCCCTTGACCCCTGACCTCCAGATGTGTGGGGTCCAGGATCTCTGGGTCCCCACCAGTCTCCCCTTTACAGACATGCCCACTTTCTGATAGTCCCAGTCAGTCTGGATCAAGTCCTAGTCAGTCAGCACTCTGACACACTGACAGCTGTTGTTGCCTGTTGGGCTGCAGTTTGCCATGTTATGATCTGAGCATATTTTTTATGCTAAATGTTTTGCCTGTGAGGGTTTCTGGATATTTTTCATTGTTTTGTGTTGTTAATTGATTTGAATAATTGATTGATTACATACATTTGAATGAAGCGGCATTTGCCCATCCCATGTTGATAAGTGTATTAAATACTTGACAAATCTCCCTTTTAAGGGACATTTTGAACAGATAAAATATGATTAATTTGTGATTAATTAACTGACCAATCATGTGATTAAAGCAGCAGTAGGTGGATTTGGATTTGGAGAATTATTTTTATGAAACGTCATGTTCCTCTGTGTCCAGTGCTCCTAATGGCATCTGCTGATTTCACAGACTGGAAGAAAACAACCAATCAGAGCTGATCTGGAATATGCTGTCTAACTGCCATCTATGAGAGCCGGCTGTCAATCACTCGCAAACTAGTCAGCGCAGCTCAAATATGAATTCATAATCTGTAACTATAATGCCTCTCTCAAATGTTTTCAGAAACATCATGTAGTTACTGTTTAGCTGTAAGATGAGAAAGTTTGTGACCCGGCAGCCATGTTGAGATCAGTTGAGGAAATACCAAGCACCGCCCACCAGCTAGAGAACAGCCAATAAGAACGCTTTTTCTCTAAAAGGACCTGTGATTGGTCAAAGTCTCCTCTCACGGCTAGATTTGTTAAAGCTTCAAAAACTCCATGAGGAGGTGCAGAGGTCTAGTTTTCTCTCAGAACATTTGAATTACAATATGCTGAAAGGTTATTATTGAATCTTTGCCCAATGATGCCATTGAAGATGCAAGCTGCTTTCAGCTATGGAGTCAGACAGCTAACATCTTAATTTAACCTGATAAGTAATGTTATTACTGTGAGTGCAACAACCTGGGAACTAATCCGTCTGCCTGGTCTTCCTTCTCCAGGGGAATTGGCACTCCACCTCGGCCGTCCTCTGGTCGGCGTCTTCCTGCAAGGAACCAGGGACCCAGACCAAAGCATCCGGGCCAGCAGTCTGTCCAACCTAGGGGAGCTCTGTCAGAGACTGGACTATGCCCTAGGAACGCTGGCTCAAGAGGTGAGAGGACGCACATACACATGAAACCTCTATGGTCCTCCTGGATGAACTGGATTTTTGCAGCAGCACATGGTAATAAGGAGGGCTGTCTGTTGGCAAGAATCTGGTGATACAATACATGACACTGGGGGTGTGAATCTTTCAGTATCTTACAATTCAATTTTGATTATCTGGGTTGGGGAAGGGTTGGGTTTCAAATCGATTCCCGATTCCAAATTGTTTCTTGATTCAGTACATAAGGCCAAGGCCATAGCCAATTTCAGTATCCACTCCAATCTGCTGTACTCTTATTATGGCATGAAAGCAGAGTGAAAAAATATGTTTTTGAAAGTTGTGAATCAATTCAGAAAGTTAGAACCAGGGCTGTCAATCAGTTAATCGCAGATTAACACTTTTATCTAAATGTACCTTAAGGGAGATTTGTCAGGTATTTAATACTCTTATCAACATGGGAGTGGACAGATATGCTGCTTTATGCAAATGTATGTACATTTATTAGTGGAGTCATTTAACAACACAAACTAATAGCAAATATTGTCCAGAAACCCTTAAAGGTACTGCATTTAGCAAAAATAATATTCTCAAACCAGAACATGGCAAACTGCAGCCCAACAGGCAACAACAGCTGTCAGTGTGTCAGGTGCTGACTGACTAGGACTTGATGCTGGAATATCATAAAGTGGGCATGTCTGAGAGACTTGTGGGAACCCATAGAACCCATTTTCATTCACATATCTGGAGGTCAGAGGTCAAGGGACCCCTTTGAAAATGCAACGAGCTAGTATGACATGGTTGGTACCAGTGGAAAATATCTAATGTATCGTTTCATATGATGCCAGTATCTTCACTTTAGCTTTAAAACCACAACCTACAACCTAAAAGATAAGATAAGATAAGATAAGATGAACCTTTATTAATCCCCGGAGGGAAATTCGGGTGTCTTAGCAGCAGCAACAGTACAGATAAATACAGTACAGTAAAAAGTAAAAGAGAAGGTGCAGTGAATGAAATAAGGTGCAATGAAGAAAACTGACAGTAAAATAAATAACAGTAACAGTAATAAGTAAAGTGCAGCAGGTGGTGAGTATTATATATGCACAGTATATGTATATGTAATGATATAACTATATGTAATATATACATTTGGAATAAATATGGAGCAGATGATCAGAGTCACATGGGGGTCAGACCTTGGTTCTGGTTCAGACCTTGGTTCTGGAGCCTGATGGCCACCAACAGAAAGGACTGACCCAGACGGTTTGTAGTGGGCCGAGGGGGGATCGGTCTCTGGCTGAATGGACTCCTCATCTGGACCAGTTGGTCATAGAGGGGGTGGGAGGGGTTCTCCTCCTGGTCCTCCCCTCTGCCACCAGCTCCAGACTGTCCAGCTCACATCCAACCACAGACCCAGCCCTCCTCACCAGTTGGTTCAGTTTGGTGGCATCTCTGGTGCTGATGCCGCCCCCCCAACATACCACTACTACTACTCTACTACTACTATTACTACTACTACTACAGACTGTAGAACATCTGAAGTAGCCTGTTATACACATTGAAGGTCCTCAGCCTTCTCAGGAAGAATAGTTTGCTCTGTCCCTTCCTGTAGAGGCCTCAGTTGTTGCACCAGTCCAGTTTATTGTTTAATCAATAAAAATCAGAAGTTGCATTAATATGTTAAAGAATTAGTTGCATTAAAATGAATTTATGTGACATGTTAGGATCTTGTTAACTTTATTTACAGTATACATTGTATTAGACTATATATCAATTACACAATTCCCAGCCTACTGTTCTCTTCAGACCTGCTGGTTGTGTGCAGTTTATCTTGTGTAACTGATCTGCTTGTAGATAGCTGATGGTCACTGTAAGAGAGCTTCCATTGATCATGCATCTTATGTTTGATCATGCTGAATTCTATACAGTGAGGTAACTTTTGACTGAATGAATCTTGGCCTGATTGCCTAAATTAAGGCTTTGTTGCCCACCTTGATGGCATCAGAAGATGATCAGTAGGTCAATGAGCCCTTTGTCTTTTGAGCAAAGACATACAAGGAACTACCTGAAAGACGCAACCAGCGGGGGATGACCAAGTCAAGGTATAAAGAGAGAGAACAGCTTTCCATCGGGGTAAACATTTCAACCTAACCCTTGTCCCGTGTAACATGCTCTGAGCGTTAAAAGTGTGGTAATACCGTAAGAGATTCGTTGTCAGAGTGGGATTACAAAATGAATTAGCGTGTACTGTATACATGAAGAGTTAAATAGGTTTTCAGAGTTCTGTAATTAACTGGGCATTAAGAAAGATGGTTTAAAATAGAACAATTGTAAATGTAGTCAATTATGTGTGCAAACCTGATCAGATTAGTAAAACTATATTTTTCAGTTACAGTCATACAGGAAATGAAAACATGATTAAGGGCTACAACTTATTAAATTCCTTGATCTAAATGAAACATAATCCATGATAGCTCCATTAAATATACATACAAACCTACAGAAAAATGTCATGAAAACACAACATTTCAATAGTTTTCTAAATACTGTAAAACAAAACTGAGAAACAGAAACCAAATGTGCAAATGCATTCAGTAACAACTATGTGCTCAGATAAATAGCCGTACGAGAGCAGAAGCTTGTGGTTCTCACACACCTAATGAAGCAGCACAGTGCAGAGCTGGCCATGCTGCAAACGAATCGTACGCTGATGCAGACAGAATCCAGCCACGAAATGAAAGTTACCGAAATGGCATCAGCTGGTTTATCATGACACTGGGGGAGGGAGAGAGAATAGCTGTAATAATATTTAAAAAGCTATTTTTATTATAATGATAATGAAAAAGGGTGATAGGGGTCAAACAGGCACCAGACGCGATAGCTGATGGAACCATGATCCAGGTGTAACCCTGATTCCCTCAAAGCACAAAGACTCTGGGGAAGAAATCAAGTTAATAACATTAATGGGACAGTTGCACAGGGAGAGACGGAGAATAATGCATTAATAAATTTGTTTTAACTCCACTAACAGTTTGTAGGTTGTAGCAGGCTCCGTTTGAAACTAGACAAGCTAAAGAATCCGTCATACTAGCTGGGAGGCTAAATAACGCTCACACTTTAAAAAAAAAAAAAAAAAAAATTGTCATGGCCATTTTTAAAGCGGTCCCTCCCTTCACTTATAAATATACATGCTTTGACGACGAGTGACTATTTTTCATTTCACATGGCTACTAGTCTTGATTATACTAAAGAGTCAAGATACAGTCAACATCAGTGAGCTGAGGGAAATTTACAGATTCAAGAGCACAATAACACTAAATCAAAATCAGTTAGTGGAGGATTAAATCTTCTACTTCTGGTGTTCCTCCCCATTCAAAGAATTACAACAGTACAGCCAACATGTTTGTGTAAATCTCTCTTTTTTTTTTTTTTTTAGTATCTACCGTATTTTTTGCACTATAAGACTATAAGGCGCACTTAAAATCCTTTAATTTTCTCAGAAATCGACAGTGCACCTTATAATCCGGAGCACCTTATGTATCAATTCTGGTTGTGCTTACTGACCTCGAACCAATATCATGTGGTACAGGGCGTCAAAAATCTGTCAAAATGTTTCATCACGACTTTGGTAAGCTACGAAGCCGCACCGCTGGATGGATTGTCTGAGATTTATGTTAAGAGACCGAATGGATTTTTCCTCAACTCTCCGTCCCTGTTGATCTGAGACTCCATGCTGCCCATCTCACCGACACCGACACAATCCAAGTGAAAAAAACTACTTCAGAGCTCGCCGTCATTCCCGGTGGATTAACGAAAGAACTCCAACCGCTAGATATCGGTGTCAACAGGTCGTTCAGAGTTAAACTGAGAGCTGCGTGGGAGCGTTGGATGACAGAAGGCCAACACACATTCACCAAGACAGGGAGGCAACGCCGGGAGAGTTACTCCACTATCACAAGACGAGAGCGCCTTATGTATGAAAATAGACATTCATAGACGTTCATTGATAGTTCGCCTTATAATCCGGTGCCTTATAGTGCGAAAAATACGGTAATACAATAAAATAATGTATAGTGCGTCATTTTCAAAAGATGAAGCCTTTGGAAAACAACCTGCAAGCAACCACTAAAAGTATGTGTTCAAATGATTTCATGTGAAAATCTCTCAGCTATCTTTGACTTTATTCCACTTTAGGCCATGTTACTTAGCTCAATACCTAAAACAGGCCTGACTCTGGTTATGTTTTTTATGGGGGGGGGGCAGATCCCCATGTGGGGGGGGTTGGCTGGGGACCGGGGGGGCCCCCGGTTCACCCCCCGAAGGAACAAAAAATTGGGGGGGGATTTGGTGTGGGGGGGGGCCCATTTTCCCTTTTGGGCCCCCCCGGGGGCCCCTGAGCAAGGCCCCAAACCCCCAACTGCTTGGGGCGCTTGTCAGGAGCAGCCCTCACTCCCCCCAGACCGTTTGTGCATTGTGTGTATAAGTTACGGAGTGAAAAATTTTTTTTTCCCCCCCGGGACTAATAAAGGAATATCTTCTTCTTCTTCTATTGCTTACAAGAAACACACACATTCTGCTAATTCCATATATGTTTAGTATGAAAGTGGAAATAACTGGTATTTATGTTACAAATCGTTAAAGGACAGGTTCACAATTTTTCAAGTCTGTCTTAAAACAATAGTCAGGTGCCTATATGGACACTGAAAAAGGTTTGGCTGTAATCACTCCTCCTCAGTACTGGCCATTAACCTCCTGAGACTGATGCCAACCGACTTTACTGTCAGAGCTGTAGCAGGTTCAGTTTTAGAGCTAGACTGAAGGTTTAGATACAAGAAACTAGAAAATGGCTATGCCAGTTTTTAGTTTCCAGTACCAATGCTAGCTTGTCAGGATGAGGCTAAAGGCAAAGAAAAACTGGCAGAGCCATTTCAAAGAAGTCCCTTGCAGTATGTCTTGGGAAAAAAACAAAACAGTTTGGGTGTCTGTGGGCAGCACAAACACAAATATCTGCCCACTCACTCTGATCAGGCTCTGATTCGACAGAAACTCAGCCCACATTCACACATGTGCATTCCAGGCTGCTGCAGTGGCCAGAGGCTCAAATAAAGGTGTGTGTGTGTGTGTGTGTGTGTGTGTGTGTGTGTGTGTGTGTGTGTGTGTGTGTGTGTGTGTGTGTGTGTGTGTGTGTGTGTGTGTGTGTGTGTGTGTGTGTGTGTGTGTAGCCTACTGGCATGAATAAGCAGCACTGTCAGCTGGAGGAACAGGGGTGCTTATTCATGAACCTGCCCACTTTTGCTTTTTCGCTGTGTGCATGTGTGTGTCCCATGTTGAGTTGGATGTCTGACCAGCACATCAATAGATCCAGTTTAGTTGCTGCTAACCTCAGCAGTGTCGGCCTGCAGCTGATTCAGTCTTTGTGACCAATGTGTGAATTACAGCACAGCTCCAGAGTGAGCTGCGTTTCTCACCGAGTTATGGTCATGAACTATATTTCAGCTTTTGGTTTTAATAACATAATTTATCATTTATAAATAGTTAATTAGAATTTAGTTAATTTAGTCAATAGTTTCTTTACTGTAAACAAACAATGAAATTATAATTAATAATGTTCACTAATTAATAATCATGCTATAATTTATATTTTTTAATAGTTTGGTGTTTCACACATTATAACATTTTGTATAATATATCAAGTGCTTGTTTGAAATGATCTGTAAACCTTTAAGAAATTATTTGTAAAACATACTGTACATAAGCATAATAGATATTTGTAACACTTTGTTAATCGTTAATAATTGGTTTGTAAACCACCTATAAACATTATTTGGGTGTCTATTATGACGATACAACTGATGATTATAATACCTTATAATACCTAAATAAATACTTTGTAAAGCATCTATAAACAATATTTAGATAGTTAATACTTTGTCAATGGTTGATAATTGGTTTCTGGTCCATCTATATATGTTATGTTTATAGATGTTTTACAAGCAATTTCCTAAAAATTTACACTTTACTACATTATTTCATATTACACAGACTAATGTTAGAATAACAAATTATAGCATTTCTATTAATTGATAAACATATTGTTTATCAATGTTATGTTATTATAAATCATTACCCAGCATTTAGTCTTTGCCCTCATGTTTATATCTCTGTACATCACTGTACTGTGGGACTAATAAAGGAATATCTTATCTTATCTTATCTTAAATATCTGTGTTTGTGTGCAGCTCAGCTCCTGTCTGACGGCTCTGATAAAGACCGAGAAGGAGGCAGAGGTGAGGAGAGCTGCCGTCCATGTTATCACCCTGCTGCTCCGAGGCCTCAGCGGCAAAACCACCCAGGTACGCACCACACACACACACACACACACGCACGCACACGCGCACACACTCACAACTGTATGTGTGATACCCTCTTAAGGTAAGGTATCCCCTTAAGGTATACCCTCTATCCATTTCACACCAAACCATGCAATAAATGTCCACTAGCAGACATCATAAAATCTACAGTGAACATGTCATTCTGTGCCTTTTTTAATACAAAATATACATAATGACCTGAACTTGAATATGTCGATAGTTTCTACTTTGGCCTTCAGGTAAAACTGAATCAATCACTCGCTCAAGTATTAGCCGGTAATGTTTCCTCAGGATACATTTATGCTTTCAGGTGGTCTTCTGTGCTGATAAGTAAACCTTGATTAGTAATAACAGTGCAGCGAAACAGTCATTTATTGTGATCAATGCCAATAGACCCTTTTTATTGCAATCTTGTGAATATGAGTTCATACATACATACATGAGTTCATAGACTGAAGGGAAACTGCACATGTTCGGAAAATGCTCTTCATTTTTGTAGGGAAGTGTGTGGGGAAGCAAGCGCATTTCCTTGTTATTGCCATTCTGACAAAATTTTAAAAAAGAACAGCTAGACTTTGACTTCAGAGCCACCTTCTTTTTCCTCCTTCATTTTTAGCCTTTAGTGTGTTAATCAAGATAATATGTAAAGCTCTAAAGCCCAGGCCACACGGACAACGTGTTGTTTTTTATTTTAGCATCCATGTTAACGGATTAGAGCAGTTACACTGCCTTGTGAGCAACACGGCTCGGCTGCGTCTGTTCTGGAGATCCAAGGTCTCACCTATTTCTACCATGAGCTGCACACACTTCACAGCAACAATGATGTTTTCACACAATATTGACATCATATCAGCAACATTACTACAGTTTCAATGTCTAGACATCTGTAGATTATGTCACGGACATGAAAAAAAAGTTTAGATAATCTCTTAAAATCAACATTTCCTGCTATTCATTTAAAAATAAAAGCCCTGTTTTTCCTGTGGACAGAATTCCTTAATTTGTTAACATGAGGCTTGTATTCTGAAATATTTACGGGACAGTGTTATAGAACATGCAGTGATTTGCACGGCTCCATGAATGAATAAAATTTTGGGTTTTAATTGTGGATCATCACTAATATTTACAAATCACCACATGTTTCTTACGTTTTTCTGTATAAAATAAATATAAATGACAATTACAACAAAATGAAGCAGCCGCTGTGAAAGGTAAACACTATGTAGAAAGAAAGGGCAGCAGAAAGGCTACCGGTGGCGAGGCAGCCAGGGCGTCAGGCCTCTGCTGGTAAGCTGTCACTTTTTATAAGCTGCTAGCCTACCGTGTACTCTGGTCAGTGTTAACAACTGATTGGAAGACTGGAGCATGTATATACTCTGTACATGTTGGTAAGCTTCACTCTGACTGACACGGATACCAGATAAGATACTACTCAAATATCTGGATCAGATATTGGTGACAATGGGGCCAATCTATTCAGTTCAGTTCTATATTTATGTTATATTTATACACTATATACTGGAATTTTAATTCTTGTTTAAGTTTTGGCTATTTTTTGCTGCATTAAAAAGTTTACACTTAATTGTAATTCCTGTTAATTTTGAAGATTTTTTACCAAGTTGCTGGTATGATTTATCATTTTAATAACTAATAACAATCAGGAATTTTGGATCTATGTATTTATTTGCTCCATTTAGTTTTACAAAGATACAAAAGCAATGTTTTCAAGTCCAGCCTGATGTTTTCTTACACGTAAAAATGATCCCAGTCACTTCCACACATTGAGGCATACAGCTTCTTATCTAAGCACTGGTATCTGAGTGGTACTCAGTATCAGCCGATACACAAAGCCCAGGTATTGCTATCAGAATCGAGACTGAATAAAGAGGGATCGTTGCATCCCTGGTTCACTGCCGTTGTATCAACAAAGACACCGGGTCAAAGGTCAGGGTCAGGACCCTCTCTGTCACCATGGTTTAACAATGTCTCCTCTGTCAGAGGGAACAACGGTAAAAAAGCAATAAATCAGCTGAATGTTGGGACTTCAAGCTTTAAGCAGGCTGAATAATGTGGTACAGGGTGTGTTTTTGAGAGTGAGAGCCTGTTGTTACCCAGCTTGACGGGTCCTGTAATCTAGTCCCAGTTTCCCTGTGGTCATCACTGGGGTTATAGACTAAATGTTAGCTTCTCACCAAACACAGGAAGGAGACTCAGTCCAAACACCATGTTTGACTCTCTTTCTCACTGTTTCACATTCCTCACACAGTGTGTAGTTACTGCAGCGTGACGTCTCTGCTGAAGTGTTGTTCTTAGATAGTTGACCACTGGGTCCAGACTAATCACACCACAGTTCTTCGGCCTCCTAAAATGGAAGCGACGAGGCAGGGTCACGGACTGGCTTCATAATACACTGATCACTGTGCAGGCTTGAGGGTACGTCACGGCAGCAACTCTGCTATTTCATGTATTCACAGAGGCACAGAGTGGACATCAGAGAGCTAGCGGTGATGAAGGCTGGCTATTGCATCGCCACACTTTGCCTTTGTGTTGAGCGTAAGATGAAATATCTCTCCTTACCAGCTGGCGGTGCTAGTCTGCATTCATCGTTCAAAAACCAAGCTGTTGTTATGATACAAACATGAGACAAAGCAGCGTTTGCTGACCATTTTCACACCACTCTCTCACCGCTTAGCTTCATTTCAGAGGGTCATCGTCGTTGTGAAAATATGCGTGTACTGGAATGACCGGATGAAATGAAAAATAAGAAGAGCCATCTGCGTTTGCCCACTTGAATTTACAAGATGATGCAGAGAACCTGAATGGCTATAAACTATGGTATATTTTGATTAGCATGGAAATGAAACAGGATTCAGCTTGTCTTTTAAATCTTTCCATTCACTTACATGGCTTCTCACTTCCCTCATGTGGATCTCTTACTTGCTTCTTAGCTTATCCCAGCTGGGATATGTGAGGATGAAGGAATCCTGTTTACTAAACAGAACATCTTAAGCGTCATTTTGAGCACATTTTCACAACTGTTAATGTTACAGCAACTGTCCCATCAGATCAGCTGGAGTATTGCTTCCACAGGTTGTAAAACTTCCACATAGGATGGATCTGGTTTCTTGCTCCAAGCTCCACTGAGAGCTTCCTCACTCCCGATGAAATGCATTTCAAGGAAGGGAGCATCCTTGATGATGGCGGATCTCGAAGAATTTCCAGATCACAGGCTGGAGGATGGGAGAATGGAAAGCACTGTCTTATCACTGGCTGTGTTAATCAAATGAAAGATTATATCATCCATATGCAACAGTAGGGCTCATTTTTTAATATTTTTAATCTTTTTTTTTTTTTTTGGAAAACAATAGAGGTCTTTGTCAGTCAATCTATCAAGCTTTGATAAACATACAGTCCTGAGAATGAACAATTCATTATTGGTTTGTCCCTTTTTACTGTGTTTACTGGTGATAAAAGACACATGTGGCTGCAGGTGAAGTCACTGTAGCGTTATATCAACCAGCAACAGTTGCACTGAGATAATCAGCATCATAACAAAACCCCTCTCATCTTTAGACCAGAGACTGTTTACAAGAACCACTACGTCACCAGATGGTTTGTGGACGGCCATTTTGAGGCCTGGAGTTCAGCATTTTGGCCGTCACCATCATGTTTTTTTTGCAACCAGAAGTGGCATGAGAGGATGGAGCTGATTACAACCGAATACTGAATAAGACATTTTTAAGTGACCAAAGAATTTACTAACTTTTCTAACTTTTAACTTTCATGTACTGAAAACAGACTGTGAAAGGATTTACGTCTTAAAAACAGATAACTCCCAGACCGAACAGCATCATAGAAGTGGCCTGTCAATCACAAGGTAGCCATGCCCTAAAGCATCCCCTGCTCTATGGTCTATTTGACTCTAAATGGGACCATAATTTACTAAATGAACATCATGCTTCTGCTTCTTTTCTACTTGAAACTAGTGATTGAGACCATAAACTCATATTTACAATGTTTACTGAGCAATAAGTTAAGTGAGAAGGCCCGTTTTCTCATAGACTTCTAGACAATCAGACTTCTTTTTGCAACCAGAGGAGTCGCCCCCTGCTGGATATTAGAAAGAATGCAGGTTTAAGGTACTTTTGCACTGACTTCACTTTTCAGGCTCAGAGGTATCCCACTCTAGCCCAATAGAAACACATCTATATGTGAGCTGCTGGCTGCTGGCTCAAGTGTGATGTGGCTCTTGAGCCACTGCCATGACAGCTGTCCAGCTGCTGGTCCTGGTCCTGGTCCTGGTCCCAGGCCAAGTCCTGTCATTACTGGGACAGCTGAAACAGCAGCACCAGCTGCACATGGTTAATGATACACAGAGTGACATGAGAAGAGATCACAGGGGCAGACCAGAGCACAAATGTTGGACCAAAGGGAAGAAGAGCGAGCCAGGTGTAGTGGTGTGGACGATGGACGAGGTGTAGAGCTGGCAGGAAAGGAAATAGAGACTGAAAAATACAGAGGGAGGAGGCAGGGAATCCATTGATCCATGGAAAGCCTAATAAATGTGGTTGGATGCAGCAATTTTGGGTACAATGGGAAGATAGCAGGTCAGCAGTAGATGTCACATAGAAGTGGTACATCATCTGAAAGCTGGGAACCTGAAGATTAATTTGAAATGCAGCTCAGCACTGTGTGTCAAGTTGTTCTAGTCAAAAATCAGAAATAAACATGTATAAATTAAAATAAACTGCGAAAGTGTATAAATGTTTATGATAGAAGTATATGATGGCCATCCCCATGCTCTATTATTTCTCATAAGTTGTTGCAGCAATTTCTGGGTTGTTACCATTTGTTGCACAGATTTAACCATTTTTTACCACTTGAGAACTGATAAAAATGATCAATAATCTCTCCAAAATGCCACATTAAGACACCAAGACCTTGAGGGAACAACATAGAAAAAGCCACTTTTGACATTTGGAGATTTCTGCAAGATTTGCTTTTTTTTTTTGGAAACTGCTCAGAAACCCCCTTATTTTCAATCTACCTGCCATCCATCCTCTGAATGCCCGAGGTGTCTAGTTTGATAGTGATTATTAGAGATTACCCTAGAGGTCACCACAGGTCATTTTATACAGTGAGGTCAAGTTTCAGAAAATGGTCTCAAGAAAATGAAATGGCTGCTGTGGGGACTAACTTTATTACACATGTATACAATTATACTCATTGGATCCACAAGAGTCTGAGCCTTACAGTGATGCCCAATGTACAGTATGTAATTCAAGACTGTTTAGGGACCCCAGTATGCAGAAATATTCAAATACACCATTCTAGAATAGGCAGAAATAACACATTCGTACTGCATTAAAAAAAAATGCATGTGTGTTAAAGGATAAAGGGACTCATGGGTGCCCATAGAGCCCATTTTCATTCTTATATCTTGAGGTCAGAGGTCAAGGGACTGATGGATTCATTGATGAACTGACTTATTATGGGCCACGGAGCTATTATGAAAGTTCACTGATGTTCATTTTTTTAATGAATTTTATAAAACAGGTATTCAATGCAAAAGTGTCAGGTGTCTTTTTTAATTAATACACCATACCCTTTGCTTTTACTACTTCTACCGTAGAGAAATTCTAGTTACATACAACTTGGGCCTTATTTTACAAGTTTTGCCCATCATGTCTATTAGTAATTACCGAGTTAGCAGCCAGCAGTAGCAACAAACTGTCCGTTGTCAGCATTCGTCCGAGTCTACAGACCAGTCTAAAGTGTTATTACAGCATTGTGACCTCTGTCTCTCTCCTATGACTTCTCAAGGTTCTCAGTGATGTTTTGTTGGACCTGTACCGAGCTCTAAAGTGGGTGGTTCGCTCAGACCCGGATGGCGTCGCGGTGCTCCATGCCCAGCTGGCTCTGGAGGAGCTTGATGACGTAATGAGGAGGTTCATCTTCCCTGAGCAGAAACTGGAGAAGAAGATTGTTGTCCTGCCATAGAGCTCAAGTTTTTAGATGATATTTTTATTAGCTCTTCTTATAGATGGCACTAGTTCTGCCTCCATGCGATGTAGATTCATCATCAGGATGTTTTAGAACGAGAGGTTAAGTCTGTAATGCTCCTTAAAGAAAGGTACTGTGACCGTCTACTGCCAATAGTCCACTTCCAAAATAAAGTTTTAAAAACATGCTGTTCTGAATGTTTATTATGGAGTATCCACCATATTCTGTGGGGTGTTACTGCAGAAATGATTATGTTCGTAACTTCCTGTGAGGTAGCAGTAAGCTAGTCACTCACATAGGATAATCATAGTGGCTAACCACCAACAGCGCTTTTGAAAAGTAATTTGCCTCCAACTTAGTAAATCCTGCTTTATTTTTAACAGATATTTAACTAATATTAAAGTAGCATTTGTCCCTGTGGAGCTCTGGTACAGTGTTCGGTACACTTTGCACCCTTCAGCAGTGGTACCAAGCAGCACTCCTCTGATGTTAATAGCCAGGCGAGCATGTTTGTGTGCTGGTTCTCTGGGGGAATATCCATTGGCTGTGGTGGCCTAAAGGTTAGAGAGGCCAGCTTGTGACAGGTTCGATCCCCTGGCCTGGTAGTGAAAAAGCAGTGCTTGGCCCTCCCTCATTACCACCACTGAGGTGCTTTTGAGCTCAGATCAGACTGTGGTAACGTGATC
Organism: Pterois miles; assembly: GCA_947000775.1. NCBI lineage: Eukaryota > Metazoa > Chordata > Actinopteri > Perciformes > Scorpaenidae > Pterois > Pterois miles. The sequence goes on along the minus strand of CAMQGK010000516.1, from coordinate 1,978,045 downwards.
AGGTCTACATTCTGATTGACCTTTTTTGGACCAAGAGTTTTTGAGAAAAGTGGGGCAAAGTAACGCCTCCACCTGAGTATGGAAGATCATTAAGCTTAATGGTGTTCCATACAGAGCACATGACATGATTTCAGTGTCGATTAATGAAATTTTTTATTGTCAAAATATTCAATTCATGTAATAAACATTATCTTTACTGATCTTTTATTGAATAACACTGCTGTAACATTAATATTGGGCAGAGGATTAAGTGCAAACAGTGTTGGTGTTGACAGAGTTGCTGCTGTAGTGCCAAGCAGTCAGTGCACCACTGATGTTAAAAATGCACATTTCAAAGTATTTATTCAACAAATGGTGATATATTTAACAACTTAGATAGCATCAGAATCATTTCCTACAGATAACGGTACTGTGAGAAGCATAAATAAAGTTGAAATGTACATTTTGGCTACTCGAGTCATCTCTCCTCTCCAGCTGCAGTCGGGACTGGAGCTTCCCCTTCTGGGTGCTCTGGGCCACCTCACAAACTGACTGAAACGTCACAGGAACTAATGGTGGAGGTCTATGACTTGGCTGGGAATGAAAGAGGGGGAACTGAAGATGACATGCATATACATTTTATGCATGATCTGGAAGTATTTATTCAGTGGAATAACCTCCAGAGGGCAGGAGTGAAGGAATCACAATCCACTGCTCACAGAAGACTTCAGGAACTAAAGGACAGAGGCTCCACCAGGAGAGGACAATCTCTCATTAGCAATAAGAAGAGGAAGGACAGACTGGAATCAGACTAAAAGTACAGAGACCAGGATCAAAAGTTCTGGGACAAAGTTTTCTGGACTGATAAGACAAAGATGAACCTTTACCAAAGTGATGGAAAGACTAATGTGTGAAAGAAAGGATCAGCTCATGATCCCAAACACAGCAGCTCATCTGTGAACCACAGTTGAGGTAATGTCATGGCTGCGGCTTGCATGGCTCAAATGAACTCAGAAGTCTACAGAAACATATTGTCTGCCGATTCAAAGAGATGCAACCAAACTGATCGGGAGATCCTTCATCACACGGCAAGACAATGACCCAAATCACACGGCAAGAATCAACCAAGGAGTTGATCGGGGGAAAGAAGTGGAAGGTTTTAGACTGGCCAAGTCCATCTCCAGACTTAAACCCTCCTGAGCAGCATTTTACCTTCTAAAGAGGGGACTGAAGGGAGAAACCCCACGAAATAAACAACAACTGAAAGAGGCTGCGGTGAAAGACTGGAAAAGCATCACGAAAGAAGAATGTAAAAGCTAAAAATGTGGTGTTCTATAAACGATGTTATCTTCTAAGTTGTGTAAGAGATCTAGATGTAAATACCTGGAAATAGAAGCTCAAATACTGAGTTCTTGTCTCATATTCATCTTTTGATGTCAAACCCAAATGTTTTCAATGTACAGCAAAAATAAAGGAATTGGCCAAGCTGTTCCAATAGTTTATTTTTTTCTGATCCACATATGTCCATCGCTCACTTTATGCTCCTTTGGGATGCAGCCTGGCAAAAAGTTTAATAAATAAGTATGTAAATTGTTATAATAGTATGCATGTGTATAATGTTTTATTGTTCAACACAGGACATTTCTGTAGAGACTGTCATATTATGACAGTAGAATAGAAATAATGTACTTTTACTTTGTAAATGTAAATGTTTAACTGGCCTCCGGTTGTCGCTTTTAGTCCAAAATGGAGGAAACGTAGCTCTGCTGCTGGGCGCTGAGGTTGCAATGGAACAAACGATTGATTTTCATTTCTTATCAATACATGTTCTTTGACTGTGCTTCCTTAGCAAGCTATACCCAGCATGCTCTTTGGCAGTGCAACAGTCAATGGAGTCCCCTCAATGGAGTCCATGACACAGTGTGTATGTACTGTATGTCCCGTAGATCTCAGTGTGAAGTCGACAGGATGAGCAGTTGTGGAGGAATCAATGGACAGACAAGCATACAGAGACTCCTTCCATTTCAGTCAGATACTTGGATGGTGAAATGATTTCTTCTTTGGCACATATTAACACAAACCTGAAGTGGAGACTGGACAATAGCTGGACTATGTAAACAAGGCCAAATGGGGTCCAAGGGTTTGAACAGAGTCGGGCTGACAGAGAGGAATGAGACATTCCTTCCTTTGTTTCATCTATTGGGCAATAGTCTAACAGTGTATGAGGCATGACCTCCTCTGTCTCCCTCTCTGTGTGAACATGCAGCCGGCAGCTTTGTTTGCAGCCCGTGGATATTTCCCCCAATGCAGAGTTGAGGTATTACTGTGGCAGGCGGTCTTTCATCATGGTGGCAGATTCAGGTCTCTCCATAGCACCGCCACCACTTGCGTTTACTCTAAAGCTTATATATTTTTCTCTCGTTAAGATAAAGATAACATTGAGATACATATATCTTGTTTCCCCTTTCAAAAAAGAAGTATACCTCAAGCTTATTTTACAAAGTAAACTTAACTATTGTTCAAGTATATTCCCAAGTTTACTTCATATAATACGTATAGCAGTATCAAGTAGTATACACCGATCAGCCATCAACACCTCAAACTCTTTGTTTTGTTCCTCAAATCCTTCTTTGCAGTGTAGCAGGGCACATTGTCCTGCTGAAATGTCACTGCCATTAGTGGTGCACTTAGTCAGCAGTGTTTAGTTAGGTGGTACGTGTCAAAGTAACAGCTACATGAACGGCAGGACCCAAGGTTTCCCAGCACAACACTGCCCAGAGCATCACACCGCTTCCACCAGCTTTCCTTTTGGTAGGTCCTGACCGCTGCAGACCAGGAACATCCCACAAGAGCTGCAGTTTTGGAGATGCTATGACCCAAATGCTCCGACAATATGGTCCTTGTCAAAGTCGCTCACATCCTTCAGCTGCCCATTTTTATTGTTTCCAACACATCAACTTCAAGGACAAAATGTCCACTTGCTGTCTAATATATCTTACCCACTGCCAGCTGCCATTGTAACAAGATCAATGCTATTCACTTCATGAATAAATGAATAAGTGTACTTTAAATGTAAGAATAGTAAACTTTGAGTAGTTTACATCCAAGTTGTATTTTGTACTTCAACTATAATATGAACTCTACTTGAAGTGAACTTCTAGGTATAGTGGTAATTTACTAGTTATATACTTGTAGCCCACTGAAAGTACACTTTAAAATATACTCTTAGTAAACTATTAGTTAAATAGTTTTACTGCAAGTATACCTTTCTGTAATCTTTTCAGTATATTCCAAGTACACTTATGTCTAAGTCTGTGTACTTTGTATTTATATATAAGTATTCTATATTGCTGATAAGTAAATAAAAAGTAAACTGAAATGCTGATCTCTTATTTTAAGTCTAAAAGAAGTATACTAATAGTACACTTGAATAAACTTCTTTTTAATACCTGTTAGATGTAAACTAGTTGTTTTTTAGTTTTATAAACTAAAAAGTGGACCAATTTAGTCCCAGGAACAACTGTAGTAGTAGTCACTTAAAAGTACACTACTAGTACACTGATGTTAGTATACTTATTACATAAAGTATACTTGGGAAATATTCTTACTTAATCTTACGTCATAAAATACATTTAAAGTATACTACTTTTTTGTAAAGGTTTCCATTAAATTCAAGACAACAACTGGTTAAAACACTAAATGTGAACGAGTCTGTATGGTCATGAAAATACAGTGTGCTGGTGACTTGATATGTGTTTAGAAACTTAAGGGCAGATTCATTATTTTTCAGGCCATAAAATTCATTTCACCAAACAGTGTTTTTGTTGTTGAGCTGCAGTGACAGTGATAGTGACAAAAAGGGGGAACTATAACTCTGGAAGATGTCCACTTGCTTTTGTCCCCGGCCACTTACATAACATACACATTATGAAGGGATCTCTTAACCTTCTGAGACCCATTTAGTATTTGGGGTACAAGGTGTCTTTGGGGGGAGATAGCAGGTCAACAGTATATGTCACATCATCTGAAAGCTGGGAAACTTAAACACTATGATTGACATGTATGATGGCCATTCCTATGCTTCATTATATCTCATAAGTTGTTGCAACCATTTTTGGGTCGATACCGTTTGTTACACAGATTTGGTTCTAAATTTAACATTTTTTACTACTCAAGACCTGATTAAAATAATTCATCATTCCTCCAAAATACCACATCAACACACCAAGACCTTGAGGAACATCATAGAAAAAGCTGTGGTTTCTGCATGAATTGCATTTTTTGTTGTAATTAAATGGCAAACTCTTCTGTTGGGTAAACTGCTCAGAAACCCCCTAATAGTCAGTCCATCCTCTGAATGCTCTCGGTCTCTAGATTGTGGATCTAGATCTTGTAAAGTTTCATGAGGCTGTGAGTATCGTAGAAGCCACCACAGGTCAGTGAGGTCAATAAAAAAAAAAAAAAAAAGTCTCACTACAATGAAATGGCTACTATGAAGACTAACATTATGACACATGAATGCAAATGAGCTCATTGAAGTTTTTCCTCACCAAAATTTACCCTAAATTTAAAACATTATTTAGTCTCCTACCTGACAAGGTTGGTTGGTACCAATGGATTTCCTGGTTTCATATATCTCAACTTTCGGTCTAGCTCTAACACTGAAGCTGCTACAGCCTCTGAATGACAGTAAAGTCAGTCGGGATCAGTCTCAGGAGGATAATGGCCAGTACTGAGAAGGACCGATTACACAAAAACCTGTTTGTTTCCATTTCCATATGGGCACCTGATTATTGTTTTAAAATAGACTTGAAAAATTGTGAACCTGTCCTTTCAAGATTTGCAACATAGATTGCAGTTATTGTCATTTTCATACTAAACATATATGGAATTAGCAGAAGGTGAGTTTCCTGTAACCAACAGACTCTAATCCAGAGTCAGGCCTGTATTAGGTATTGAGCTGAGTAAATGGCCTAAACTGGAATAAAGTCAAAGATATTTGAGAGATTTTCACATGAAATCATCTGACTACACATACTTTCAGTGGTTGCTTGCAGGTTGCTGTCCAAAGGCTTCATCTCTTGAGAATGACATATTGTACAGTTATTGTACTAGATACTATAAATGGAGAACTAAAAATGGCTGTACGGTTTCAGGTCTCTAATTGGGGAGGAACACCAGAAGCAGAAGCTATAATCCTACACTAACTAATTTTGGTTTAATGTTTGTCATTGTTGTCGACTGTATCTTGACTCTTGAGTAAATCGTGAGATTTGACATGAAATGTGAAATGAAAAATGGTCCCTCATAGTCAAAGCATGTACATTAATAAGAAGTGAAAGCCCATTGGTCGTTCCATCGCAACATCACCACTCATCAGCAAAGCTATGCTTTTGCCATTTTAGACTGAAAGCGACTGCTGGACTGCCGAACAAAAATATTTGTATTCTATTGTCATATTTAATGTCTCTACCAAAATGGCCTTGTTGCAAAAAAAAAAAAAAAAAAAAAAATAAAAAACACATTATAACTATTTACTTATTTATTTATTAACTATTTTCCCAGCTCTTCCAGAGAAAAAGGAGCGATTCCCTGCAAGTTAATAAATAGCCTAACTATAACTAACTTAAATTCTGTTGATATGCTACTAGTACTACCAGCTACTGGCCAGTTGTTTGGGAGCAGAGATGTTAATACATCCACCACGGTACAGGCTGACAGCATATAACCCATGGGTGTAATGTAAGATAATAAAAGTGATGAATTACAGCCAATAGATCCATTATTACAGCCACATACAGCTAGCAGGAAGCTGGCAGAACCAGATATGTCATATGAGCGTGCAGGGCGGTGCAGTCCTGTGGGTCTGATGCACGTTCATTATGCCAAGAAAAATCACTAAGAGTCAGCTGTTAATTAATTTTACAACTTTACAGTTTAAATTAGGGCTATCTAAGTGTTCGCACAGCGGAGTTGATTCACCTCAGAAAATGTTTTCCTCTGATTTGCAGACGTCTCTTTATATGTTCATGGCTATGGACTCATTGCTGTTTTCGGTCCAAAATGGCGGCAGCGCTGTTGTCACAAAGCACCAGAGGTTAGTGTCTTTGCTTCTACACGCTTTGTCGTAGTAATGAATCCACAAAGAATGACCACCAACCCTGCAGTCCCTGAGGAGGGCTTTCGTCACAAGTACCACAACAAGCTTTCAGTCTTCTGCTGCCTGGTTTGGTTTATTCTCAATACAGGAGTTATTATTCCACTTACAGCCCATTATACAGACGCAAAACATCAGACACTACCAACTGAGCTCACTTTGAATGCACAGTACACATCCTCTGATGTTTTATTTAGATCATTTTCTGTACAGACAGCCAAACAATGGCAGTAAACGAGAGCCATGGTGAAATCCCATGACACTGGAAGAAGTACCTAGCAAAGCATTTATGCCTTCCAGCAACTCAAAGTTGGGGCAGAATACTCATTAGCGTCAAGGTCAAGAAGACAGCTGTGCCTCTGGGAACGATAAAGGTTTGTTTGAATATTAGCTGACCCTGTATTTTAATAGGATATGATACTTTTACCATCAGCCTTGTTTTCTGCAATTAAGGGTTGGAAAATGCTAAATAAAATGCAAATGGGTCAGAGATTTTAATCCACTCAGCATTTTGTCCAAGGTCATTCCTACTTTTAAACAGCTGGATGCCCTAACATGCCAACACTGCCTAATGCAACACAAATGGGAGGCATCACCAATGAACTTGGCAGTGTTGATGGCAGAAATTGAATTTTAGCCAGAAGAAAAAAATACATTACTATTGAATACTCAAATTAAATATGGGATAGATTTTGTTACCTTTGTATTTCAGCTACAAGCCACTTGTACGTCATTCTAAACACAAACATTTGCGATCTTAGACTCAAAAGCTTGTCCTCCTTTCACATCCTCAGTATCTTCTTCATCTCAAAATAAATATTAACTATTGTATGCAAAAACATTTTATTAAATGTTGGTTCAATTAAATAAGAAGTATATATTTCTGACTCACGCCTGGTGGTATCAAACAATACAGTTTTAGTTTTATTAGCCAAAAATTTCAGATATCCAGCACAGATTTCTGCCAATAAAATGAAGGTGAATGGAATTTTGTTTGTGATATCAGGTTGCATTGTGGGCATTGTATGATCCATCATTTTTGAATTTTTACCCATACCAGGCACTAATGCAGCACCTCTGCTGCTTTGATTTTTAACATTTTAATAAAACTCTTGTTAGTTCCCCATGAGAGTGTATACACCAGACCGGCACATGCAAATGGATGAATTTTTGCCAGTCAAGAAAGCTGCAGTTTGTTAAAACTATTGAAGTACAAGACTGTGAAAATCCTGTGAAAAATTAGAAAGACTACACCTAAATGTAAACATAAAAAACAGGAGTCTGGATGAATCCTGGATAAAACACATCAAGTAAGATAATGTTTCATTGATGCGTGGAACATAGAAGAAGAAGAAGAAGATCTACCTTTATTAGTCCCACAATGGGGAAATTCAATTTACACTCTGTTAAACTCATACATGGTACATGCAGACCTGAAACACACATACATGCAGTAATGGAGAGGTGTCAGAGTGAGGGGGCTGCTCCTGACAAGCGCCCCGAGCAGTTGGGGGTTTGGTGCCTTGCTCAGGGGCACCTCGGCAGTGCCCAAGAGGTAAACTGGCACCTCTCCAGCTACCAGTTCACACTCAGTTTTTGGTCCATGTCGGGACTTGAACCGGTGACCCTCCGGTTCCCAAGCCAACTCCCTACAAACTGAGCTACTGCCGCCCCCAAATATAACATAGCTAAGTTAGCTAGCGTTGGTGACGTATGTTGTGTGGGACAAGAGATGTAGTTCACTGAGCAGTTTCGCACAAAATTAAATTACAGTACGCCAAACCTACAAAGAGTAATAATAATAAACTCTGTTAGTCTGTCTCATAGCCTGTAATATCTCCTACAGTTAGTTTGACCCTCTGTTTTCCTACTGAGAGAGAGGAAGGAGGTAGTGAAGCCACTTTGGCTCCTGAAGCCGTGAGAGGTCTATATACCATAATCACTATATCTCACCATGTGTCACAGTCAGGGAGCCTGAAAGGAGCAGGTGAAGAGGAGTGTGAGTGCAATATGCATTCGCTTACCTATCGTAAATGAAACGTGTTTGAGTGGTTTTGGCGGCCGAGCTCTGATTCTCAGCGGCGTAGTGCAGTGTGTGTGTCAGGCTGGCAGCCCTACCGTGGAACCTGCAGGATGTCAGCAGCTCAGCCTCAGTGCAGGAGAGGAAAGGGAGGGAGGGTAGATAAATAAGCCCATAAAGGATGCTTTGAGTCAGGCAGAGAGGTAGAGAGGAGAGGGGGCTCTGGTCAAACAGTCCCCAGGCTTGTTGGAGGCTGCATTGCAGAGAGACAGGGAGCTAGCTGGGGTGTCCAGGGAGGGAAGGGGAGGGGGAAGAGGCAAGGAGGGGGGGTTAAATGAGACAGAGAGGGGAGCTGTGGAGGAGAAGCTCAGCAGTGTCGGTCTGCCAGCCAGGCAGGACAGTGTGACAGAGGAGGAGAGGAGGAGAAGGATTTAGGCTCTGCTGCAAACAGGGGATGCAGAGACGGTCCGATACTGCAGCAAAGGACAGAAGGGGGTGGCCGAGGAAGTCTGGGGATGATTTGTTGCAGGGGGAACAGAAGAATTCAGACTTGAGGAGAAGGCCAAGATCAAGGTCCTTACTTTGTCCTGCGATCTCCACCTTCACCGTCGCCACCATCAACACATTGGCCCCATGGTCATGATGGAAATCAGGAGCCGGGATGGAGAGCACCAGAGGCAGAGACCAGACTAGCTGCTGCCCCCAACCTGTAATCTACAGACGAAAGACTACACCAGCATCAGCTGCTGGCTGAGCACCTCTGATCACATCTCAGCTGGGCTGCTTCATGCCCTGGGACAGTCCTGGGAGATAGAGGGAGGAGGTGGTGGTGGAGGTGGAGGAGGAGGAGCAGGCAGCGGGAGGCTGGCTCACAGAAGTGGTGGAGGGTGGTGGTTTAAGCTGCCTGCTGTATTTTTGGATGTGGGATCTCCTGAATTAAGCAAGCAATGTGGAATAAAGATGTAGTGTGAGCTAGTGGAAGGAGTGGTACAGAACAAGGAGAGTGCTGTGCGGAGGAGAGGAGAGGGCTGGACGTCCCGGCTCAACGGACGGACCAGGCGGACGGAGATCTGGGGGGAGTCCTAAGGGGGAAACAAAGACGGAGGGTCCACTGGATCAGGAAGGTAAGAGTTTTAATGATATGTTTTGCACTAAGAGACTATGTCATTATAAATTGCCCCCACTAGGACTGAAAGATAAGACCTTCTTTTAGTGGTCCTCATCTATGAAGGGCTACTTTAGCATTTAACTTGGGTTAAGTATTAAGATCTGATGAGATTAACTAAAATAAGGTTTTGATTAATGCTACAGGTTTGGCAGGTAGACTAAAGGTTTGGGAAAAAAGATGAATGAAAGTACCCACAAGTGAGATCAAGCATGTTGAAGAGGGACAGAAACTGGATGGAAAGTTTGAATATTAAAGCTTAGTTTAAAAATACAGAACAAAGACTTGAGTGTGTTCTGGCTTGTGTGGTGAACATGTTTGCAATGTGAGGTAGAGAAAATATTTTTCTGCCTGACAGTGTGTGTGTGTGTGTGTGTGTGTGTGTGTGTGTGTGTGTGTGTGTGTGTGTGTGTGTGTGTGTGTGTGTGTGTGTGTGTGTGTGTGTGTGTGTGTGTGTGTGGTGGGTGGGTGAGCGAGTGAGTTAATCACTCTAACAGGACTAAAGAAATAATGGACCTGCTGCTCATTTCTGCTATAATTGCTGGGGAAGTTGTAAAATGACTCAGTAATGACTGAAGAATAGGTGTGTGTCTGTACTCCCTGCCTGTGTATGTACAGTACATTATCATTGTGTTGGGTTGCCTCCTTGGCATGTACTACACATGCTGCTTTTTCCTTCCGTGGAGGCAGACAGAGACCGTTGACAAGACTCAGAGAGGCAGTTTGAAGGCTTCTGCCGTTTCCAAAGAAAATGCTGGCCTGTGTGATTTTCCATGGCATCACTGCCATGCCAGACCTGCCTGGTCTGATTGCCTTTTACACGAAGCCTGCTGGTGTTTGACCAGCTAAACCTGACTCCTCAGGTGAAGGAGATATACTATCAACGGCATGCGATGCAGTCAAAAAGGCACATAAGTGATAAAATTCATCTAATGAGTATCAGAAGTAAATAAACCACTACAAACAAGATTAAAGGAAGACTATGTAGACTGGCTATACTATGTTGAAGGAAGACATATAATATTCTTCCTAATACAAATGTAAAGTTTAATTCAGAGCTGCTAAATCACACCCTCGCTCATTTCAGCATACTCAGGGATTTTACTGCAACAGTTTTTCTTGGTCTGGTATGACTAGTTTGTGGTCATCCTTTAATCACAAGGTTGGGTCTCTGGTCCCCCATGTCCACATGTCCAAGTGTCCCTGAGCGAGACACTGAACCCTATGTGGCTCCCCAGGTACTTCACAGCAGCCCACTGCTCCTAATGCGAGGATGGGTTAAATGTAGAGCTCAAATTTGATATATGTACCTGTATGTCGGCCGATATGTCGGATCGGAAGAAAACAACCAATCAGAGCTGCAAGCTGCTGTCTTTGAGCAGCTGTCAATCACTCAAATCAAACTATCAGACTAAGCAGCGCTGATCAAATATGAATCAATATTCCTTTACTGTAATGTTTTTTTCTCCCATAACATGTTTTCAGAAACATCATGCAGTGTACTGCTGTAAAATGAGTTGTGCTGCCATGTTGACATCAATTGAGGAAATACCAAGCATGACCCACCAGAATAATACAACTAATTTCATTAGTACTTCTGTAGTACTTAAGTAGTACTCTATATCACATGTTAAAGATTGTTAGACTGAGCCACAAAATATGAATGGAGGGCCAGAGGCTACATTGAGCCCATGTCAATTGGCAGATAGTACAAAATTACTTGGCATACAAGTCAGGCATCACTTTTTTTGTTAGTTTTAAATGCTGATCCTGTGACAGCTTCCAAATTCTGTTCACATCTACTTCAGCTATGGGTACCTTATTGGATTTTTCCCAGCTACATCACTTCCTTCATTATGTAATGAGGTGTGTGAAAGAGGATTTTTGTGTTACACTCCCTTGAGAAATCTTAGTGAGGCACAGAGAGAGCCCTCTAGTGGCAAATCATCCTGAAATCCCAGAGTTTTTCTTTTCCTCTATTTCACATCACAACACTCTCGTTTTGATCTCTTGAGTTTGCTTTTTGCAGTTTTTCTCATTCGCTTTGGCTCAATTCTTGAATGAGTTTTTTTTTTTTTCAAAACAATGAGCTCAAATCTCTGAAGAGATTGGAATTTCTCATTCACTCAAGCAAATTGCATGTTTTAGCATATGTGCAAAAGAGTCAGTTCAATCACTCACATCTTGATCATCATCATCTTGCTTATCGAAACTGATGAGTTGATTCTCAGTGAAACTGTTCTCCTCTTCACAACTACTAAGCATTACGTCATCGTTTGAGCCATCACATACAAAATGATCCATTCAGTTATCAAAATTGGTCAGATAACAGTATATACAGTACAGATATATAAATAACACGTAAATGTAAATATAAATATCTATGATATGGTCTTACATATAGTGACACAAATGAATTTACTATAAATATGCATATCCTGTTTCTGTGTACTGCAGCATTGTAGTACACAGAAACAGGATATGCATTTTTCAACATTAAGTCTAAGTTTACCAGCACTTTTCCTAGTAAACTTAGACTTAATGTTGCAATGAGGATTTAAAAGCTCAGTGCGACACACAACCAAATTCAGCTACACAAAACTGATATGCTTGTACTGATTATTACAGTAAGCAGTTAATGTCCACCAAAAAGTAGACCAAAACAGAAATTTGTACACAAGAGACATTTCCAGGGATGACTTGCCATGGTGAAAAAACATCTAATCATTTAAACCAATATGGCTCACATGATGAGTTTTCATTCTGGTGATACTGGGCAACTTACTGACACAATAACTGGTTTTGAAGCATGAGTGATGTTTTCTAGGTGAGTTATTACCTTGCAAACATGCAACATGCAAAATATGTAAAAAGTGTTGTGTTTGCAGCCCTGTCCAGCTCTGAGCTCGACCCGTCTTATTGATGAGATCACTGCTAACATTAGCAGGAAGTGAGGTTGTGAGTTGGCACATTAATTTGTGTAATTCATCACTTATTCAATGTCATCCATGCAGTGAAAATAAACCCTAAATCGACGTCTAGACAGGAGCAGCTAAAACTCTGAGTTGATAGGCCTTCAGTCTAAGCTGTTGCCAGTGCAACGGCATATCAGCTGTCTGAAGTGTTTTTCTCTGAGGTTGGCCAATACAACAGCTTTAAGTACCACAACACAGAAGCAACAAAGGAAAAACAGATTCACAGCTGCTGGGCAGATGTCCCTGAAATTATTTCTGCCTCCAGAGCAGGTGACCTCCACTTTGCCATATTTGATCAATTTATTGAACATGTGATTTATTGTAAATTAGTGGTGATGTATAAGGGCTTACTGAGTGCATGTTACCGATCAATACTTCATCTCTACTCCTTCTCTTGCTCCACCCAACACTTTTTTTCCAAATGTATTTCCCCTTCCCCTCCCTTCTCCCTTCTCCCTCAGCTGGGTAAAATTCCCTGTCGCCCTCAGTGACACTTCCCCACCTCCTCTCCTGAACTCCCAGCCCATTCAGTCAGGTGACCTGGATGCAGGAAATCACTCCCATGTGTCCACTGCCACTCCTGGGAGACAGCTGGGAGTACTATCAATTTGGTTAATGTGATTTTTACCTGGAAATAATAATAATAACAACTTTATTTATATAGCACCTTTCAAAACCTTTATAAAATGCATCATAAATGAGGACAAATAAAGTGGAAGCAATCAGATACAAGAACACAGTCAGCAAACAAATATAGTACAAAAAAGCTAGAGAGATAAAAGTATGATGATTTAAGACAGGGAAGAAGTGAGTTTTCTAATCTAAGCTCTTCAGGTAAGCTATTCCACAGAGTTGGAGCCCTAAAGGCTCATCACACCAAGCTGACATCTAAGAACTAGTGGTGATGAAGGCCAACTGTTAGCTGTTGCCTAACGGGACGTGTCTTGGCCGAGTTGCAGTCTGCGGCTGCATGAGAGGAGCTAACTCTTCCTACCAGCAGGCGGCGGAAGTCGGTATTCATTCAAAAGGGAAAGAGGAAGACCAAGGCCTGTGGATATACAAGCCGGTGTTATGATATGTACATGAAACAGAGCAGCGTTTGCCGACCATTTTCACACCATTCTCTTTCACCATTTAGCCTCATTCCAGATGACCATGTCACTGTGAAAATATCCGTGTATCCGTGTATCTGTGTATCCGGTTTCTCTCACCGATGGGCTCCACTGCCGATTCTATGCTATGATTCACTGTGTCATAAGCGGCCCTAGGATCAAGCAGAACCAGTACTGAGCATTCACCTGCGTCAACCCTCATCAGGATATCATTGATAACTCATAGAAAGGCAGTCTCAGTGCTGTGTTGCTATCAGAAATCTGATTGAAATTCCTCAAAAAATACACGATATTGCCAAAAGTATTCACTCACCCATCCAAATAATTGAAATCAGGTGTTCCAGTCACTTCCAGTTGTATAAAATCAAGCACCAAGGCGTTCAGACTGTTTCTACAAACATTTGTGAAAGAATGGGTCACTCTCAGGAGCTCAGTGAATCCCAGCATGGTACTGTGATAGGATGCCACTTGTGCAACAAGTCTAGTCATGAAATTTCCTCGCTCCTAAATATTCCAGTCATTTATCAGTGGTATTATAACAAACTGGAAGAGATTGGGAACGACAGCAACCAGGAAGTGGTCAGCCACGTAAAATGACGGAGCGGGGTCCATGGATGCTGAGGCTCATAGTGCGCAGAGGTCGCCAACTTTCTTCAGAGTCAATCACTACAGACCTCCAGACTTCACGTGGCCTTCAAATTAGCTCAAGAGCAGTGAATAGAGAGCTTCATGGAACGGGTTTCCGTGGCCGAGCAGCTCCATCCAAGCCATACATCACCAAGAACAATGCAAAGCATCAAATGCAGTGGTGTACAGCATGCCACAACGGGACTCTAGAGCAGTGGAGATGAGTTTTCTGGAGTGACGAATCGTGTGTCACCATCTGGCGATCTGCTGGACAAGTCTGGGTTTGGCAGTTGCCAGCAAAACAGTACTTGTCTGACTGCGTTTTGCCAAGTGTAATGTTTGGTGGAGGGGGATTATGGTGTGGGGTTGTGTTTCAGGAGCTGGGCTTGGCCCCTCAGTTCCAGTGAAAGGAGCTCTGAATGCTTCAGCATACCGAGAGATTTTGGACAATTCCATGCTCCCAATTTTGTGGGAAAAGTTTGGGGATGACCCCTTCCTGTTCCAACATGATTGTGCACTAGTGCACAAAGCAGGTCCATAAAGACCTGGATGAGAGAGTCTGGTGTGGATGAGCTTGACTGGCCTGCACAGATCCTAACCTCAACCCGACAGAACACCTTTGGTATGAATGAGACCGGAGACTGAGAGTCAGGCCTTCTGGTCCAACATCAATGGGACCTCACAGATGAGCTTCTGGAGGAATGGTCAAAAACTCCCATAAACACTCCCTTAAACCTTGTGGAAAGCCCTCCCAGAAGAGCTGAAGCTGTTATAGCTGCAAAGGGTAGACCGACGTCATATTAAACCCTATGATTAAGAATGGGATGTCACTTAAGTTCATATGTGAGTCAAGGCAGGTGAGCCAATACTTTTGGCCATATAGTGTATTATTACTACTTAAGACTTCCAAACTTCTCTGGGATTTTAAATAAAAAGGGAAGCTTAGAAATTTGTCTATAATTGCTATGGACAGAATGATCAGAACCATTTTTTTGAGAAGTGGCTAGACACTGGCAGTCTTGATAAAGTCAGGAACACATCCTATGGATGACTGAAAGAAGGCAAGGGGCTGTACTATCTAAAACCTTTAATAATTTGGTGGGTATTGTGTCCAGTGGACTTGGTGTCATGTCTGAGATGGTTGAAATGTTTGATTAGCTTTGGCATGACTGTTTTTTTTAACCTGCATCTTTGCTTAATGATTTCATTTGGAATTATCTGTGTCCTGGATCATTTGGAAATTGATGATGTCAGCTTTTCTAGCAAACATGGATCCTAATCTGGATCTGGACTTGAACCACATGTATTCAGGCTAGAATCACTCTAAAGCCACATCTTCAGGTTTTACATACTATGAGTTGTGCAAGTCCAATTTGTCATTTATATCACATTTAAATGTGAAGTTTTTCCAGCGGGACTGAATTTATTTGAGATTATGAAGTGATGGTTTATTTTTGTTTATTTTTTTAACCTTTCATCTTTCATAATTTTGATCATGTGCCATGTCATGGGATTTGGTTTCTGTGGATTTCTCTTGTCTGTCTCTGTTGGCAGACTTGGCAGCATCATCTACCATATATTGAATTCTGCTTCATTGTACTGCTTAGAGTAAAGGAATTCAGACATCTTATAAATGGTTAACCTTTAATTTACCTCACTTTTATTGGACTGAGAGAGGTTGTCAGTCCCTCCGTAGAAATAATGTGCTTGAACATCCCACATTCATCCCATAAAACACTTAGTTGTTACAACCAGGATAACGAGACAGATGTAGCCTTGGAGCTAATTGCACCTGTCCCCCCTGCAGTCCTCTGACTAATCCCAGGTCCCGGCCTGTCAACAATCCCCTCTGGTGTCTCTGGTCCTCCAATCAAACAATCCACATGTTACTGTCTGCTTGTTATCTGGCCTGTGGCCCCAGGACGTTAAGACCACGCTCCCTCAGCCAGCTAGTATAATCCACCATATCAAGCAGAAGCTCTTTTTCTGTTGTCCTCAGTGGCACCCATATACATATCCCAACAGTGCAGACCTTGTGGCAGTCCTTCTACCTAAGAAATAGTCCCTACTGTTGACAGCATTGTCTTAATTATCCAAAATTACAGTGGCACTCTTTCTGAAACGAGATTCTGCTTTTAAATGTTAATTACACAATTGAAATTCCATTGACCTCCAATGTATTGAGGTCAAAGCAGAGACATATTTTAAAAGTTGGGCAAATAAAAATAGATAGGCCTAATCTAAGTTAACAAAAATTGTAATTTTGGTAAAAAAAAGTTTTGTTCCTGAACCTTTTGAAGATGTCAGGGTTGACATTTTACAACAATAGAAATTAATACAACACCAATATCATTAATCATTCAAGAGTCCGTAACCAGATAAGAAATGCAGAAAAGGAGCAAATTGAAATTTTAGAGAAATTAGAGCTGAAAGTTTTGGGCTGATGCTAAAGAAGCTCTGAATGACAGCGATGACACATGAAAACGATGCTTGAGAAGGAGAATCTTTTGTATGTCTTCTAAAACCTCTATTTACAAAATCCCCCTTTCTGTCAGTACCTGAATACCACATAGACCGTTTCTCCTGGATCTGCCATGTGGACTGTAGATCTGTGAAGCAACTGTGATTCAGTGCCAGGATGTAAATCTATATATCCATTCAGTGAGGAGGATAAATCTGTCTGTGCCAGAATGCCCCACAGAGCTGAATGTATTAATATGAATATCAGTCTGTCTCTCCTGTGCTGGCCTGGTCAGGTGGGATGGAGGGTGGAGGGTGGAGGGTGGAGGGTGAGGGGGTGGCAGGAGGTAATTTCATGAATGAAAGGACAGAATTGTTCCTCCATTTCAAGCGGTCCCAAGCACTGGCCAAACCCTGGCTGGCCTTTAATTAGACCTAATAACACAGACAGAGGAAAGAAGAAGGGAGCACTAGAGGGGCTGATGGGAGGAAGGGTGAAGGGAGAGGAGGGAAGGAGAAAGATAAAGAACGGGTAGACGAGATGGACAGGTGGTGTTCAACTGTAAATTCTTTCACTTAAAGTGATTGAATGTCCACCAAATCTGAGCCAGATACTCGTAGATACTCTTTGACAAGGTGTTATTCTGCGCTGTACAGTCTCACAGCAGTTTGCTCAATAGCCAGGAAATGTAATCTATTTGTTTCTTGTACATAAACATGAATTTCCTTTTTTTTTTTTTCGTGACGCTTTATGTGATGTTTTCCTACAAATGTCCAGCAACATGTGACACACCTGTCAATTTCAGCTCCAATCTTTTCAAAATGAAACGACTTAGGTTTAGGAAAAGATCATCTTGGCTAGGTTTAGGCAACAAAACAACTTAGTTAGGTTTAGGAAAAGATCAACTTGTTTAGGTTTAGGCAACAAAACTATTAAGGTTTAGGAAAAGATCAATTTGGTTATGTTTAGACAACAAAACTATTTAGTTAGGTTTAGGAAACAATCAACTTGGTTAGGTTTAGGCAGCACACTACTTTAGGTATAGGAAAATATTGTGGTTTGAGTTTAAATAGCACCAGAAGGGCCACGTAAGTAACTCACCTGGTAAAGCGGGTGCCCCATGTACCAAGACTTAGTCCTTATCACTGTGGCCCATGGATCAAGTCTGACCTGCAGCTCGTTGCTTCATGTCATCCCTTCTGTCTTCCCCTTTCATAACTATCACTGTCAAAATAAATGTATAAAAGGCAAATAAAATAAAATAACCTACATATAATTAAATATAATATAATATTAAATATAATAATATAATTTAAAAAAAACACCTGGAATTAGCTTGAGGACGGAAGTTACTGTACATGACAAAAATGACTGAGTTATCTTCAGGAAAAGATTGTGGTTTGGCTTAAAATAACTATGGAAGTGATGTAATTTAAGTGACAAATAAATCAACTCTGACTTGTGATTGCACTAGGACAAGGTAAGTCCTGTGTTTTTGGACCAACCCATCCATACTGACCTCCCTATGCATTCGCTGCTCTTTATGCTTCCCGGTTCATAATTAAGTGAATTACAAACTCAAATTCATTTCAAACTGATCATCACAGAAAAAAAATGTGACAGTCATGTCAAAGTACGCAAATTAAGAAATAGTTCTAGCTGTAGGTTTAGTAATATATCCATAGCAGCAGGAGTGCATTTACACATTTAAAATTTGTTGTAATTTTAGTAGTAGTTCTCATTTCAGCATGCGTTGTGTAGTAGTATTTTTTGTGTACCAGTACAAGACATACTGATCGATAGAATGTAGGTATTTTAACCAACTGGTGACTATTCTAATATTATGGGTTCTGAGTTTGACTGTTACTGAACAACAAAGCTGGAGGTTTGGGGAGAGATGAGGTAATGCGTTGTGTAGTACTTCAATAATCAGCTGGAGGGTACAGACAATAACTAAAAGAAGACAGACAAACTATAGTTCATTTTTCAAGGTCTGGGGTACTTACTAAGCAAACAGGGTACAAACAGAAGTCCAGGGAAAAGTGTTGTAAGGAACATACTGAGGCCTATAAACTAAATGTCCCAAGGGCTGCAGAAATGCACAATAAATGCAAATGACTTTCAACCAGCCTCTCCTCTCCCCTCCTTTTATACATTTTCATCTTTTTCCTAAAAATGGACACCCAAAATATAAAAAAAACACAACATATTTTTTTATAATTTCTCTTTTCCCCTCCCCCTTTTTTCCAAAATAGGAAAAAATTTTTTTGAACTTGGAATTAAAGCCAAAATTTGGAAGCAGCCGAGGCAGAAAAGAATATAGAAATAAAAATAACACCAATAATAATTATTTTTTTCAATTATTATTTTGGGAAATAATTAAGGGGTGAAATGCAAAGGGAAAATCTACCAGATATATGCATTAGTACATAAAAAATAGTACATTTAAAAATAAATAAATGTAAAAATAAATAAATGTAAAAATAAATAAATACATAAATAAAAAAATACATATATGGGAAACAAACAGAAGAGTAAATAAATAAGGGAATTAATACAAAGAAACAAATTAATATCAATAATATCAATTTCTGTGACATTTTATCAATGAACTAATGGCTACATTTATTCTTAATGCTATTTTGCATTTATCTATTTATCGAGTAATTTATTTATTTATTCATTTATTTTTGATTTTGGCAGACTCCATCCTCCACACATTTGTAGGGAAAGTAGTGATAGTAATAGCATAGCAACTATACAATTATTATTATTAGTTTTATCAGTAGTACTACTATTGTAATTGCAGCGGGAGTTGAGTAATAGTAATGTACTAGTAGCTGTAAACAACTGCTACACTGAGCAGTCAGTATTTTCACATGTGCTTCTGGCACCATGACGTCAGTGACTGATGCTGGTGTCTTTCAGCTGATGATAGCTAATGAAAGGTTTCACAGAAAAAACAGGAAATGGTACTCGGGTCAGCTAATGAGGGGTTACAAGCTCCCTCTCAGAACCTTCAGTAAGAGTCCAGAGGCCCCGCTCCCTGTCTCACCTGACATGTACAGCAGGCCTGTGTAGATACTCACGATTTCAGATATTGAATAACATGCTCAAGTTCATCAAGTGTGTGTGCATATGTGCATTTAAGAAGTAAAGGACTCTGTCTGTTCACCTGATCGACTTCACAGTTTATTGCTGTGGACCAAAGGATGTGCATTGTTACATTTTTCTGGAAACATGTTCAATATTAATAAAGTTTGAATAAACAAGCAAATGGAGCTCTGTGCAGTAGGGATGGGCTTCAGGGCTCTGCAGACTGAGATGAAGCATGTCATCCACTGAACGGGCACGAGCCCCCGACAACCTGCAAGCAGCAATACCGGGATCCATGCAATCACTTCCAACAGCCGCGGCTCATTGACCACCGCTCACTTTACAGCTAAACTCTTCTTCACTTCCCTGGAGTCACTACGAGCAGATAGCCAAGTGAAAGCAGTGAACTGAACCAGTGTATTTCACCTGTGTATTTCACCGGTGTAACTGTGCGTAAGCAGCAACCTGTGTGTGTTTTTCCCCAGCGAGTAAGACTGTATTTCCCTGGTGTCAGACACGATATGCTAACATAACACTAATAACATTGCCACAAGCAAAATACCTCCCCTCGTTAAATCCATGCTCTACTTTATAACGGCAGTGGTTATGACAAAGCTGCCTCTCTGAACGGTGTGTTTTTCAGAGGCGGATTTAATAATTCAGGAGCCCTAAGGGCAAACACAGTCTCGCTTTACTTTTCACCCTTTCTAATTGGGTATTAATTGTTATATTTTGTGAGTCAAATCGGAATCTGCAATGTAACCAGTGACATTTCTCTGTCAGGTAAATGTAGTACTACAATGTTTTCTTCTGTAGTAGAAGTACACTATAAGTAATATACAGTTGAGCTGCAGGTGTTTTGAGGGGCTTTGCAAGTTATTTCAGGGTACAATGAATTACAGCAGTAACATGATTCAATATTTTACATATCTATCTTCACATCATAATAAATCTATAGCTATTTGGGACCCCTTTAGTTGGGGGCCCAGGCAGTTGCCTACCTTGCCTAATGGTAAAGTCTGCCCCTGGTGTTTTTTCCCATGAACCAGAGAGTATTTCACCAGTGTTTCTGACCACGAGTAGCTGCGACTTGGGTGTGTGATACAACAATGTCATGGCAGGTGTATTGCTCAGGATCCAAGGAAGCACAGTGTTAAGTGTGAAGTTGTTTGTATGAGCGGTTCTCAAGAACGCTGCAAGCAGCATCATCACAGGCCAAGTACTCGGCCCATTCTGAACAGGCATGCTTTGAATGGGCACTGCACTAGTTGCTATAAATGTCTTATAGTGAAAGCCAGTTCAAACACAAGTTACCCACTTGCAGTTTAATTTTTCTCTTTCCCTGCCTGCCCCATGTCTTCTACCTCTCCCTACACTTTCACCCTTTATATAACATAAACTCTTGGACCTACTTCTCATTTCCACTCTCTCGCTCTATTTCTTCCTCATCATCCTCTCTACAAATCCCTCAACCTGTCCCGGAACAAGTGTCCTCTTATTTTCTGATCCTCACCTTGACATCTGTTGGGCTCCCCACTACCTCACATTCTCCTTCACCTCCAGATGCCCTCTCGCTGCAGGAATGCGCTGAACATCGTGGTCACCACCCTTTTTGCTGCGGTGGTCCTCTTCACCATCCTGCTGGCCTATGTCACAGGTTAACTTGCGAATTTCAATGATATACACAAAGAAACATGTCATGGTCATGTGTTTTTTGTCCTTTTTCTAACTTTGTCTTTGAATTGTTTTTTCATCAAAAAGGCTACCAGTTCATCCACACTGAGCAGCACCATCTCTCCTTTGGCCTCTATGGTGCCTTCCTCTCCCTCCATCTCTTCCTCCAGAGCCTCTTCGCCTTCCTGGAGCATCGGCAGATGAGGAGCCCCTCCCGGCCACAGCACCTTCGTCGCTCTGTGGCTCTCTGCATTGCCGCCTACCAGGAGGACCCAGACTACCTGAGGAAGTGCCTGCGCAGTGTCCGCCGAATCTCCTTCCCTGGCCTGAAGGTGGTGCTGGTGGTGGATGGGAACCGACCCGAGGACCGCTACATGATTGACATTTTCCAGGAGGTGATGGGCGGCGCTGACCAGGCTGGCAGCATGGTGTGGAAGGGAAACTACCACAGTGATGGGAGTGGAGGCGTCGGGGTCGGTGCCGGAGGGAGGAGCACAGTGCACATGGAAGAGGCAGCACGAGTAGCTCGGCTGGTCAGAGGCTGCCGCTACTCCTGTATCATGCAGGAGTGGGGAGGGAAAAGAGAGGTGATGTACACTGCCTTTAAAGCACTGGGGGACAGTGTGGATTATGTGCAGGTAAGAGCCACAGACAGAGAAAACTGTATGCATGTACTTCTGTGTAGGATCTGGCAGTACCTGGTGGTGAGGTCAGGAGATTGTAACCAATTGAAGCCTCTCCTGTGTGCCAAGCATGTTGGAGACCTACAGAGGCTGACGTGAGATCAGGAATGACCCTCTCTCGAGCGTAGAGTATATGTATACGTGGGAAGTGAAGTTATCAACCTAAGCAGGAAAAGTTAACAGTTAGGTTTGTCTATTCTGGGCCACTGTAGAAACATGGTGGTGCAATATGGCGGACCCTGTTTAGAGGGCACCTGCTCACTATGTAGACATAAACAATTCATTGTAAGGTAATGAAAACACAACAAAACAATTGTCAGATGATTATACCCAAAAAAAGTCATACTTTTCATATTCCATTTCTGCCAACAGATGTTTGGTAATCCAAGCTTCCCTGTGCTTTGTTTGTTGCCGGGAAGGCCATGCATTGTCCTTGGACTGGTGTATGTGTTTTGGCGCTGTGTAGTTTCTAACTGCTGCTGAAAGAGAATCTGTCCTTTCCCATTGTTTTGTCGGATAGCTACAGCAGTGACTTCAGATCTTCCAGAAAGTTTTCTTCTATTATTTTGATTTTGGCAGCAGGGCCAATATTAAACCATTCCCATTGAACACCAATACAGCTGAACATGGGGATGATTGGATGTAACAGTAACCAAAAATAATCATGTTACACAAAACCATCAGTGCAGGACAATATTCATCTGCACACACCAATCATGTCAACATTTCTTTGAATAAAATAGATTTAAACTGACTGCCTGCTGTGAATGCTAACACTGTATTTGTAAGTCAGACTTTTTATGTAGTAGAAATACCAGCAGCATTGAACTTGGTTAGATTAGTGGTTAAAATGTACTATAAAGATACCAAAAGGTAAACATGCATCTGTGGGTGCTTTACCTTGCTTATGTGTTGAGTCTCCAGAGACAATCAGAACCCAGTATGATATTCAGAGTAGAGGGCCTCTACATGGCTCTCAACATCTTGACGGCTGAGCTGGCGGCTAGCAGCGGTACTAACATCACAGACAATGGAAACAACAACAGCGTGGCTCTGGAGAAGTCTGAGTAAATAATCCTGATGATCACCAAGGTTAATAATGATAATAATTTACAAAACACTTATGGAACTCAAAGAGCATGACCCATAGGAAAAGTCAGCATCTCTTGAATTTTGAAGCTTCAATTCTGAGACTGTTTTTTTTAAAAAAGTTAACTGAACTTAATCACTATTTAGTACTGAACACAAAGTACAGCTGACGCAGATTGGAATGTCATTAGTTGTGCAGGTATTAAGCAAACCAAAGTATTGGACCAATACAATTTTTGATATTAAAGGGAGAATCAGAAATTTCTTGTTAACAGTGACACCTGTGGACACCGTTGAGTCAACAACAGTCAGCGTCCTGCTATGTGTTGAGTCTCCACAGGCAATCATAATCTTAACAGTTCCCACTATGATATTCAACATGGTGGGGGCTGAGCTGGCATGTGAGCGAATGACTCGTGCACTACCATGCATGCACAGCCTGCCTGGCTACAAGCAAAGCACAGAGAAGCTTGGCTTACAAAACACACACAGGGAGAGCAACTTCATCCTCTCTTCAGGTAGAACTTACTCCTCTATATCTTTACATAACAAATAGTTGTTTGCTGCTATATTAATGCTCTGAATAAGGTTTTAAGAATGAAATTTTATGGCAAATTCTGGTTCTAAAATTTAAACAAACAGGAAGTGACAATATTAAAACTTAGTTAAACTCCTATGTCTCACCTAAAACCCACTGAGCATGCAATAGCCACCCAAGTCAACTGAAAATCAACATTGGACTTAACTTGCAATTTGCAATCCAGATCAATGGACCTATGTCAGACAATCAACTCATTCTACATAGTCAGCTGTTGCATGCCATCTGTGCCCTTGCTGTGGGTCAAAGGTCATGTCCACAGCTGACCCAGTTCTATGCAGTTAGAATGAACCAACTGAGATCTGTCAGCAGCCTCTCATTTCTCTCAAGAATTTTATTGAGTGTTCTGCAACACCTGCAGCCTTAATTTGACCAATGGATGTATATTTTTGAGTCTGTGTGTGACTCTCATTATTGTTTGCTGTGTTCTTTTCTAGGTGTGCGACTCAGACACAGTTCTAGACCCAGCATGTACCATAGAAATGTTGAAGATCCTTGAGGAAGATCCGATGGTGGGAGGGGTCGGTGGAGACGTGCAGGTAAAACACAATACTGAAGACCCAAGTCAACTTAGAAACTCTTGGGCCACCAAGGGAGATGACTGAAAGCTCACTGTGTCATGCCATGAAGACATGATGCCACAAGAACATTTTCCTTTTCTTCCTTTGATGACTTTTTCTGACACATTTTCTCTGTTTTCCAGATCCTTAACAAGTACGACTCATGGATCTCTTTCCTCAGCAGCGTGCGCTATTGGATGGCCTTCAACATAGAGCGGGCCTGCCAGTCCTACTTTGGATGTGTCCAGTGTATCAGCGGCCCTCTGGGGATGTATAGGAACTGTTTGCTCCAGCGCTTCCTTGAGCCCTGGTACCACCAGACCTTCCTAGGCTCCAAGTGCAGCTTCGGTGATGACCGCCACCTCACCAATCGGGTGCTCAGCTTTGGCTACAAGACAAAATTCACGGCGCGATCGCAGTGCCAGACTGAGACACCAACCCAGTACCTGCGTTGGCTCAACCAGCAGACTCGATGGAGCAAGTCTTATTTCCGCGAGTGGCTCTACAATGCCCTGTGGTTCCACAAGCACAGCCTCTGGATGACCTATGAGTCAGTGGTTACCGGCTTCTTCCCTTTCTTCTTGGTTGCCACGGTCATCCATCTCTTCTACCGTGGAAGGCTGTGGAACATCCTGCTCTTCTTGTTAACGGTCCAGCTGGTTGGGATGGTGAAGGCCACTTACGCATGTTTCCTGCGTGGCAGCCTGGTCATGATCTTCATGTCACTCTACTCTTTGCTCTACATGTCCAGCTTGCTCCCTGCCAAAATATTTGCCCTGCTCACTATCAACAAGGCTGGATGGGGTACTTCAGGTCGCAGGAAGATCGTGGTCAACTTCATTGGCGCTGTGCCTGTCACAGTGTGGGCTATGGTGCTGCTCGGAGGTGTGGCGTATACAATCTACTGTGAAACACAGGAGCCATTTAGTGAGACAGAGCAAGCCTTGTTGATAGCAGGGACGATACTCTACGCCTGCTACTGGCTCATTCTGCTGGTGCTCTACCTGGCAATTGTAGCCAAACGGTGCAACAAGAGGGAAGAGCAGTATCACCTGCCATATGCGGAGGCATAAACCTGCTATCAGAGAGACTGGTAGGACATTCACACTGAGCTTCACAGCAGTATGACTCTAGCTATGTCTCTGACCCTGTGAATTGCTCAAGTGAAGAGTTGTGAACTGCAGACACACTCATCATTGGTGCTAAAAAGTTGTGAATCTGAAATCTGAGCAGCAAGAATCTAATCCAGTTTGGGTAGCCTCTGAGATGACTAGATCCACAGAGCTCTCCCATTTACGTAATGCTCAATGGTGCTTCACATTGGAAAACCAAACCATGCAGACCTGATCCAGTTTATAAAGTGTTATAAAGTTCATACACTTGTAATAGTGACATGCTCAGAAGAACATTAGGTAGTTTATGGGTGCAAGTTAGCTGTAAACGCTGACAAAATGGCGCAGTATGGTGCTTTAAATCAATTAAAACAGAAAATGGGACAAAATGAGACATAAAGAGACGTAAACTTACTGGTTGGTCAGTTTTTTCATATCCTTCATTTTGATAAAGAAGACATGGGATAAAATGTTACAGAACTGAGCTTGTAAACAACAATAATTTGTATAATAGCAAGACAACTCTCTCAAGCCCAAGCACCTCTATTTCAGATTAGAAGAGGGAACCTCAGATCATCATCAGAACATTTACTGAACTAGGGAGTCACATTGAGGTTAAAGGCCCAGACTCACCAATCTGACATCAAAGTAGCAGTGATGAAGCCAGACTGTTAAGTTGCCTCACGTTGCTTTTGTCTTGGCAGACAAGTTGCACTTGAACACAAGGCTACAGCCGAAGGCCAGTTAGCCTGTGCATTCTGCACCTGCATTAGATGAAATGTCTGTTACTCTGTATTCATCACTCAAAAAGGGAAAGACTGAAGATGGCAGATATACAAGCGTTGTTATGATACAAACATGAAACGAAATGCCGTTTGCCGAACTTTTTCACACCGCTCTCACTCACCACTTCATTCCAGAAGGCCAATGTCGCTGTGAAAATATCCGAGTACCGTAATGATCAGATGAGATGAAGATGAAAATGAAAAGAGCCTTCTGTGTTTGCCCTCACACATTTGCTTGCTTTCCTCACTTCTGGTTCTCTTCTTGTGCCCAGATTAATTTAAGCTGAACAGCCAATCAGAATGATTCTTTCACCAACGAGTTGCGCTGCTGATTCAACATGCTGAATCGGCCGGAAAGAGACACGGGCAGACTAGAGGCGACGATAAGGGAAACATCGTACAACTAGTCCGACGGACGCTCACTGGTGGCCCCCAACTGTCAGCTTGGTGTGTCAGGGCCTTAAAACCTCAAATGGATTTAGACATTAGTGTCCAGACAGAACGCAAAGCAAATTTTAGAAGTGGTACAATAGTCTGCAGGGTCAACTGAAAGAACTGACTGGGCATGATAGATTCTAATTTGTCCTGGGTGCCACAAACTGAGACAAAGCTTGTGAAAGCTGAAAATGCATCAACTTGAGTATAAAAATGTGCGTCAATCTTGGCACTTTAGAAATCTACTTTATAAAAGTACAGTGATGGGAGAAAAAGGGAGAGACTGAATGAAAACAACAGAAAGAACTTGGTGAATTTAGAGAGATTAGTCAGAGGTCACACACACACACACACACACACACACACACACACACACTGTTTTGTGCACATTGAGCTCCTAGCCAGCTACAGCTAACATCTGTTCAGATGGTACATTAACTGTTTGTGAACAATAAACATGGACTGTTTTGCAGTTTTAGTGGGAAAATTCATGTGAAAATCTGTTTTGTGTTCTGTCACATTATAAAACACATTATAAAACATAGGTTAGGATTTTTAAAAGTCTATCTTTGTACAATACTCACATGCTATACACTTTCAAAGAGTTGGTGGTTGCTATAGTCATTCCTCACCATACTGGCCATGATTTATTTTTTTAAATCCTATACTCAGCAGCAAAAGTAATGCATTGCATTACTGGTTACATTAATTTCATCACTCAACCTAGCTCTGGCAAACATGTCTTTAAACAACTCTAAACCCTTTAAACCCATAACCCTAACCACCGCCCCTAGCTACCATCCCCTAGCTGATACTACAGCCCAGTCACACAGTAGTTTGTGAAATAATCATGAAATTTAATGTATTGATTTGTGTATCATAGATGCAAATTTTCCATTTTTTTAGTGATGGGCAGCACAAAATCAATTAGTATTAGTAAACAAAGTTTATATAACTTACATCCATACTTAAGTTATGGCACTTCCAGTGTTATTCAAACACACACCACATTCTTTTCCTACAGCTATCTAAATAGCTTTTACCTAAGCCAAGCCACATAGATCTTTTCTTAAACCTAAGTAGTTTTGTTGCCTAAGCCTAACCAAATTGATTTTTTCCTAAACCTGACTGAGTAGTTTTGTTGCCTAAACCTAACCAAATCAATCTTTTCCTAAACTTAACTCAGCAGTTTTATTTTGAAAAGACTGGAGTGGAAGTTAACTTGAGAATCGCGTGTTGCTGGAAATTCATAGGAAAACAGACAAACAATATCTTGTTCAAAGTCATGCTGAGCATCAAAAAAAGAAAAAAAGTGTCTTTGTACACAAATCAATTAGATTAAATATCTAGACTACTTTACAAACTGCCGTGAGACTGTGTTTGATATTAACCCTCCATCAAACTCAGTAAGACAGCGAACAAGCAGACTCCAAACTGTCACAAGTAATATCAGTCAGTAATATTTCAAACTGTAATCCCTTACACTACTAAATACTATTACTGTAACACATTAGTAAGTACTATGTCTCTGCCAAATACTGAATATCTTGCACTGTTTGTGTAACAATACTAACATGACTACACTGTCAGAGGTGGGTGGATTAAGTATCCTCTGAAGTATCCCTTAGACCAGGGGTCGGGAACCTCTGGCTCGCGAGCCAGATGTGGCTCTTCTGATGGCTGCGTCTGGCTCGCATCTATGCGACGGTCACTGTTTACCGTTTCCATGGCGACCAGAGAGCCGGCTCGCTATGAGGCAGCGATCAGAGGAAGTCCGGCTTATATGCGGCTTATATATACGCGTCTGCTTTGTTTACCGCTTCAACATCACGTTGAAAAGAACACTGGCCACCGCAGGACTCGCTCGCTCTCCATTGTTTACTTCCTTGAATGCTGTCGCACTAAATATACGTGTTTTCAGCGCGACGACGTCATCAGACATGCAGCGGTGAAACAGGCGACGCAGCTCGCCAGCGGCGGAGAGACCTACTGGTTCAACAAACGCTGATTGATAGCGGCTCCATCTGCGTTCAGAAACAGTGTCAAACCACTAATTTCATCTATCGATGAAATCTATCTATCTATCTATCGATAGACACAACGATCAATCGCGTAGGCAACGCAGATGAGGCAGAGGCACCCGTCGATATGCGCATGCGCAAAAGTGTCCATCGCAGCTCAGGTAGTGCTCGTTTTAATCGAGTTAACGAGCTAATTGCAGAAACCCTTTTGAGAAGATGGCTAAGAGAAAAAGACGAGGAGTATCGTACTTTTCAGCAGCAATGGACAGAGGAATTTACCTTTGTGGAGAGAGCAGCTTCTGCAGTGTGTCTAATATGCAATGATATTTAGTTTTAAACATATTGTTTGGCTCTCACTGAATTACATTTAAAAACATGTGGTGTTCATGGCTCTCTCAGCCTAAAAGGTCCCGACCCCTGCTTTAGGTGTTGCTCACAAAGTAGAAACACAATCCCTCATCTGTTACGGTGTAGTCGTGTGAGGAAGGTGTTGCTACACAGCCGGTGTGGCCCGGAGGAATTAGTGACCTAAAACTTACATATTGCATACATGGTAACACTATATAATAATGATCATTTGTAAATGGTAAATTGATAGTTGATTGAAATTAGTCAAAATTATATCACTGTTATCAAACAAATGATAATTAGTAATGTTTACTAGATAT
This sequence comes from Pterois miles, assembly GCA_947000775.1. Lineage (NCBI taxonomy): Eukaryota > Metazoa > Chordata > Actinopteri > Perciformes > Scorpaenidae > Pterois > Pterois miles. The sequence continues at coordinate 1,948,828 of CAMQGK010000516.1, read as the reverse complement.
TACTTATGCTATAATATCTGCTATTTTATCATTTGTTTGTGTAATATGAAATAATTAGTTTTTAAAATACATATTGTATCATAGCTGACTGGAGATGACAACAATTACATTCTAATTAACATTAGTAAAGTATTTAATATTAGTTTATTGTTACACACAATATAATATTTTGTATACAATATTAAGTATTTGTTAACAATTACCAAATGATTTGAAACCTTTAAGAAGTAATTTTTACAAATTACATAGAAGGATGGACCAGAAATCAGTTATTAATCATTGACAAAGTAACTATCTAAATATTGTTATAGATGCTTTGCAAAGTATATATTAAGCATTTGATAAATTATAATCATCAGTTGTAACTTTATATAGCCAACCAAATGTTAGTAGTTAGTATAGTATATATTGAAAATGTTATAATGTGTGCAACAATATACTGTTATAACAACAAATCATACCATTACTACCGGTAATAATTAGTTAATATTATTATTTCTTTGTTAACAGTAAAATAAGTATTAACTAAGTTTAATTAACTATCAATTTACCATTTAAAATGAAATAGAATAAATAATAAATAATTAAATAATAACATTAATAATAATAATTGATATTAATAATAAATAATGAATGACTGAATGGTTATTATAAAGTGTTACCCCAACACTACTTGTAACTGGATGCAGTGGTGTGGATGTCTTCAGGACAGAGGCTTTGTGTGGTTACTGCTCAGCTCTGAGACCAGCCCTCATGTACTCTCATCAGCCACGAACAGCACAGACATCTGCAGCTGTATTTTGTGGAACAGTTATGATTTACCAGAACAGACAATCTAATGTTTCTGAACATGTGACATGCAGTTTTTTGTTTCTGTGCAGCGTCAAATGATTGTGGTCCAATTCTCAGTTTATAATCACCGGTGGGTCATAGTTTCATTCAGTGATTCAGAGTTTTTATACGGACACATATATATTTTTAACGTGTCAAATTATGTAACAGTAAGGTTTTACTACAGGACATTATTCTCTTAAATTGGGACATTTTTAGAGAAGAAGAAGAAGAAGAAGATAGTCCTTTATTAGTCCCACGAGGGGAAATTCATTTTTTTCACTCTGTTGTTAACTTAGACACGGTACATGCAGACCTGAACACACACATGCACAAACATGCAACAATGGAGAGATGTCAGAGTGGGGGGGCTGCTCCTGACAAGCCGAGCAGTTGGGGGTTTGGTGCCTTGCTCAGGGGCACCTCGGCAGTGCCCAAGAGGTAAACTGGCACCTCTCCAGCTACCAGTTCACACTCAGTTCTTGGTCCATGTCGGGACTTGAACCGGTGACCCTTCGGTTCCCAAGCCAACTCCCTACAGACTGAGCTACTGCCGCCCCCAGTTTGTGTACTTTTACACTTGATATAGCCTTTGTTTAGTTATTCCATCAACAGTGTAAAGACTGAAGACCAAAGAGATTTCTTCTGAAGTGAAAGACTTGAGAGCTTTGATTTCACTGTTTGTTTTCTTCATGTTTTACAATTTTACACGATTTCAGATCAGACAGATTCAGTTTCTGTGTGAGCACCATCAGCATATCTATCTGTGTTTACATCTGACATGTCTTTTCTTTGGGCAGTGGATGTTTCCTAATTGTGCCATTTAAATTCTGTTCATTTTTTTTTTAAATTTTGGACAGCTTATAGGTTTGAAGTTCACAAAAGGACACATAGATTAAAAGGAAATTGTATTTAAAAGCTCGGTTTGCCTTTCTGACAGTCAACCAGCGACACAAGAGGTCTTGTTTCTTGACCTCTGCTGCTGCTTCCTTCTCTGGGCATCACACGATACTGGAATTTTCCTAAGTCATTAAAATGCTTCCTGTTTTGGACACAATCCACCCGTTTATATGAAATAGAGAATGTCTCTGTGATTTACATGACTGCATTGACATTTCCCCATGCTTTTTTTGTTCACTGTATTGTATGTTCACTTAAAAAAAAAGAGAAATACACTTTCACACATTTTTGAACTGGAGCATCAGTGTTTTAACATTAATACTATGATACTCTACACATGAACAGACTGAAGTGATCAATCTCCTTGTGTCATTCGACGTTAACCCCGAGACCTGCTGGATCACAGGCGATCCCGGCCAGCTTCACTGTCTTTAAGAGGCTGTGGCGGTTTCAGTTAAAACTAGAAAACCTAAGGAATCCATTGATACCAATGTCACGGTAGCTTGTTGGGAAGGAGGAGAAATAAAGTACCAAAGTTAGGCTAAATTTTGGTGAGGAAAAACTGCCATGGCCAAGGCATCCCTTGACCTCTGACCTCAAGATATGTGACCGAAAATGGGTTCTTTGGATGCACACAACATGAGTACGACGGACGTACCCACTGTGATAATCACATGCAGTTTTGGGTAAAATCTGTGCTATTTTTTTGAATGCAGTATAAATGTGTTATTTTCAACTATTCTAAAATTGTGTATTTGAATATTTCTGCATACTGGGGTCCCTAAACAGTCTTGAATTACGTAGGTTGGGTATCTCTGTGAAACTGAAACTCTTGTGGGTCCAATGAGACCAACTATATTCATGTGTGATGAGGTTAATCCCCTTAGCAGCCATTTCATTGTAGTGAGACCATTTTTTGAAACTTGACCTCACTGTATAAAATGACCTGTGGTGACCTCTGGGATAATCACATCCTCATGACACTTTACAGCCACAAACTAGAGACCTACTACTAGTACTACTACTACTACTACAACCACTACATCCTGGTAACTAGAGACCTAGAGCATTCAGAGGATGGAGGGCTTTCTTAGCAAGATTGACAATAAGCAGATTTCTGCAGTTTCCAGAACAAAAGTGCTCAACATTTAATTGCAGAAAAATTCAATTCTTTTAGAAATCTCCAAATACCAGAAGATTTGATACCAAATCACAACATGTTTTTTTCTATGGTGGACTTGGATTCTTATTGTGGTATTTTGGAGGGACTGTTTAGAATTTTCATCAGTTCTCGAGTAAAAAAAAAAAAAAAAAAAAGGTTAAATTTAGCACCAAATCTGTGTAACAAATGGTACCAACCCAAATTGCTGCAGCAACTTATGAGATATAATAGAGCATGGGGATAACCATCACACAGTATACTTATATCATAACGTTCTAGGCCCTTATGCACTTTCACAATTAATTACTTGCATCTCAAATTAATCTTCAGGTTCCCAGCTTTCCGATAATGTGCACCACTTCTAGGTGACATGTACGGTTGACCTACTATCTCCCCCTAAAGACCCACTGTACCCCCTGAAAAAGAGAAAAACAGGTCTATTGTGGGTCTCAGAGGGTTAAATTGACAGAGCTTTCACAACATGGTTCTTGGTATAACTTTAAAAAGAGGGTGTGTTGTATGTGAGAGGGGTCTGAATGCTAAGGAAGGGGGGCAGAAGCTTTATAGCAGCTGAATGAATTGGTCCCTTCAGTTCCCATGCACTAACAGGGTGGCGTTTTACTTCTGGAGGTATGCTACACCTCAACATGGGAACCGCCTTCATCAAATAAACACGTACTTACACACTGTAAATATTCTGGTTACATGTCAAAATGATGTTAGAAGCAAATATTTCTGAATGTTTATCACCAAACTGATCTCTCAACTATTCACATTCTTTCTGCAGTCACCTCTTTATTCTTAATGTAATTAATGTGCACAGCACTGCTCTAAGGCCTGCTTTATCTTATCATGGCATCACATTCAGTTTGTGACCATTTTACTTAGTCTGAAGAAAATATTCTGTTTAATATTTCATCCTTTTACGGAAAAACTTGACATTCATTCATTGTGAATTCTGATGGCTGGAACTGAGATTATCACAGGATCCCATTAATAGTCAGGCGATCAGTCAGTATCGATCCAATTCTCCGTCAGTCAGAGGAAGGGTGTGTTTGTATTTTGCCAACTTTGGACGAACTTGTCTGTCTTTTTTTTTTAATGAAGAAGACGACATGGTGGGTAAATAGAGAGCAGATTCACTGATGTCAAATGAAAACTCTCATCACAAGACATCTCCTGGAATCAGTAATTATTGAACAGTCACAGTTTACATTGTGGACATTTGCTTACAGTTTATCTGAAAACAATAATCGAAGGCCTTCTTGTGGAAATGAAAATGATTCAGCTTTCCATCCACAATGTGATTCCTGTCAGCGTACAAAAGCCTTTCAAACAGTATTTAGACCCCGATGGGGCTTTAAACAGTACAACTTTAATTCATACTTACAAGGATCCTCATTAATCCAGCAGTAGGTAGTATATTTGTGGCATCATTGGGCAAAAAAATCCATAATAACCTTTCAGCATATTGTAATTCAAGTGGTCTGAGAGAAAACTAGACTTCTGCTGCTCCTTATGACTGTTCTCAGGCTTTGGCTTTACATTTCAGAGAGAGTTCCTATTGGCTGTTGTTTCAATGGAGGCAGCTGTCAAACTGTCAAACTAGGCAGCACTGATCACATATGAATCAATATTCTGTTACTATAATGACTATTTCTGTCCGCAGATGTGTTCAGAAACATCTTGTAGTTACTATTTAGCTGTATGATGACAAGAATGAGAACGAGACAGTTGTGCCCCAGCTCCTGGGCAGTGCTTGATATTTCCTCAACTGTTCTCAACATGGCTGCTGGGTCACAAACTTTCTAGTTTGACCGTTTCATCAGAGTTCTCAGGTGCTCATGACAGCTGCTCGAGATGGCAAGACTCCAGATCAGCTCCGATTGGTTGTTTTCCTCTGGTCTGTGACATCTTGCAGATACCATTAGGAGCACCAGAGGACACAGAGAAACATGATTTTATTTCAGATTACCTGTCTCATGCACTACTACTTGGATATCGTGACCATTTCATTAAAATAATTTTTAAAATCCTATTTGCCCCAATTTGCCTACTTCAGTTGTAAAGTCTCATTTGAATCACTCCATGTTAAAGGCAGTATTGATCAATTGTACAACAAATGTATAATCAAACTTCATCATGTCAGAGATGGCACTAACAGTACATTTCCAGCAAAGTTTGTAACCATCACACACACAAGACCTCTTGCCGAGTGAGGGAACAGTCCTGCTACACCTTCTTGGGTACATTGGTGATGATGGGTTTAGGGCGTGTCTTAAAGATCAGCTTCCGTTTGATGAGGGCAGACACAGAGTAAGAAGTGGAGGTAGGTCCTTGCTGGTTCGTTTCCATAGGTACCTGCATGACGCCATCGTCGTTGTTGTCATTGTCACAGCAGTCCACGGCGTCCTGCAAACGGCTGGAATGCTTGGTAAGGACAGCGAAGGGTTTCTCAAGTTTGACCTGCTTCCCATACAGAATATGATGTCCTACAATGAGCACTGGCACCCCCTGGTGGAAGGAGAAAGAGACAGCTGAGTGAAACGAGACTGAGGGATGAAAAGGAAAGGATGAGACTTTTTTTCAGCTTCTACTGATAACCATTTAGAGCTTAAGAAACACCCCATGTTCAGGGTCTAATACTGTAAATGTCTCAGATAAAACTGCACATTTTAGAGAGGACTTTTATTGTGACAGTCTAAGCCACACTAATCATGCTGTCTAATCAGCATCTTGATACGCCACCTGAGAGGTAGACGGATTATTTCGGCAAAGGAGAAGTGCTCACTAAGACAGATTTAGACAAAATTGTGAACAATATTTTAGAAAAATAGGCCTTTTGTGTACATAGAAAACATCTTAGATGTTTGACTTCAGCACATAAAAAAATGGGAGCAAAAACAAAAATGTTTATACTTTTGTTCAGTGTACCTTATGTGGCTTTTTTCCAATGAAACCAATTTTGTGAGTTGGCGCATTTCCATATTGTTGTCCATTCTTCCTTAGATATGATTATCTCACCTTCCTTCTCCCATTTGTTTTCATATAGGGTAATTTTACTGGTTGCCCAGCAAGGTTTTGAACGCTTGTTAATTACTGATCAGTGGCTAGAGGCCGACCAATTTGGGTTTTTTATGGCAGATGCTGATTTTTTTTTTACAGAATCTGGACAGCCAATGGCCAATATGTGATGATTTTTTTTTATTTTTGCTGATATCTTTGGATGGAATTATTTTTCCTCCATCTGATAAAATATAACAGCTTAATAATAACAAATGATACACAGACTTAAGTAAACATTTATTGAACATCACTTATGGTGACAGATCTGAATTTTGTGTCTGCGTGGTGTCTCTCATTTAGGATGTTGTTCTTCTCACATCTACTGAGGTCTGCTGGTAGAATGGCAATTTGATTGACACAAGGCATTTTTAAATTGAATGATTAATTGTTGTCTCAGCTCCGGCTACAAGCTCCTTATATTTTGATGTGTGCCTTAAGAAAAGAAAGGAAAGTAAGAAAATAATTTAAAAAAAAAAAACAGCCTCAGTTATACATGAAATGCCATATATACAGAAATAAAAAAAACATGGAGAGATGAATTAGCTCACATGGAAAGTTTTAGAAAATAAAGCTATTTCAATCATCTAAAAGGTTAAAAAATGTTACATTCCACTAATCAGAATAATAAGAGCAGCCAAAAAAACACATTAAAAGCACAAAAAATACAGTAAAAATTACAACTAAGTGAGGAACCGACTGCACCCAGGAAAATAGCCTTACTTGTGCTCCTATGTTGGGGTATATGGTTCACTCTATACTAATTTAGTGAAAACACAATACATGAAATGGTCGATATTGATAATCACACGTCATTTTTAAACAAAATGCCAACAATTCTCAACTTCCAGTCTCTCTATTGTGAGGATTTGCTGGTTTTCTGTCACTTCTATGATGCTATTAATTGAATATCTTTGGATTTTGGATGCAATTTAGAAATGTCAACTTCGACTCTAGAATGAGCATTTCTTCTATTTTTCTGTCATTTTATGGACCAAACGATGAATCAGTTATTGTAGAAATTAATCAGCCTTAAGTGATAATGAAAATAGTTGTTGGTTACTTGCAGCCCAAACAAATACAACAGAAAACATTGTTCTAGAAAAATTATGAATAGCACTGTTCCCATGAACAATTTTAGAGAAGTGAAGGACCTATCACTGACTTATATGCACCGTACAGTGATACGATGCCATTATTTTGGTTTAGCAAATACTCCACAAGCCAGTCCACATGGACACATAACTGGAATGTCAGTGCACCAAAACTGTCGCAGTGCTACAGCAAACCTTTCACAACTCTAATGTCACACCTACCTTTCTCACTGTAGCTTTGCACTGACATTATCAGGGCCTGAGCACAAAGCTCCAGGGGCACACCAGTGTCCCTGGCATGACGTGCAAGGAAACCTGTTGTTTTTGCAAAGATTATTGGATTTGGATTAATGTGCATTAATTTTGATTTTACAAACCTTGTTTGAGTAATTTGTTTGAGTAATTTAGGATGCACAAAATCCACAAAACTTAACACCCATGTTCAAATGAATGATTATTTTGATGTCAACTGGGAGTGCGTATTTGCACGTTGGCTTTATGTAGCGCCCCTAATTACTTCTAGCCCTTCAATGCATTTTTGACATCCTTGGTATACTCGAACGCTCACAAAAAACGTTTCAAATCTGGTTTGTATAACCTTCCGGTTAATTTGGTTACATTGTGTATTTTAAGTCCACCCTGGTCTCTCCCAGAGAACAAAATAAGGATAAACCATACCAACCATACTGGATCAGATATCAGGCCTATATGGACTAAAACAACTGGATCAGATATGAGTGACAATGGGGCAGATCTATTCAATTCAATTCTATGTTTATATATTATTTTACTGTATACATACATTTTATAATGGAATTTGGATTCCTGTTTAAGTTTTGACCAATTTGTTGCTGCATCAAAAATCTGTACACTTGAACTGTAATTCTTCTTAATTTTGAATTTTTTTTTTTTTTTTTTACCAAGTTGCTGGTGTATGATTCATTAACTTAATAAATAATATTATTTGAAATGACAAAAACGTATATCTATGTATTTATTTGTTACATTTTGTTTTACAAAGTTAGGAAAGCAATGTTTAATTCAAGCATGTTCTTTCACATGAAAGAATGATGCGAGTCACTTCCACACAGTGGCAGAAATATACAGCTCATTAATTATTTAATATTAATTTGATTGGTTCTTTGTGGGACATTCCAGAATTGTAGGACAAAAAAAAAACAAACAACCAAGCTGCTGTCAATCACTCCAAACTCATAAGGGTTTAACCTATTGTGCTATTAATAGTTTGGATGATTATATGCATAATATATTTGAACAAATACTAAAAATAAATACTTAAATTAGTTTTTTAAAAACAACGACAACTGAAAAGTTGGGAAAGATGGATTTCAAAAGCTGCTTAAATTGATAGAAGTCAAGTTTTGTTTCAAATTAAATGTGTATTCAATGTGAACGTGACTTTTTTTTTTACTTGATCATAAATGATTTATTTAACAATATTAATTCAAAGTATACTTTTAGGTTTGAGAGTCGAGTCAATTATTTGGTGGTTTATTAGCTGAAATACATAACAGAAAATTATAAATTAAATAATCACTTTTTTCAAAAGTGCCTAAATTGTCCTCCAATTCTATAGTGACCTCTGTATCGGCCGAAATTCAAACCCCAGGTGTTTGCATTGGTATCAGGACTGAAAAGGTCAGATTGGTGTACCCCATAACAAAATGAGCTAGTTTTGTGTGGTTATCTCTAAAAGCCAGTTTGCATGTGTGCTGTTGTGTAGTTTACCTCTCTGGTGTAGAGCAGATCTCCCATCACGTTTCCTGCCAGACCACAGTTGTGTCTGGAGACCATCTCTCCCTGCAGCTCCACCAGCAGCCATTCTGGAGGACTGCTGCCATCCACACTGCTTCTGCAGGAGCAGACACACACCAGCACCAACTAAACACACCTGGAAAGACTCCGTTCCCTCCCTAGTCTCTAAATGAAGAGTGTCACGTCAAACTGCATTCAGACATTAGCTGTCCAGAACGTCCACTGTCAATAACAAACGTACTGTGCTATGCTGGGGACGACCTCCGCATATTATTCATTTAGCTGTAACGTTCGCCTGCCTATAAATCGCAAGAAACTTTACCTTACCGTATTACTATCTGAACCATTGTTGAACGCCTTTGCCTTCAACTGATCCCAACACAGCAGTTTTGGTAACACCGGTCAGTCAGTGTTTATGTTCCGTAGTATTTCCCGCCAGCTGTGCGTGGGTAGAACTGTGGTAGAAGGGAACCAGCAAACTGGGGAAACTCTCGCCGCGAGATTGTCAAGGTAGGGTATCGCCATCGAATGGTTACGGTAAGGCCGTCGGGCAGTTAGTCTCGCGAGACTTTTTGCAGCTCTCAGCTCAGAGTTCGCATTTTGCGCGTTCTCTTCTAGACACAACCCTGTGCGTGCTGTCAGTGTGATGACGTATTTCCGTTTCCTCTAGCCTGTTCGGGAGATTCGCTTCCGGTTCAAAGGTTCTCAACGTGGCTCCTGATGTTTTCCAGTGTGTGGAGTTAGTAGCAAAGAAAGTTTAGTGATTGTGCAGACGAGCAGCGGGTAAATGATGCGGTTGTTTAATGGCTGTAAATAACGTAACGTTACTGTTGAACTCGAATGAGCTGATAGTTGGTATTCGGTGTGTTTAATCTCTGAGGCTGTTGGTTTAGCTAACGGACAGCAGGTTTACAGGGTGCGTTTTGCTGTCACCGGCTCTGCTTTAATAATGTGCTTTTTGTTGTAAATAGTGAAAATGGGTGAGTTCAAGGTGCACCGTGTTCGCTTCTTTGACTACATGCCCGCTGCTATCCGGACGATGGCGTTTAACAGCCGCACTGAGCGGCTCGCTCTGGTCCGGGCCGATGGAGCGCTGGAGATCTTCAACTTTGCTGACAACTATTTCCAAGAAAAGGTAAGTTAGTCCGCATAACCTTCCCATATGATCCACTAAGCTGTGTCCCTCTGTGCTAACAGCTGAGCAGCACTCACTTCGGTGAAGTTTCATGTGTTGTTTGTGGTTGAAGGAAGCTTTGGTAATGAAGGTTTAATGACATTCAAACATAAATGAATTACTGCAGTAGTGTGTAAATGTATGCCGCATTAATGACTGCTCCTTATAACACCGGTTGAATTTTGCACATTTACTACGTCAGTTATTTGTTTTTGTTAAAGAACAATTATTGTAACTCGCACACTTGCTATTTATCTAGTCTGCTATTGTGTGTTTATAATTAGTTTTTTATGCTAGTTGTGGTAGTAGTCTGGTACACTTATAGTGTATTCCAATATTTTTTTTGTATTATATAGAAATATTTCTCTTGTGCTGACCTGTACATTTAACATTAACATTTACATATATCTAACTATGTATCTGTGTATTTATGTATTTATCTATCTAAAGTCACATTCTCTTTTCCATAATGTTTACCAATATGCTATATATGTGTAATACGAGATAATTAGATTTTAAATTATGTATTGTTTCATGGCTGATATAAGACAACAGTAATTACATTCTGACTACATTAGCAAAGTATCTATTAACAATTTATTGTTGCACACATTATAACATTTTCTGTACTATATTAAGTATTTGTTAATAATTGCCAAATGATTTGAAACCTTTAAAAATTGTTTGTAGTGTATAAACATAACATATAACCACTGACAATGTATTAACTAGCTATCTGAATATTATTTATAGATGCTTTACAAAGTATTTATTAACCATTTAACAATGTATTTTAATCATCAGTTGCAACTTTATAATAGCCATCCAGATAATGTTTACAGATGGTTTACAAACCAATTATTAACTATTAAGTGTTACAAATATCTGGTCTGTCTATCTATGTAATGTTATAGATATTTTACAAATGATTTCTTTTCCTTAAGGTTTAGATAATCTATATATCTATAGATGTATAGATTATGTTAAAGCTAGAGTGTGTGCAACAATAAACTGCTTACCTGGAGGTAAGATGTGCAGGTATAACCTCCAGACCTGTTTTGATTTGATGCTCAGGTCATCCCAGGACAGGACGGCAGGGCTGTTGAAGCTCTGTGTTGGGTGGGCCAGCGTCTGTTCAGTGCTGGGTTGAATGGAGAGATCACAGAGTATGACCTGGAGAACTTGAGGCCCAGCTACACAGTGGAGGCCTATGGAGGACCAATCTGGACCATCAGTGCCAACAGCCAGGGCACACTGTTGGCGGTCAGTTATGACCTTGTGGATATTAGATTTATTCTATGCCTGATGCTAAAATTCTTCATCCCATACTAATGTTTCCTTGGTTGGAATTGAAGTGGCAAGCCTCATCTAGCCTTTAAGCTTTCACTTTTAAATGAAGGCATGTTTTCCTTGTTAGGTCGGTTGTGAGGACGGGACGGTAAAGATGTTTGAAGTACTGGAGAAGAGGATTCAGTTTCAAAGAAACTTCGACAGGCAAAAAGGTAAGAAAAGTTGGCTCAGAGATATTTCTGCTTTTCAACTAGCAGTTATATTCATAAATACATATTTATACATGTACTTGCATAATCAATGGTAAATGACTAAACTTGAAAAAAAACATTTGATCTAGAAATATGATTTGTTTGTACTCTGGGTGTATGATGGCCAGTAGGGACCACTGGTGTGCTTTTAACTTTATTTGGTTATAATTTTCCTTTTTTTCCCCTCAAGGATAAATGTGATCTGTGAATAATTTTGGATCCTGCCTGTGACTTTGTGACTTTCAGTGATTCATTTCGTTTTTTTTTTTTTTTGTAATCTTCTAGGTCGTATTATATCTCTCTCCTGGCATCCCTCTGCTACACTGATTGCTGCTGGCATGATGGACATGATCAGAATCTTTGATGCTGAGACAGGTAAGTAGATACAACTCCATCCTGAAGTTATTAGCACACACAGAGTTTACAATCAATTAGAATTAGGGCTGTCAATCAACTAAAATATTTAATCATGATTAATCGCGTAGTTAATCACAATTAAGTGCAAATTAATCACATTTTTTATCTGTTCAAAATGTACTTTAAAGGGAGATTTGTCAAGTATTTAATACTCTTATCAACATGGGAGTGGACAAATATGTTGCTGTATGTAAATGGATGTATATATTGGAAATCAATCAATAACACGAAACAAAGACAAATATTGTCCAGAAATCCTCACAGGAACAATAGCTGTGTGTCACTGTGCTGACTTGACTATGATTTGCCCCAAACTGCATGTGATTATCATAAAGTGTGCATGTCTGTAAAGGGGAGACCTTTGGGTACCCATGGAACCCATTTTCATTCACATATCTTAAGGTCAGAGGTCAAGGGACCCCTTTGAAAATGGCCATGGCAGTTTTTCCTAGTCAACATTTAGGAAAAGTTTGGAGCGCTACCGTCCTTCGTGACAAGCTAGTATGACATGGTTGCTACCAATGGATTCCTTAGGTTTTCCAATTACTATGTTACCAGTGTTTTCAGGCTACCTTTAAAACTGAGCCTGCTACACCTTAAAAATCTTAAGTTGTGTTATTGTGTTAAAGAAGTAAGTGGCGTTAAAACAAATTTGCCTTAACGCATTATGATCACATTAATTTCTACAGTCCTGGTTAAAATATTCAAATGGAACATAAGAAGGTAGTAGTAGAAGTATGTTAACTCTGAAACACCATGTATTTTTTAAATATCCCCAATGATATGATTGTAAATTTTATCATTTTTGTTTGCTTTTGCAGGCCGTGCCACACACAGACTGTTGGTGGAGAGAGGCGTCGGAGCATCCAAGAACAAAGAGGTGGTGGTTTGGAGTGTTGCCTTCCTGTCTGACCACACCATCGTTAGCGGTGACTCTGCAGGAAAGGTCCAGATCTGGGATGCATTCACAGGAACTCTGGTGAGAACCCATCTGGTCACCAAGTGGGACGTTCTAGCTCTGTCTGTTTCACAGGTAAGTGGACAACCAATAATTAGGATGCATTACAGGACTTGTGGTCTGGTTGTAGGTACACATCCTCAGAGAATCATTCATGTTAAACTTTCTAACTGTTTAACAGGATGAGAGCAGTCTGGTAGCTGGGACATCAGAGGGCACGGTCATCCAGTTTCAGTTCCTCTCCTCTACTGCTGACAAACAGGAAAAGGAATGGATCCGAACTAGGACATTTAAAAACCACTCGCATGATGTGAGGGCGCTCGCTCACACCGAAACTGCTGTGATCTCTGGAGGTCAGTGTTAAATCTGCTGTTTGATTGACCTGTATATTTTGTGATCACATATTAAATTGAAATGGAATCAGGGCCGAAGGTACAAGTACATCAATCAAAGTAGTGAGGAAACAAAGCAAAAGAGCCCTCAAATCATCTTTATTATAAACCAAGTAAGATCTGCAAAATACCAAGAGATCACACCCCTCCATATTATTTTTGATGTAGTGTATATTTGATGATAGTGCCACCGCAAACTCACACCCCAGTGTTGGTGTTGACGGGGGTGCAGGGGGATTAAAAGAAATAATTTGCATCAATAATTTGTAGTAATCAAGTTACTCAGGGAATCGTTTCAGCCCTACTTTGATTTATGACTAAATATCTGCATAACTTTGTGTGCTATGTACTTTGTGTGTTAATGCTCATCAGCCAACATTAGTATGATGTCACGCTAAACTAACAAGATGAACTTGGTAAACACGTACTAACCATCATCATGTAGGCATTGTCATTGTGAACATATTGCTTTTTATTAGCATTAGCATTTAGTATTAAGAACATCCTCACAGAGCTGCTAACATGGCTGCAGACTCTTTTACCACGTTCAGACAACACAATAGTTAAAATTAAAATAGTCACTGACTTGGGGCCGACCTAAAGGAACAAAAATGTAAAGAAACAACGTCCAAAGGAATGTGTATGCTACAGGTCGTCATGTGTTTGGAAAAGCCTAAACTAAAGAAAGCTAGTCTTTCTGTCGGGGCGTTGAGAGGCGTCTGCTGTTGTCCACTATGACACTAATAAAATTAGAAGTTGTGACGTCCAGCGGCCACTTTCGTTCCAGACACCCTACATCTGTTTGATTGTGCTGATGTTGTATGAACCTGGCTTTAGTCTTGTTTACACTCTTCTCAGCATTCAGACTCTCTAATATTTAGGGCTGTCAAAGTTAAATCGGTAATTAGGCATTAACGCAGATTTGTTTTTAGGTTGCAGGGGGCTCAGTTTTAAAGCTAGAGTGAAGGAATCCATTGGTATCAACCATAACTTGTTGCAAAGGAGGTTTTGCTGGAGAAAAACTGTCATGGCCATTTTTAAAGGTGGTCCCTTGACCCCTGACCTCCAGATATGTGAGTGAAAGTGGGTTCTGTGGGTACCCATGAGTCTTCCCTTACAGACATGCCCACTTTATGACAGCTGTTGGCGCCTGTTAAATGCAGTACCTGTGAGGGTTTCTGGACCAAATTTGTCATTGTTTTGTGTTGTGAATTGATTTCCAATAATAAATATATACATGCATTTGCATAAAGCGCCATATTTGTCCACACCCATGTTGATAAGAAGATTAAGTACTTGACTTACAAATCTCTCTTTAAAGTACATTTGAACAAATAAAAAATGTGAGATTTATTTGCAATTAAGCACAATTGACGATGCAATCAAGCCATTAATTGCAGTTATATATTGGAATTGATCGACAGCCCTACCGAAATTATATTAATGCAAAAACATTCATTTCAATGAAACCACATGAAAAACATAGAACCTGACTCAGTCCAATGTCATGCAACAACACATAAACTAATCAGATATGTGCAAGTGTCTGTTTTAGAAGCATCCAAATCATGGGAACATTTGCTGTACAATGAATTATACAGTCTAAAAACTTGTATTCCATCTCAAACATGGTCTTGTAATATGACAAGAAGATGATGATGTGTTGATGTGTTCGTAATCCTGTCAGGTATGGACACCCAGCTGGTAGTGCGACCCCTGTTGGACAAGGTGGAGAAGAACACCCAGGAGTCAGCGCTGCGCAAAATAGCTTTCCCACATGTCAGTACATACATTTATATATTTAGTATAAAAAAAATCTCTCATCACCTTTTTGTGTGGTTAATCTTTTACTGATGTTTAAATATGATTATATAGGGGGTGGGGTTACAGGTTCATGTGTCACAAAATAAAGTTAGATAGTCTAAAATCTCCATACATTTATCAGCACAATATTGATATTTCAGATTTTTCTTCTTAGAATGCTTTGTTATTATGCGGCTTTGTTATTATGGGGTATTGATTTTAATTGCAACATAAAATGTGGAACGTGAAGGGGTTTTTCAGTATTTTCTGAATGCGCTGAATAAGAGAGCACTTCTTAAGGCCAGATCATGACTGTTCCCATGGCGACCTGTTTACCTCTGTCTGTCCTCCATGTAGAGAAGCCTGGTTAGTTGTGCAAAGAAAGCAGGACTGCTGCTCTTCCAGTTCCCTGACCATTTAGAGCTGTGGAGACTAGGGGAGAGCGATGGACATGGTGAGTAAAACACATTATAATGCAGAAATGGCTAGCTTTAAAAGTGATCTAATTAACAGGAGAAACAACAGCGAAGGTTTATCTTTTGTCTGAACAGTTGTTATTGTGTAATAATTGTTCACACTGTGTATAATAACAGGAAAGCCTGGTGACCGTCTACCTGTAAAGAGAAAACCAGAAAAACTGATCCAGCTGAAGAGGAAGGTGTGTACTAGGTCTTTGTTTTACATTCAGAGAGAAACTGAGAAACCTGACATCTGTATGTCTCAGTGGAGGCTTAACTCTGCTGTAAGTATCTGTGTTAGACGGGTCAAAAAGTTCAACCTGTTTTCAGTGATAACATGTCAGTGTTGTGTTATGAGGTTGTTCTGCTCCCCCAAGTGGCTAAAATCAGTTATTGCAGCTTTATCTGAACCATATAGTATTTTATTTTTCATCCACAGAATTTTTCTTTAACCATAACAGTGTATGTTGTTTGGTTTTTCTTTTCACTTAACTTAAACCATATCTGAACTGCACTGCCTTTGAGTGAAATATAGATTTTTCCTTTTAATGGAAGCACTTTATTAGGGTTTTAACAGCCATTACTGATTGTAATTCAGTCTTGTGAAGGGCTCATGGCATGGGTGGAATGCCATTTCAAAAAAGTACAAAATATAGGGTCCCTCAAAAATAATCCAAGGCACTCTGTAGTGATTGAACAAATTTAAAATGCATTTATTTTACATGGCAATAATTGTTTAAAATGACCAATGCGTTGTGACCGACACAGATCTTCATCAGGGTCAGTGCCAGCATGCAGCAGCAGCCATTATTGGTAGTTTAGTGGTTAACATGTTTAGCCAACATTGTGTATATGCTATACACTTTCTAAGACATTTTCCCATTGACGTGTGCTTGTTGCATTTTTATTAGACAGTAAATCTTGTTCGAGATATTGAAGACAAGAAAAACTCATTTGTGGAAGCATATTGATGCTACCTGTCTTGTATGAATTTGACCAAAACTACCAGTGACATTTATTGTGAAGCCTGTTTGGACACGTTTTCTTCCTGTTTTGCAGTAGTTTAGTGCTGGACAAGACAAACTAATCTATTTTCTGACACGATTGACTTGGCGTGGGAAGGCTGCCATACAGTAGTACACCACCACCACAATTGGTTCAAAGTTTGATATCCAGTTCTCCAGGAGGTTAACTTCACTGCCTTTGGCTGTCTTGTGCCTGTTTTTTCAATCTGCGAGTTGGAGTATATTGAAACAGAAAGCTGAATGTGTGTGCTGACCTCTGCAGGGAGAGGATCACATCCGCTGCAGTGCTTTGTCTCCATGTGGAGGCTGGCTGGCCTACTCTACTGTCACCAGTTTCCGTCTTTACAGATTACAGAACAACAGCATCAGCATCACCAAGGTGGGTTTATCAACACTGACACTGCTGCTCTCCTGTGCTACCGTTAGCTACTGTATTAGTCATTGTTTACACATCAGTGTAGTACCGTCTGTTTTCATACGTACGGCGATCTCGTCTTGTGATAGTGGAGGAACTCGCCCGGCGTTGCCTCCCTGTCTTGGTGAATGTGTGTTGGCCTTCTGTCATCCAACGCTCCCACCCAGCTCGCAGTTTAACTCTGAACGACCTGTTGACACCGATATCTAGTGGTTGGAGTTCTTTAGTAAATCCACCCGGAATGACGGCGAGCTCCGAATTAGTTTTCTTCACTTTCGTTTTGACAGTGTCAGTGAGTGCCGTAATGCACCGATAATTGTGTTTTTGACGCCCTGTACCACATAAAATTGGTTCGAGGTTAGTAAGCACAACCAGAATTGATACATAAGGCGCCCCCGATTATAAGGTGCACTGTCGATTTTTGAGAAAATTAAAGGATTTTAAGTGCACCTTATTGTGCGAGAAATACGGTAATATGTGTATATCTCTAATTTTTATAAACCGCCTGGAGGATCTTCTTAACAGAAAGACTGTAAACTTACCAGCTCACTCATTCCAAGTCATTTAGAGCATTCAGTATGAGTTTGATCTCCATGTTAAACTCTAATAGTCTTGTATGTAGGTAATGAGGACCATGATGAAGCTCACCACTCTCCATCTCGTTCCTCTTCCTCCCTCTAGGTGTCCGAACTACCAAAGGAGCTTCGCTCGGCCCACCAGCTCTGCTTTTCCTCTGACTCCTCCAAGCTGTTTGCTTCCTCCAGCCATTCTTCAGTCACTGTTGTTGCCCTCAACCAGTCAGAATGCAAATACCTTCATACCCTCAAACCCAAGTCAGGTGAGTCCAGTCTTTAATACTGTACAACTGTGAGCAGTCCAAAGAGGCAGAGTCAAGAAATGTGATCATTTTTGTGTAAACCACAGTCTTTACAGTAGCAGAATGTGTGTGCAACTTATTTTTTGTGGCTGTCAATTGATCAAAATGTTTAAACATGATTCATTGTGAATTAATCACATATTTATCTGTGCAAAATGTACCTTAAATTTTTCAAATATTTAATATTCTGATCAACATGGGGAGTGGGAAAATATGCTGTTTTATGCAATTATATGTTTATACTCTATTTATTATTGGAAATCAATTAACAACACAAAACACTGATAAATATTGTCCAGAAACCCTCACAGGCACTGCATTTAGCATAAAAAATATGCTCAAATCATAACATGACAAACTGCAGCCCGACAGGCAACAACAGCTGTCAGCGTGTCAGAGTGCTGACTTGACTATGACTTGATCCAGACTGACTGGGACTATCATAAAGGGGGCATGTCTGTAAAGGGGGCATGTCTGTAGTTTCAAATGATGCCAGTATCTTATCGCTAGCTTTAAAACTGAGCTACTACAACCTCTGAAAAGTCAATTGTGTTGTGTTAATGAAATTAGTGGCATTAAAATGACTTTGCATTAATATGTTGTTATTGTGTTAACTTTGACAGCCCTAGTTGGAGTTAAAAATTACTCTGCTTAACCCAGCATCCCTCAGCTTTCTATTAGTCAGTGACTAACCAGTGTTTATGTGTGATATCCAGCCTCCAGAGAGCCAGTCCACCTGCTGTTTGCCAGTGAGGATGGCAAATGGCTCGCTGCAGCAAACACACACTGCGAGATCCATGTCTACAACCTTGACAAGCTAAAGGTGAGTTTGAACCCTATCCATGCTGTTTCTTGACAGGTCAGATTTGAATTAAAGCCAAAGCAACAGTAAACTCACAATGTGTCTCTGCAGCTTCATTGTACAGTTCCAGTGTACAGCTCATGTCCGACTGCCATAGCCATCCACCCAGCAACCAGAAACCTTGTTGTGGTGCATGCTGACCAGCAGGTAAACACAGCATCATGTGCTCTGCTTACCACAATAAAAACAAGTACAACCTAAAGTTTCTCAAAGATAACATTGAGATGGACTCTACAGGTGTTGTTACAGTGTGTATTTTCTGTCGTGTGTGTGTGTGTGTTTTAGATCTTTGAGTACTCTCTGGTGCAGAAGGCGTACACGGAGTGGAGTCGGAAGCTGCAGAAACAAGGACTGCACTCTCTGTGGCTGGAGAGAGACACGCCCGTCACCCACGTCACCTTCAATCCAAAAAATCCAGCTCACATCATTCTGCACGACATGTTCATGTTCTGCATCATTGACCAGAGTCTGGTATGTTAAACTGACACCTGTCTGCCATGTCGATACAAAACAAGTGATGAGAGAGGTGAAGTCCTGCACCCTCCGGTGGACTCCATGGGACCTTATTTTGGAAAAAAATCTGAACAGTAGTCAACAGCGAGTCATTTTTTGATCTTGTGTAAATTGTGCTATGAATTACTCGTTTTCAAGTTTTTCAATTTAAAGCATAATTTTGCAAGTCAAGAAATTGTTGTAGAACAGTTCGTAATACATAATTGGATGACACACCCAAAGTCACATAGTGACATCTCTCTCTGAAGCTTCAATGCCTGTGTGTTTCATGCTGGGATTTTTATCGGTGCCATGTCTGTTTCAGTTTTCTTCCTCTCAGTGAAAGAAGGATGGTGATGGGGGAGTTAAATAATTCTCAAATTATATTTTTGTGTCTCTGTTTCCAAATGCAGCCCCTCCCTGACGCAAAGACTCTGCTCTACAATCAGATGACGCTGAGGAGTCTTCCTGAGCCAGAGAGGATCAAACACAGCCACGCCTTTAAGATATGCAAGAACTTCCAGGTACTTTCACTGCTGTGCTTCTAAGTGGGGATTCTAACCAAATACAGCATGGGGGGAGTGTGTTTGAGGCACTGTTGATGGTCCACAAAGTGTCTGACTGAGTAACAGATGACTGCCTTTAAAGCCTTATCAGATGTCAAACCACTGCACAACGGGTTGGAATACTCACAACACAGTTTACCACTCTGGAAAGCTATCAGGGCATCAGCTGTTTTATTTGTCATCATAACAGTTGCAAGGTAAACATTAGAAATGTGTCATTCACGTTGCAAGTAATCTACCAGTAGTGTGTGCTTGCACGTGTTTGATTGGCCAACGCAGCACATTATTAGATGATGTTGTGTAGTATTGAAGCAAAAGTTGAGCAGGGGCAACTTTTTTTACCGGACAGTTCTGTGTTGTTTTTCCACCTCCTCTTGCAGATGAACTGGTTCCTCTCAAATGAAGGGGAATACTGTGGTTTTTCTCACAGGGCTACTGCTGACTAGAACCAGCAGCAGTGGGGGTGTCAGGGACCACAGTGCTCACTTCTTAATTTCATTATTATACTAGGTTTTAGGGTAGATTTTCCTATGTGATCTAAATATTAGGGTCAAAGTTAATGTGATAATAACGCAGTAACGCAAATTTGTTTTAATTTTGCCACTAATTTCTTGAACACATTACCGCAATTTGCGATTTTTAGGTTGTAGTGGACTCAGTTTTAAAGTTACTTTGGCATATTACATAAAAACCTCAGGAATCCATTGATACCAACCATGTCAACCATGTCCAAACATGTAGGACACTAGCTTGGCCTAGAGGAGGCTAAATAACTTCAGACTTGCACTACATTTGGCTAGGAAAACCTGGCATGGCCATTTTCATGAGTCTCTCCTTTACAGACATGCCCACTTTATGATAATCACATGCAGTTTGGGGCAAGTCATAATCAAGTCAGCAACACTGGCACACTGACACATTTGCATAAAGCAACATATTTGTCCACTCCCATGTTGATAAGAGTATTAAATACTAGACAAATCTCCCTTTAAGTTACATTTTCTGTGATTAAACCCAATAAAATATTTGAATTAATGGACAGCCTTACTATTTTTTTTTTTTTTTGTCAGAATTTGCATTTGATTTATTGATTGCTGTTGGGATATACGGAGATTTTCATCAAATATAACAACATTTTTAGAAGAACACTACCAACCCTAGCTTTAACTACACTCCTGTAAATAATGTTTTTTGTGAGCAAACCGTATATTTAATTTTGCCATTAATCTTGCTGACGTTTTTTGTTCTCCTGACATACTGTCCCACAGCACCTCATGTGTGTGAGTCTGTTGGAGGACCATTCTCTGGTTGTAGTGGAGCGCCCCCTGCTGGACATCATGTCTCAGCTGCCTCCACCTGTCCGGCAGAAGAAGTTTGCTACATAAATGACGTGAATGTGTCTCAGCCCAGATGTTCATGGATTGTTCCTCCCACATCTAAAATCATTTTCAACTAGTGTTCATGTGTCACCACTTTGTAAAAATGCTTTGATAAAGGAATAAATAGAACAATTTACTTATTGTTGTTTGACTGAGAAGTGTATTGAATTTTTGGATAGAATTTATTTTATTTACTTATTTTTCTTCTTGTTTAATATATATATACATATTGCATCATAAGAACAGACTGTATTCATGTGGATTAGAACCATAGACTATATAAAGATGGACGACATGCCAGCTCCACAAGAAGAAGAAGAAGAAGAAGAAGAAGAAGAAGAAGAAGAAGAAGAAGAAGATAGTCCTTTATTAGTCCCACGAGGGGAAATTCATTTTTTTCACTCTGTTGTTAACTTATACACGGTACATGCAGACCTGAACACACACATGCACAAACATGCATCAATGGAGAGATGTCAGAGTGAGGGGGCTGCTCCTGACAAGCGCCCCGAGCAGTTGGGGGTTTGGTGCCTTGCTCAGGGGCACCTCGGCAGTGCCCAAGAGGTAAACTGGCACCTCTCCAGCTACCAGTTCACACTCAGTTCTTGGTCCATGTCGGGACTTGAACCGGTGACCCTCCGGTTCCCAAGCCAACTCCCTACAGACTGAGCTACTGCCGCCCCAAAAACGTACGTTCCCATGCCGGGAGTCCAACCCGGGCCGCCTGGGTGAAAACCAGGAATCCTAACCGCTGTGGGAACCACATGGGAAGCCAAAACAGATCACCGCCTTGGTGGCTGGCTGCAGTAAAGGCCATTAACCCCGCCCCCTCTACGTTAAGCAGATGGGACATGGACCCAACCGATAAGTCAAAGTACATGCAAATATATTTTCCCAAAGATGGATTCTGTCATTTTAGGTAGTTCCTTTCACGCTGATGTATGTTCAAGTGTTAATTTTTCTGTTTGATTGAATTGGTTATTTAATGCTATAGAAGGGGGTGAGAAGTCATGATTGACAGCTGACATGATCTCGCTGATGAACTGTGGTCGTGCTTGGCTCCCGTTTGGTTCAGGTGGGTGACCTCGAAACCACGGCTCCACAGCCAACCACTACTGAGCCGACTCAGGCTCCAAATGACATGAATGTCAAAATCTCAAGATGGCATCCAGGGTATCCTGGCTTCCCCTCTGTACGGGGAGGAAGTGGACACATGTCCATGATCGAAACAATGATATTAAAGTGGAATAGACTTCTTAACTTAAGATGAATTATTTAAATAAAATTGTATAACATACACTACTGTATTTATTAAAATTTGGCCATTAAATGTGCTTAATATCACATCCCTCAATATAACCATATTCACTCATAATTATATATTGTTTGTAGCGGATGATGACTGAGAGATGAAGAATGTGAAATGTGATAATGAAAATAATGATGAATCCACCGTACACATCTTAACTTTTACATCCTTCCAGAAACTGATTGTTTGACCTCTCAGGGCTCTAAGTGGTGAGACTCTTCATTTACAACCAGCCTGGTGAATCTCACTAGATAACAACCCAGTCTGGTCCTGACCAGATGAAGTTTTAGTGACTTACAGGTCAACAGGTCAGAGACCTGGTCTTTCTCTGGCAGAGAAGTGGTGAAACAGACACATTATGATGCAGAACAATCTAATTCTAACATTACAGTGGACATTAATTCATGTGTTATGCTTCTCTAACATGTGTTCTAGTGGCAGGAGGTTGTTGACACAAATTCAGCCAAAGCAAGTTAATGTAGTTGCAGGTTGTAGACCAAAACCTTCTGTTTTATGTTAATTATTTGATGATATTTGGCTGCATCAATATCTTTACATGTGTATCTTATACATGTATTATGTGATCTTAAACATAAAGTTGGGTGCACACTAAACCTAGTTAATCTTTTATTTGATATTTATTTTAATCTCGTTGAAGTGTATTACACCATTTTGTTGATTGTGAACCATACATAAATTGACTCATTTTATAACACAAGCTCAGAACATATAGAATTCATTTCATGATAATCAACTCTGTTTACAACTTCCATCTGTGATGTAATTGTTTGATTCATTTTAATTCAGTTGATCAAGTTTTATTCAGTGGTTGATGTCGTGTGTTTGGTCTGTATTTGAAAGAGATGAAGCCCAGATTTCAAATACGGAAGAATTAATCGTACTGAAACTAGTCAATTAGTTTAACCTAACAAAATAAGTTTTACTAAAGAATAAGAATAGTTTTCAGATGGGAGGAGAATCCTGTTTTCCTGCCAACTAAAAGGCGCACACCCTTTCTCAACTGATAATAAGGAGGTTCAAACATTTAGTCAGCGAGGGGTCTTTCCGGGGCTTCAGGCTCCTCAGGGTGCTTCAGCTCTTAGAGCTGTGCCCCTCTGCATCCCCCCTCTATGGGCCCATAAACCACAAGAGGGTTGGGGGAGGAACACTCCAAGGACACCAGCTCTCCATCCTGAGGACTCACACCCAGCTGATACCGGCACCCAGTCTACCTGAAAGGAGAACGAATGCTGTCCTGCTACGCTGTCTCTCTCTTGTCTGAGCCCTATTTATTTATTATGTTGCCGCTCTGCCCTGACGGCTGAAACAGCTGCTGAAGCCTGAAGCAGCTCAGCTGTATCTACGTGCTGGTGAATCCCAGCCATTGTGAAGAGGAACTTTAAGAAAGACTTTAGGTCCACAATCTTTTGAATCAAGTGACCCATCCAGCTCTGAGGAGGGGGGGTCTGAAGAAATGGCTCAGAGATGCCTCACCAGACAAAGAGACGAAGATGGAAACATGTGTGGTAAGGTTTAATTTTTAGCTCTCTGAGTTGCATATGCAGCTCTTGAACGCAGCTCCTCTCCTGGCCCCTCCTCCACCAGCCCAGTAATCAGGCCAGCTACAAAAGGGCACCTGGGGGCCTGTTAGGTTCTCTTTGCTTTGACCTGACATGGTGGTGGAGTTACTGCTGCTGCTGCATGAGGGAGGAGAAAACATATGTGGCGCGAGAGGTGGGAGGAAAGGGAGCCAAATATTTATAAATGGGTCAACTCAATAGTTGGTATTGCTCGACAACGCCACCTGGGGGAATTTCGCCCCCAGGAAGATAGTTAAGGGCACTGATCCGTAAGCACTCAGACAAGACTTTGATGTGTTTCTCTATAAAAATATAGCCTCTTTATTTATACTCAATTATGAAAAGACAGTATTAAAGATATAATATACACACTCTTCCTGACACTGTAACACTCAATTCACAGATACTCAACAGGTACCATATCATAGACGATGGACCCAAAACCAAAGAACAAACTATCAAACCAAAATATTAAAGAATTCAAATATGCCAAATATTAAAGAAATTAAACAGTCAAAGTAATAAATATTTACACACAAGGAAAACAACAAACAAGCAAGCAAGCAAAATTAAATAATTCAACACAGGAGTAGATCATAGTAATATACAACAAAGGAAACATGCAAACCTAAAGTAATAGGAAAAAGGCATTAAACAGACCCACAACTACATATGATTGGCACAGATAATGTATCACTTGAACATCCAGGGAGTGAAGCCCAGGTAGTGTCCCTAAAAGTGATCAGAAATAAGGCAGTGCAAATAGACGCGAAGCGCGTTCACTGCCACGACCAGAGGGGAAGCGGCTTTGCGCCACTTGCGCATTGACAAAACGAGGCAATAGAAGACAAGACAGCAGTAGGATCCCGGTGCACCGGGGCGTAAAGCCACAGACCGGAGCACCACAGCGCGCAGCCAGGCCCACACGTCCCTGCAAAGCGTGCATACAATCAGTTACAAACATTCTGAAAACTCATGAATTGAAACAACGCCGTCTCATTATTGGCCACCTACCACAGCACCTCAGCCTCCGACGGAGAGGAGGGGTCGCAGCAGTCGCAGTCAAATGCTGCTGGGAGACCAGGACAGATTAAAGTTAGCAATCAGCTGGAGAGCCGATTTACCACTGTTCATGACGTGAGCCGACATACCTGAGGAGGATGGCCGAACCACGCAGCCCAACGCCGGTGTGCATCATTAACTGGTGGCTGAATTAACTGGTGATATCTCGGTGCATCAGACAGGTGTTTGGTAGCAGTGGCCTCTCAGGACCCTTTGTTGACTTACCGGGAATTGAACATTTTGACCGCTTCTCCCGCATCTGCTTTCTGTCAGATTGGTTTGTCGTGTCAATTGAAACATTACGATCGGAAAAGTTTGCTGAAACATTCATTACGCGGCCGCGATGGGAGACCCGTTTCTACTTTCATACAGCCTGTAAGAGACGCACACAGCCTGACGTTTGCACTCAGCTAACACACATTCAGCTGTGGCAAACTGTGATCGACTCAGATTAACTTGTGACACATCTGTAGGCGATCTACCAGCGGTCATGGTTCATATTAAAGGCTCCAGACCCTGAGTAGACATTAACATTAACTCTCATATTTACAACTGGAGGGACTAACGACGAACACTAACCATGTATGTACAGTATACAGTAAAAGCAGAGACAAGATGGCAGTGAGGCTTAATCACAGAAACCAAGCAGAACAGGTGAAACATCATCATACGACTCAAAACACCTGTCCAAAATCCTCATTATGACTGCAACAAATGCAGAGTCACCTTGCATTACCTGAAACCTCAGTTTTAACACACAGTAGAAAGAACTGTATGTCTGTTTTCAGGTAAATTCACAAGGTGTTTTGATAGTTTAGGATTTCAATCTTTTGTTAAATTACTATTTACACCCTTGTCCAATCTCCACATTTTGTCAAATATGTCAATTACCACTATAGAATATTACCTTTAAAGGTCCATATTCATCATCATCACACAACTAAAAACACCTGTCCAGCTGTGGTGGTGGTGTGGTGGTGGGGGTTAACTACGCACAGGAGTAGAAACTTGACATAATTAGGGCATGGCTCCAGTCTATGTAAAGTCAGTCAACATGCCCAGTTTTGTGAGTTTGTGAGGAGACAGCGAGCGATAGTGAGCAATAGTTAGAGAATCAGAACTAGTGAGTGTTGGATCGTGATAGTGACTGACTGTGCATTGACTGAGAGTGATTGTCCTTGTGAGTGAAAGAGGGTGAGTAACTGTGGTGTGACTGTGTGCATTTGTCTGTTCATCTTGTCTTTGTCATATTTGTCTGTGTGTGAGGAGGAGGGAGTAAAGTGGGAAGGAGTAGGAGTAGGTTAGTGAGCCAGGTGGAGGTAGGTTTAGCTAGGGTTAGTGAAAATGGATCCAGCTATTGTAAAACAAGTGCTGGATCTTAAAATCCATAACCGTTATCCTGAGGGGTCATCCAGGAAAGAAAAATACGGTATGTAATTAAGAGGAGAGCTGAGACCTTCAGGTTAAAGGGTAAGGATGATGCCATAAACACTGTACAACACAATGATCATCTTCCATAGTAAAAGTCTTAACAAATCTAATATTATGACATTTAAAGACCAGATGGAGAACTGCACTACATATGTAGGCGCAAGAAAAACAAAACTGAGCACCTGGCCAAAGTGGTCTCCAGTGCTGATGAAGCAAGTCAGCTGTTTGAGGAGTTCCACTGCAGTGAAATTGGTGGACACTGTGGAGTGGAAAAGACCCACGGTGCAATCATCAGTTGGTACTATTGGCCTGGAATGGAGGATGACATTCGCAAATGGGTGAGTTGGTATCTTCCAACTAATGAGGTGGAATATACATTTAGGTTCAAAAGCAGAGCATATGTATTTTTGAAAGATTTAAAACAAAGGGCTTTCCAATGTAATATAGTATAACATAATATTCATTTGTCACTACCATTTGTTGTAATTTTGAAATGATCTTTCTCTGTTTAGATGGCTCAGTGTCCACAGTGCCAGGCTAAGAGGGCTACCATCAAAGAAAAGCAGGAGTACAATCCAGTGGAGGTAAAGGAAACAACATATAGGAAACAGCATATTGTCAGCTTTGAAACACATCATTGGTGATACTGTACCACTCCTGTGTTTTTATTTCTTGTTTCTTTTGTTATTCTACCAGGTAACACAGCCCTTTGAGCTGGTAGGAATGGACCTGGTGGGTCAACTCACAGTAACAGATGGTGGCAACCAGTACATATGTGTCATGGTTGACTATTTCACCAAATGGGCAGAGGCCTACCCAATAAAGAGCAAAACAGCAGATGAGGTCACCAGTTGTATTCTTGATTTCTTTTACAAATGTGGTGCACCTAAAAGACTGCTAACAGACCAGGACTCAGGATTTCACATCAAGGTCCAGTAATGATGCTCTATGAATCCCAGTATCTGTTACTGTGCTGCTTTCCTTCTTATTCCTGCTGTGTTATGTTTGTCCAAATGATCATTTCAAGGTCAACTATGGCCTTTGTGAGAGGCTGGGCATAGAGAGAAGCCTGTGCTCCCCCTACCACCCACAAACCAACGGCCTTGTGGAGAAACTGAATGGCACAATACAGAGGTATATTGTTGTATTCAATACTTGAATAAATTCAGGGTTTTCTTACAATAAATGCATTTGCTGCTCCTATATGAATGGGTAATCAATGATGATATTCTATGAGAATAACTTGCTCCATCATCCATGAGAACCCTAATTCTGTGCTGCCACCTCATGCCTGTACTTGAATTCTGTATTTTAAGGTCCCTGAACAAACTTGTGGCTGACCATCCAAAAAGGTGGGACCATTTCCTTCGGTCCACCATGTTCGGACTAAAAAACAACTGACAACAAAATACAGCCCCTTTTATTTGATGTTTGGGAGGGAGGCGAGGTATCCTTCTGAGGTGCCCAAGCAGTACCAAGTAAGATTTTCTAAAGTAAAATTTTTTTAAAGTTCTAATTAGGGTCATTTACTGTACGTCCTCTACATTCTATGATTTCTGACAGGTAACTGAAGACAAAGTCTGCAGCCTTCTCAAGAGAGAGGATGTTTGTGAAGGACTGAAATCTCAAAAAGGTGTCTTTACAGAGGTGAAGGATCACATAAAGAAAAGCCAAGAAAAAGTCCGGAAGAGAAAGATTGAAAGGGGCCATAAGGACGACTTCGCTGTGGGGGATCTTGTCCTGAAAAAGAACAAACAGGAGCAGAGAAAAGGGGGACAGCTGGAGGCTGACATGTTGGGGCCATACAAAATTATCTCTGTTGAGGGAAAGCTTGTGGTACTGGCCACAGACAAGGGTAAGGGAAAGCTAGAAACAAATATTGATCTATTGACGCATTATTTCCAGCCAGAGGAGAGGATCCCTGCTAAACTGAAGAAATTGTCAGATCCTTCTCTGGCTGGTTCACAACAGACAGTCATACACACCACACAAACACCCACCACATCTCAAATCACGCACACACCCGGCAAAGCTTCATCCATGGACTGCAAGGCCCAAAGACCATCCAGTGATCCAGAAATTTGTAAGTAAACTCTTTTCTTTGTGAATTTCTCCACTGTGGGACTAATAAAGGAACATCATCTTGTCTTAAACTATACCCCAAATTATACATTGCACAAATAACTGGCATTGTTGTTTCTGCAGTAATCCAAGACATATGGACGGGGAGGAGAAGGGAGACGCTGTGGTCCAAGATTGGGCCATACAAAATATACTCTGAAAACTTGATGGTCTTAGTCCCTGGAAACCAGCTGGAGGGAGAGGTACATTAATAAAAACAACAAATATTGGACTGATCTTTCTCTTTTAGACTGGATCACAACTTACTATTGTTTTCTTAGATTGTGAATGCCTATTTAAAGATGGTCGGCAGAGAAGCTGGAGCATTCATAATCGACTCGTATCTGATGACCTCACTCTGGCAGGGAAGTCATAAGGGTGGTTTAAGAAGGGTGAGTAGCACTATACAGCATAGCTGGACTGTGTGTATCATGTTCATTATGAATTTTTTTTTTTTTTCTTTCCCATTTCAGTCGGACCTTGTCAGTTATGACGTGGCAGCTGGTGCAGTCTGTCACAATGGACACTGGACACTCAATGTAAGTAATCTCAAATGTTAACAGATATCAATGTAACCATGAATCCATCTGATGGCTGAAGGGTTGGCTAACATTTTTATTTGCATTTCCATAGATTATGTACCTTAAGGAGATGAGGGCCTTGTACTTGGACCCATTTGGGGCCACAACTGACCAAATTAACAAATGCAAGGATGTAACCAGGTGAATTAACTTTAATGTGTGCAATACAAAAATGCATGTGGAATATTTTTTTAGCAGCAACACAAAGCAAATTAAATCATTGGCCTTGGAACTATTTAACTTTAACATAAGCTTGTCCTTGTCAAGAGCCTTATCATGGCTCAATTGACTTAAATGATATTACATGGGTTTATCTTAAAATTGCTAAGCTGTCATCATCTTTATTGGTGTAGAGCACTGGTCCGCAAGAAGTGCCCAGCTGTTGGAAGATGGGCGTGTTCAACAGTTGAACACCTAAACAGCAAACACAAACTCAGTGTTTTTGTCAAGGTAAACTTTTTATTATCTCTGTGGCTATTCTTAAGTCATCAGAATTGTATTTATCAGAGACTTTTTTTAGCTTGCAGAACAGATTTTGTTGAAGAAGCAAATCGACTACTCTGTGGACCAGAAGGGTGTGGCCATCTTGCGGCTCGACATCGCAAAATCTTTGCTTGACAAATCAGGTATGCAGAACTTTACCAGGTATACTTAAATGTGTCTGTAATGGCATTAAACTACATTTGTCCCTACATATTTTTACAGATGACCTATCCCAGCTTTGCCGAGCATGTGGGGAGCTCAGCTCAGGGGCGGAGATTGACATTTGGGTAAGAAGATTCATTGAATCTCGAATGACATTCAGCTGAAGACTGGGATGCACCTTGGATAGGTTACCTCAACATCACTGGGTGAACACTCACTATAACACAGCTGTTGAAAATGTGTAATTTCATTCACCTTTCTTGCATGTCTCTGCACTTTGGAGGATACTGGAGCAGCTGAAAGCTGAAAGACTCCACACAATGCCACAGCTAAGATTTAAACCATATCTGACACCCTTTGCCATACAGTTGTAACAAATATGATAATGCTTAATGCCCTTTAGACTGCTGAATTTAACATCCTGAAATGGATGACTGGTGTGACCGTGACATTGTTTTGACAGCATTCTAAGGCCTGACTATGATTTTCTTTTTTCTCTTTCAGATTGAGTGCACCACCTGTACCATGTGGTACCACACTAGATGTGTTGGCCATCTGCCAAACACATCTGAATTATTTATGTACTGCGTGTACAACTTGAAAGTTCTGCATCAGCTTCCTGCAGGACAGTCAGGACTGCAGATCAATGTATCGTTGTTTTTGTTTTTTTCCCCAAACTTTTGTAGTAGTACATTGAGAGCAATGCAAGAAGTCCTTGTATTATGTGTTCACATCCTTGGTCAATAAAGATGACTATGAATTATTACAAATCATTCTTGTCTGTCCTTCAGTCACAGTAATGAGTTAGTGCAGCTGCTATACAAAACAGTTTACATAGCATATTTTAACTTGAATGTGGCCACTGTTGTCTAAATGGGTAAATTAAGCACTTTGTACACTGTTGCCTACAATGTTAAGCAGTGATTCTCCAAGTGGGGTCTGGGGACCCCCAGCAGCATGTGGCACTCAATGGGGGGAAAAAAAGTGTGAAATGAAAATTGTACTGCATCATTTAAGAACTGCATATGTATGGATGAGGACCATCTGAGCCAATGAAACAAGCATATTATGTCCATCACTCCCACCCATGTCAGCTTTAGGCTAATAGAACCTCTGATATGATTGACACAAGTTTAACTGAAAGTTTAACTGAAAGTTTAACTGAAAGCCAGCTTTACACTACACTGAGCACCCATATAATGTAATTTTATGTTGCAATAAGTCAGAGTGTGCAGTAGTAGAACTGATTCTTTTGTGCATTTTCCACCAAAATATGGACCTTTAAAGGTAATATTCTATAGTGGTAATTGACATATTTGACAAAATGTGGAGATTGGACAAGGGTGTAAATAGT
This sequence comes from Pterois miles, assembly GCA_947000775.1. Classification (NCBI taxonomy): domain Eukaryota; kingdom Metazoa; phylum Chordata; class Actinopteri; order Perciformes; family Scorpaenidae; genus Pterois; species Pterois miles. The sequence continues at coordinate 1,917,560 of CAMQGK010000516.1, read as the reverse complement.
AATTTAACAAAAGATTGAAATCCTAAACTATCAAAACACCTTGTGAATTTACCTGAAAACAGACATACAGTTCTTTCTACTGTGTGTTAAAACTGAGGTTTCAGGTAATGCAAGGTGACTCTGCATTTGTTGCAGTCATAATGAGGATTTTGGACAGGTGTTTTGAGTCGTATGATGATGTTTCACCTGTTCTGCTTGGTTTCTGTGATTAAGCCTCACTGCCATCTTGTCTCTGCTTTTACTGTATACTGTACACACATGGTTAGTGTTCGTCGTTAGTCCCTCCAGTTGTAAATATGAGAGTTAATGTTAATGTCTACTCAGGGTCTGGAGCCTTTAATATGAACCATGACCGCTGGTAGATCGCCTACAGATGTGTTAATCTGAGTCGATCACAGTTTGCCACAGCTGAATGTGTGTTAGCTGAGTGCAAACGTCAGGCTGTGTGCGTCTCTTACAGGCTGTATGAAAGTAGAAACGGGTCTCCCATCGCGGCCGCGTAATGAATGTTTCAGCAAACTTTTCCGATCGTAATGCTTCAATTGACACGACAAACCAATCTGACAGAAAGGAGATGCGGGAGAAGCGGTCAAAATGTTCAATTCCCGGTAAGTCAACAAAGGGTCCTGAGAGGCCACTGCTACCAAACACCTGTCTAATGCACCGAGATATCACCAGTTAATTCAGCCACCAGTTAATGATGCACACCGGACAGCCTCGACTCCACACAGCCGCAGCCACCAGCTTAACGCACTGCAAGGCATAATAAACAGTGGGTGTCATGCCCAGAGACCGACTGATGCCGCCATATCACCAGGCAAAACGGACTTACGATTGCTGTGGAGAGGGTCCAGCACATCAAGCACACCAGCCGCTAGTTCAGACCACGCAGTGCCGCGCCACACACACGCGCCAGGCCCGGGGGAAACCACAGAGTAAACTGAGCCACGGCTTCACCTGGTGGCTATAATGACAGCAGCTCCGCCCCACAATCAGCACCGCCGACCCACACCTGACGTGGATCAGGCATGAAGGAAGGGGGAGGAGATGGACAGGAGACCATCCTGCCACACATAGGTTAAATGGTAGCTCCCTGTAAGCCTCATGATTTTAAATTGTACTGTTTTGGCTGGTTTTAGCCCTGTGATTGTCCTGCTCAGCCCACGGGTCCATTCCACTAGAGAATCCCTTGTGATGGCCTATGGTGGTGAGTAGGTTGGTCAGGGAGGGACATTTTAAATTAAGTATATTCCTTTCTAAATTATCATGTTTCATTTTAGGCTAACCTGGAGATACGTGGCTGGTGTTTTGCTCCCATTTGTCTCGTTTTGCCTCCCGTGTCTCCTGTTTTGATTGTCTGTGCTTTGGTTTATTAGTTTAGTTATTTACTTTCCTTACCAACTGGGTTTATTGTGCTTTGTTTGGAGTTTTAATTCTTTAGTTTTCTTTCAGCAGCTGGGAGCCACTTGGTTGAGAGGCTAGTTACCCGTGGTGAGTGAGGGCACTGGGACACAAATAGTCTACACTATAGTTTGCAGTGAGGATTGCTGTGATTTGCTGTGTGGCACAAAGGGTGAGTAAATGGTGGCACCCCTGCACCCTCCTCAGTGTAGTCTGCCTCCATCAAGTGGTCTCAGCTTAGTTTAATTTTGTTTAGTTTAATTTTGTCAGGTTGGGCTGGTTGTGTTTTAGTCATTTTAGCTAAAGAAAGAAAGAAAGAAAGAAAGATATTCCTTTATTAGTCCCACAGTGGGGAAATTCAGTTTACACTCTGTTGTTCACAGTACACAGTACATAGACATATACATGTCAATGGAGAGATGTCAGAGTGAGGGGTTTTAGCTAACTTTCATATTTGGATATTTTAAATATTATAAAATAAACATGTTTTTAATTGTTGCATTATCTTGATTATTCTGTTTTAATCCTTTTCTTTATCATGACAGCCACAGCCCCAGTAATCTGTTTTCTATTAATTATAATAAATTGTTCTGCCTTTTTAAAATCACGTCTCTGCCTCCTCATTGACTTACCTGTGTGTCCTAGTTGTCTGACGTTGGTACTTCCTGGGGTACAAGTCCCCAGGTGGCGTTGTCGGGTACCTAGTTTGGTTTACACATACCACATTACATTCTACACCCACCGCGCTCATCACCACACATGCATCCAGACGACGTGCCAGCCATCCAAAAACAAGGGTGTCCGAGGACACCAAAGAGAGCCACTGAGGGAGAGAAACGACCCAAGCCGGTTCTCACCATTGGATCCAGAAGATCCAAACTGCCGAGAAGCTGCCGCCACTCTGCTCCAGACAGCACAACCTCCCATCTGTGTCTTCAGAAGAGCGTTTGATGACTAGACTAATGAACCAATTCATAGTCAACTAATAACTAAGTTACAAACTTTACAACTAAAATTAGACCGTGTCCAAATGTATAACATGAAGCTGATTCTCAGTCTTCCCTGGTGCTTCTTAAACTATTTATTAAATCCAATCAGACAGATATCAGTCACTGAATTGACCTGGTCATCTTTAATTTGTTTGATCCATGAATGTTCATTTGTATTTGCTGTATTCCTTTAATTAATCTTTATTCGATTGTATCACTGTTTTATCATTCATTCAATTATATTGTTAGTAGTGTAATAATGGGTGCGTGCGATTGTGTGTGTGTAGACTGACGCGGCCAGTGTTGGTCTAATTCAAGAGTTTTTCATTTTTTTTGGTACTAAAAATCCCTTTCTCTCTGATATGATAAAAATATCAGCCTACTACCCCTCTGGAACAATAATTGTGCATTTATTAATTTCTAAACATCATATTTATGAGTTTTTGAACTGTCTGTATAATCCCCAAGTCTGACTGTTTGTGTGTGTGTGTGTGTGTGTGTGTGTGTGTATACGCCCTACTGGCCGAACGCTATATTGCACCCTCTCACACACGGCAAGTTTGGCCAAATTACTCCGATAATAAGCCTTGGAGCCTTTTAAGTGCGGATTTTTAAAAATGTCGATACCGTGATTACCGAGTGTGCAGCTGCGTGTTAATTAATGTCTAAATCACGTCCAGACCAGGCTAACAGCGTGGCCTAGTTTAGTCAGCAGTCACTCTGATGGGAGCTAGTGTGTTTTTTTAGTTTTAGCCTGAAATTGTGCATTAACTAACTGCTGCTCTTCACTGAAACCACCATAATTCTAACATTCAGAGAGTTTCTGTTATCTGCACAAATTAAAAGTTGCACATTTTGCCTCAAAAGTGAGCAGTGAATGTCACATAATGCATGAATATCACCATAACTGTGTCAGTATGCAGGATCTGTCAAAATATCAAATTTTAATATCTGGATTGTAAAGCATTAGGCTTTCATATTCATGTCTTTTGATACCTGTCTTAGAATCAACCATAATAACTTTTACTCTATCTTTGGAAACAGGCTTTTGACACGAAAAGGAAAAAAAATGCCAAGGAGAAGGTGTTTAAACCCCCAAAATGAGGCAAGACTCCATGTTGCTGCTGGAAAAGACAAGAGTGGACTTGATGTTAAATACATCAGTGCTTTCAAGGGTAAGCTAAATCAAAGTGACAGCCAAAAATCTAATGTTTCACCTGACTTTTTGTCCCTTTTATTGTGTTTGACTAGGGCGGGGTGTCGTCGCTTGTGCTCCTTTTGAAAAAGGAGACTTCCTATTGGAATATCGTGGTGAACTTATCAGCCGTCAAGAATGTGAGAGGAGACAACGACTTTACCATGACAACCTGAAAATGTTCATGTTCGAGTTTCGCTTGAATGGAAAATTTTGGTGGTGCGTATGAAAAGTCATTGCTTTTTTTTGTCACCGTGGGGGGACACATTGCCTTAATAGTCTTAACCTAATTGAGGTTGATGTGTGTGTGTGTGTGTGTGTGTGTGTATATATATATATATATATATATACACACACACATATGTGTATGCATGCAGAGGTAGGGTGACTGTCACACATATGAATTTATTCAGGAAACATGTCAGTGTAGACCACCATACATTAAGGTAAGTATACACACACACAGAGTAAGTGTTACTTTAGGACTTAAAAATGTATTCAAGTCATACCACCTGTGTGTGTAGTCACCTGAATATACGGTGGTCTAAACTGACGTGTTTCCTGATTGTATTTGTAAGTATTGAAGTCACACTACCACTGTGTGTGTGTGTGTGTGTGTGTGTGTGTAGTCACCTGAATATATGGTGGTCTAAACTGACGTGTTTCCTGATTGTATTCATAAGTATTGAAGTCACACTACCACTGTGTGTGTGTGTGTAGTCACCTGAATATATGGTGGTCTAAACTGACGTGTTTCCTGATTGTATTTGTAAGTATTGAAGTCACACTACCTCTGTGTGTGTGTGTAGTCACCTGAATATATGGTGGTCTAACCTGACACATCTCCTGAATGAATTCATATGTGTTTTATTAACTTTTTGTAGATGAGATCATTCAGTGACACTGAAGCTACAGACAGTGAAAAGGACTCAGAGGACAGCAGCACAGAGGCCACAAGACCACAGCCTGAAGACCAGGAAGGTCTGGGTCAGTCATCAGGCTCCACTGTCATGCAGCAGGCCCAGAACTCTGGAGGCCAGGGTAAGTTTTGTGTCTTCATACAGGGTATATATATATATATATATATATATATATATATATATATATATATAAAAAGCTCTCTATCAATCTATCTATCTATCTATTTATCTATCTATCTATCTACTCTCTATCTATCTAGCTCTGTATCTGTCTAGCTCTCTATCTATCTAGCTCTCTATCTATCTAGCTCTCTATCTATCTAGCTCTTATCTGTCTAGCTCTGTATCTGTCTAGCTCTGTATCTGTCTAGCTCTTATCTGTCTAGCTCTCTATCTATCTAGCTCTCTATCTATCTAGCTCTCTATCTGTCTACTCTCTATCTAACTCTCTATCTATCTAGCTCTCTATCTATCTAGCTCTTATCTGTCTAGCTCTTATCTGTCTAGCTCTGTATCTGTCTAGCTCTCTATCTATCTAGCTCTCTATCTATCTAGCTCTCTATCTGTCTAGCTCTCTATCTACTCTCTATCTATCTAGCTCTCTATCTATCTACTCTCTATCTATCTAGCTCTCTATCTGTCTAGCTCTCTATCTAACTCTCATCTATCTAGCTCTCTATCTATCTAGCTCTTATCTGTCTAGCTCTCTATCTATCTAGCTCTCTATCTTCTAGCTCTCTATCTAACTCTCTATCTATCTAGCTCTCTATCTATCTACTCTGTATCTGTCTAGCTCTCTATCTCTAGCTCTCTATCTTCTAGCTCTCTATCTATCTATATCTCTATCTATCTAGCTCTCTATCTATCTAGCTCTCTATCTGTCTAGCTCTCTATCTACTCTTATTATTATCTCTCTATCTATCTATCTCTCTATCTTCTACTCTCTATCTATCTACTCTCTATCTATCTAGCTCTCTATCTGTCTAGCTCTCTATCTGTCTAGCTCTCTATCTAACTCTCTATCTATCTAGCTCTCTATCTATCTAGCTCCCTATGTGCAGGTTTCAACAATACATCACCTCCTGTATTAACTGGCATGATGATGCAAGAACCTACCACTTCATATACATTAAATCACTGAGCTCCATTCACATTAGCGGAGGTGGCGTGGCAGTGTGCGCGCCTGCCAGCGCATGTTCCATTCATAAGGCACGGCTACTCCGTGACAGCCCCGTTTAAATCCTGACATTGAAGTTAACTTTGGGTAATATCTAAAGTTGAATGTTACCCCTTTTCTTCACATTCTATGATAATTTGTCTTACAATTAATCATTTGAGATTATTAATTGTGAATATGAATCTTGATATTAATGAATGATTAATTGTTAATCTGCTCAATGCAATAGCGCTACAATGGATATTAGTCAGTTAATTTACATGTTTTCTTTTACCAGCTGTCCTTCCTTGCTGACAGTAGACTTGTCCATGTTTGTGATTTGTCAGATGCTGCTGCCCCTTTCATGTGAACGCATTCAAAGCCAGATTGAGAAGCCTTGTGTTGACTTTTAGACAGAGTTGTCCTAGGATCACTTAATGTGATTGAAATTGTTGGGGTTAGTTAAGCCAGATAACGAGAAGATACCCTGGGTATGTTGAACTCCATTCATAGTACAGACCTTAAGTTGAATCTTTTGTGTGGTTATTCCTGAGTATTAAATATAATAGTGTTTCCCCCTTACAGAGAATTTCCACAGTTGAAAAATAGTGACTTAGCTGAGCAAAAAGGTCCATGGCTCCTTGCCACTTGTGATCTCAGTGATCAGTTCCACAGTGCTGTTCCATAGCATTATGAATAGCATATCCCCAGAAAAATAAATAATCATAATAAATAAGAAATGAAGTAGATTAAGTGTATATGAAGGACAGGGATTGGGGACGCAGTCCCCTCCAAAATGATTGGAACAGCAAGGCCAATTCAAAGGATCAGTAATTCAGCTTTAATTTCCAGGTATTTACATCTAGATCAGTTACACTTACAAGATAGCACCTTCTGTAACAGAACATCACATTTTTAGGTGAGCAAATGTATAGGAACAGATAAAATAGAATAAAGTAAATAATACTTAATATTTAGTTGCAGATCCTTTGCGTTCAATAACTGAATTAAGCCTGCGACCCACAGACATCACCAAACTTACGCATTCTTCTTTTGTGATGCAATTCCATGCTTTTATCACAGCCCCTTTCAGTTGTTGTTTGTTTTGGGGGTTTCTCCCTTCAGTCTCCTCTTTAGCAGGTAAAATGCTGCTCGATAGGTTTTAAGTCTGGAGATTGACTTGGCCAGTCTAAAACATTCCAGTTCTTTCCCCTGATGAACTCCTTGCTTGTTCTGGCAGTGTGTTTTGCGTCACTGTCTTGCTGCATGATGAAGGATCTCTTGATCAGTTTGGACACATCTCTCTAAAGATATTGATGCAGCCAAATATTAATTTTTATTAAATGATTGGCATAAAAGAGAAGTTTTTGGTCTACAACCTGTAACTATTTTTACTTGCCTTGGATGAATTTGTTATGTCAACAACATCCTGTCTCTAGAACACATGTAAGTGAAGCGTAACATATTAATTCATGTACATTGTAATGTTAGAATTAGATTGTTCTGCCTCCATACTGTGTCTGATTCTGCAGGTGAGATGATGGAAAGTAGGTCAGGGGGCACACGAGGGCAGGAAGTGCAGTGAATCTGAAATGAGAGGGAAGGTTAGTTTTCAAAATAAAACAGGAAATGACAATAATAATACAGAGAAGATACAAAACAAAAACATGACCTAGGATCTGGTGGTCGTTACAGGACCCCCCCTTCTAGGGACGGCACCTGACATCCCTGGAAGAACTGGATGCTGGCGATGAAAGTCTCTGAGTTCAGGGTCCATGATGTTTTTAGAAGAAACCCATGATCTTTCTTCAGCCCCATACCCTCCCAGTCCACCAGATACTAGCACCCCCTACGCCCGACGAAGGACCGCCAAAAGACACTTGACCATGTAGACAGGTCCGCCATCAATGATCCAGAGGGGTGGTGGGGGTCTGGTGGCTGGGACTAACGAGCTTTCTTTAGCAGGTTTGAGACGCCCCACATGGAAGGTGGGGTGGATGCCCATAGAATGGGGAATTTGCAGTCGTACTGCCACCGGATTGATAACCTTAAAAATGTGAAAAGGGCAAATAAAACAAGGAGCCAGTTTCCTGGATTCAACTTGCAGGGGCAGGTCTTTGGTAGATAGCCAAACCTTTGGCCCTGGTTGATACCTGGGAGCTGGAACACGTTGACTATCAGCTGCAGACTTATATCATGTTGCGCTCCGTAACAGCATCTGACGGACCCCTTTCCATATCCGGTGGCAGTGTCAGATTAGAGCGTGGGCTGAGGGAACACTAACTTCCTTCTCCACAACAACGGGGTTGGTAGCCGTAGGTGCACTGAAAAGGAGACAAACCAGAAGTGGAACAGGGCAACGTATTATGTGCGTATTCAGTCCATATTAAATGCTTACTCCAGGCGGTGGGGTTTTGTGCAACAAGACATCAGAGTCCCGTCTCAAGCTCCTGGTTAAGCCTCTCCGTCTGACTGTTAAATTGGGGATGATAACCTGAAGAGAGACTGGCTGATGAGCCCAACAGTGTGCAGAATTCCCTCCAAAACCGTGCAATGAACTTCAGCCCCCGGTCCGACACCACATCCCTGGGAAAGCCATGTAAACGGAACCCATGTGACAGCATGACCTCCACTGTTTTCTTGGTGGAGGGTAATTTAGGCAGAGGGATGAAATGAATCGTTTTAGAAAATCTATCAACTACTGTGAGTATGGTGGTGTTACCATCGAAGGCTGGGAAACCAGTAACAAAGTCTAATGAGATGTCAGACCAGGGACGATGGGGCACGGGGAGAGGCTTAAGCAGACCAGATGGAGGACAATGCGATGACTTGTTCTGGGCACATACGGGACACGCCGCTACATACTTCCCCACCTCCTTCTCCATGGCCGGCCACCAGAACCATTGTTTAATGCTGAACATTGTTCTTCTGGTTCCGGGGTGGCAGGACGTGTGAGTCCAGTGAATGATCTGGGAGCAAAGAGAAACAGGGACAAACAAACGATTAGCAGGGCACCCATCAGGCACTGTGGCATCTTTTAATGCTTCCCTAACCTTTCTCTCCACCTACCAGACCCAACAATGCAGGAAAGCGGCAGAATGTACGAGAGAGTTCTGGGAGAAGGGTCAGGATCAAACAGATGAGACAGAGCATCAGGCTTGGTATTTTTCGAACCTGGGTGAAAAGACAATGTGAAGTTAAAACTATTGAAAAATAATGCCCATCTGGCTTGATGGACATTAAGTCTTTTGGTGGTATGGATATACTTGATTTTCTTGTGGTTGGTCCAAACGAGGAAAGGCTGCTCAGCTCCCTCCAACCAATGTCTCCATTCTTCCAAGGCCACCTTAATGGCCAACAGCTCCCGATCCCCAACATCATAATTTCTCTCAGCAGAATTCAGTTTACGAGACAGGAAGGCACCAGGTTGGAGCTTATTATCTTTAGCTGAACGTTGAGACAGGACAGCTCCAATGCCAGTGTCGGAGACATCCACCTCCACCACAAATTGCCGCTGAAGGTCCGGGAGAGTGAGGAATGGGGCTGACAAGAAGCTGGCCTTAAGGTGATGGCACGCCTGATCAGCCTGGGGAGACCACACAAACTTAACCGGGGGAGAGGTTAGAGCATGGAGGGGAGAAGCAATGGTGCTAAAGTTCCTGTTGAACCTACGGTAAAAATTAGCAAAGCCAAGGAACCTTTGAACTAGTTTACAGCTAGTGAGTGTGGGCCAATTAGCAACCACACTAACCTTAGCTGGGTCCATCTGCAAGTTGTCTGGAGTAACAACATACCCCAAAAACGACACTGAGGAAACATAGAATTCACATTTTTCTGCTTTAACAAAGAGTTGGTTCTCTAGGAGACGCTGGAGTACCTGGCGGACATGTTTGATATGGCTGTGTTCATCTGGAGAGAATATCAGGATATCATCTAGATATACAAATACAAACTGATTTAGCATATCCCTTAGAACATCATTCACGAGAGCCTGAAACACAGCAGGAGCGTTAGTAAGACCAAAAGGTATTACCAGGTACAGGTACATAGTGACCACTGGGAGTATTAAAGGTGGTCTTCCACTCGTCACCCTGTCTTATTCTCACTAAATGATAGGCATTTCTTAAATCTAATTTGGAGAAGATTTTGGCCCCTTTTAGTTGCTCAAAGGTAGAGGACATGAGTAGAAGAGGGTACTTATTTTTGATGGTGATGTCACTGAGTCCACGGTAGTCTATACAGGGACAAAGTGACTTGTCCTTCTTTTCGACGAAGAAAAACCCCGCTCTGGCTGGAGAGGAGGAAGGTCAAATGATTCCCGCTGCCAGAGATGCACTGATGTACCCCTCCATGGTTCTTCTTTATGGAGTGGAGAGGGAGTAGAGACGACCCTTTGGAGGTGACGTTTCGGGAAGTAGTCATACTCCCGATGAGGGGGAAGAGCGGTGGCATGGGCTTTGTTGAAAACCTTCTGGAGATCATGGTAGCAGGAGGGCACGCTGAACAGGTCTGGAACAGCAGTGTCAGGGACAGCCGATGTCGGTGCTGGTCGGATGGGTACAGGTACCGTTTCCCCTCCAGGAGAAACCTCTGAAAGAAAAGGACACTCCGAGGGAGAGACAGACCAGGTTAAGTTGCACCCCCTACCCCAACTTAACACCCTCCCCATTGACCAGTCTATGTGTGGGTTATGTTTAATGAGCCAGGGCAGCCCCAAAATGAGAGGGTGGTAAGGAGAGGTAAAATTGTGAAACTGGATCGACTCTGTGTGATTACAATTTAGGATGAGCTTGATTGGTTGAGAGCGATGAGTCACTCTGCATAGCAAGCGCCCATCCAATGCACTGGCTTCTAATGGTTCAGGGAGTGGAAGCCTTTGGAGTCCTAGTGTCTTCGCTAACCCTTCGTCGATAAAACTCTCATTGGCACCAGAGTCAATAAGAATAGGGTGATCCAAGGAATGAGTGGGAGTCTGTAGATGAGACATGGTCACAGGGGACGAGAGGAAAACCTGAGAGTAGAGGTTTGGCTCACCAGTGATCTCTCTTTCACTGGCAAGCTCTGTCTTTTTAAAGTGCAGGAAGACAGGAAATGTCCCAGTTGTGCACAGTAAGTACACCTCCTTTCCCAAAGGCGGTGCTGTCGCTCCTCAGGGGTTAGTTTCGTCCTTCCCAACTGCATGGGCTCCTCCAGAGCGCTAGGGGGTGACGACGAGGCATCCGGAGTAGGAGGCGGAGGAAGTCATCGAGCGGGGAAGGGATGGGAGTGCTGCCCCAGCTGGGCTGGAGGTGGCACTGCTGGTCTGCGTCTCTCCTTCTCTCTTTCATATAGCCGATTATCTATACGAATGGTGAGGGCGATAACTGAGTCCAAAGCAGCCGGGAGGTCCAGTGGGGCGATCTGTTCCTTGACCGGGTCTGCCAACCCATGGAGGAAGGTGTCGAGGAGTGAGGCGTCATTCCAGCCGCTGTCCGCTGCCAGGGTGTGAACTCTATGGCGTAATCAGATGCTCTTCTCTTTCCCTGGCGAAGACCAACCAACGCTCGTGCAGCCCCTCTTCCTGGAGCAGAATGATCAAAAATCTTTTTTAGGGTCTTGGTAAACAATTTTAAAGAGTTACATACCGGAGAATCCCTGGCCCACTCTGCCATTGCCCACACCTCGGCCCTGCCGGAGAGGTGCGTGATAATGAACGCCACCTTGGAATGCTCAGACGGGAAGTGGAAAGCCTGAAGCTCAAAGTGTAGTCCACACTGCACTAAAAAAGAGCGGCAGTTTTCAGAGTCCCCGGAAAAACACTCAGGTTTAGCCAGATGAGATGAAAAAAACTGGAGCAGGCAGTAATGGCGGCGGGACCAGAACCGAAGGTGGAGATGGCTCCGGAGCAGCAGCGGCGGCGATCGCGGCAGGGGACAGGTGGAGATCAAAGCGATTCATCAGGTTCTGTAGCTGCGAACTCAGCTGACCTACCTGCTCCCCGACCATAGCTCGGGAGTCTTCTTGGCTCTGGTTGAGCCTCTGGGCACCGGACCACAAGTTGTTCCTCGATTCCGAAGCTTCATTTCCTGGGCGCGGATGGCATTGCGCACTGGTTCTAAGCCAGCTGAGTCCATTGTGGCCAGTTCGTTCTGTAACTACTGAGTAAACAGGCTAGGACAGGACTCAAATACACGACTTGAACACTCAGGCAATGTAAAAATACATTTTTCTTTACTCAGGCCAAAAGCTCGGTACACAAGTGAGCAGATAATCAGGCAACCAAATCCAAAAATCATCAGGCAAAGGCAGGGTCGCAAAAACAGGCAGAGATTCATTTACCACAAGAAGACACTAGGAAGAAGGCGGGTACGAGGATCACTGGGAAGGGTCAACAATGAACTGGCAACATGAGGAGGGGAAGACACACATTATATACTAGTGAGAGAGTGAGTAACAAGACACAGGTGAACACAATCGGGGCGGGGTTTGACAATCAGACGCAGGAGAGATGATGGAAAGTAGGTCAGGGGGAGTGGAGACACACAAGGGCAGGAAGTGCAGTGAATCTGAAACGAGAGGGAAGGTTAGTTTTCAAAATAAAACAGTAAATGGCAATAATAATACAGAGAAGATACAAAACAAAAACATGACCTAGGATCTGGTGGTTGTCACACCTGTAATATTTGTATATGGAATTAAAATACATATTTACAGAGTAAATTATGCATACTTACAGATCGCCCTGTACTTTTGTGGATGTGACTTTACACAACCCAAATACAATAATATATTTGCAGATCATGGTAAATATTTTTGAATTGTCTTCTGTGGATTGTAGCTTTTATCTACAGATTTTCTGCGGTATAAAGTGGACAAAATTCTGCAAACAAACAGGAGGAAATGTCACATGGCCCATAAATGCACAGCACTCATTCCATGTGTAAAAACTGAAGCACAAATGTGTATATATCGTTTTACCTTACAATACATATTTACAGTGAGTTATGCATATTTGCAAATCACTATTTTTGTAGATATAAAAATATGTTTGTGAATAGTGAAATATTTAGAGATCATGGTACACATTGTGGATTGTCTTCTATGGCTTACAACTAATAAAGTCCAATAAAACCTTCCATACATAGCAACCCTGAGCTTATGAGACTCAATTGATTAGTATCAAATTTTTTTCCCTGTTTTTATAAAACTGGGTGGCACCTGGGTAATTTCTGATATTAAAATTAACTGAGAGTAATATCTGAAGTTGAGTGTTACAGTTTTCCTTCATATTATACGATAATTCATGGCTTATAGTTAATAACATGGGGTTTTTAATTATGAATGCATAATTTAATATTACTTAAGGATTAATTATTAATCTGCTCTATGCAATTAATGCTACACAGCACATAAAACATGGTCTCAGAACTTCTGAGCCTCGTCTCTGTACTGTTCCAATTCCAATCTGGCCTTCCAATTCTAATTGCTAATGAGTGGTTTGCATCTTGTGGTGTAGCCTCTGTAGTTTTGTTCCTGAAGTCTGTGAATGGTGGATTGTGATACCTTCACTCCTGCCCTCTGGAGGTTGTTGGTGATGTCCCTGACTATTTTTTTAGGGTTTTTCTTTACAGCTTTCACAAAGTTTCTGTCATCAGCTGCTGATGATTTCCTTGGTCTACCACAGGGGTGTCAAACTCAATTTCATCCCGGGCCACATCAGCAGTAATAATTTATTTAATAACTAGCTCTGAAAACAGAAGTCTATGAAAAATAACTGCAAGCAGAAATATTGTACAATTTATTTAAAAAAAATAGTTCAGCAACAAAAACACATGCTTGTGCATCAATATATATGCATACATATAGACACAAAAATACTGTATGTGGGCACACACTCACATTTCTGTGTTATTATAACATAAATCCATGAATTCATGAGATCAAGAAACCCTCATCATTACTCATCCATCAAAAAAGCGAAAAGTGAATAAAAAAAAAAAAGTTATTTTTTTTACCATCACCAATATTATCAAACACATTTATATCATAACTTTGCAGAACTATAGTACAACAAATTAATGTGCTCTGATCTAATGTGCAGTTTGTGGTATATAAATTGTTTGTGTTCCAACAGCTGATCTGCTGAGATCATGTGTGGTAGTTGACCGTGGTATGACATACTTACGCGTTTGGTGTTGAAGTGCTGCCATAAATTGTATTGCTTGGGCACTGCCTCATAGCGAAGGACATACCGGCTTGTCTCCATTAGGCACAATCATATATTCACTTTCCTGTCTCTCATTAAATTGCATTCCCTCTTCATCAACTGTTCTTTTCTCGGACAGTTTGGTACTATTTATATTTTTTACTACACCATCACTTACTGCTGCTGCAGGAAACCACTGATATGAAGATGCTTCAGTGCACATGTAACAAAATCGAGATGCATTGTGGGACAGGTAGTTCAAGGACACCGCACTTCGATAAAACGTCACAGAATTGTATGATAAGCATAATATATTCTTTGCAAGACCTTGCAGGCCACATAAAATGAGATGCTGATTTGGCCTGCGGGCCTTGAGTTTGACGCGTGGTCTACCGGTTCGATGTCTGTTGGCTGGTTTGATGAGCACATCAAGTTAACAGGAGTCCTCTTCAGGCAGATCAACTACTTTATAGAAAAATTAAACTCTTATTTGATCATTATTGTGCAAACCTAATATTTCAAGGTTGCATATATACACTCCTGATCAAAATCTTAAGACCAGTTAAAAAATTGCAAGAATTTACGTTTTGCACTGTTGTATCTTAAGAAGGTTCTAAGTAGAGTTTCAAAATGCAAAAAGAAGAAATGAGAGCAAGAGACTAAATGTTTTGAGCAGGCAATTTATTGAAAAGAACAATTTAACTGAAATAGGCTGTTCATCAGCTGATCAAAAGTTTAAGACCACAGCTCAAAAAAACCCCCTAAAACAGAAATTAAAGTCTCAAAAACAGACTCAGTAATGAGTAGCTCCACCATTATTGTTGATCACTTCAAAAATTGGTGTTGGCATGCTTGATGCGAGTGTTTCCAAAAGGCTTGTAGGAATAATTATTTTTTTTTTTTTTTTTTTTTTTTTTTATATATATATATTTATATAATATATTATATTATTTTATTTTTATATTATATTATATTTTTTTTTTTTATATAATATATATATATATATATATATATATATATATATATATACGTGTATATATAATATATATATACTATATTTATATATAATATACGTATATGTATATATACATATACGTATATGTATATATACGTATATGTATATGTATATATGTACTGTTGGTTACTGTGATTTTTTACAGTACATTGTTTGTTTATGTAATGTTTTACAGTAAATTGTTGTTACTGTGACTCCACAAACATTGTTGCATCCTGTGACAGTGGTGAAGATGGCTTCATGAAGGGCATCCACTGTCTGGAACTGATGTCCATTTTTGTCAATAACTATTTTATGGTTATAAAAGCCATCCATCCCCAAAATACAGTGATAGATAACTCCACAATAAATGGATTTACTGAATAACAAACCAGAGGTGAAAAGTCTACTGCAGCGATGGATAAAACCAAAAAAGTGACCTCATAAACTTGTTATTCTCCTTAGAAAAATAGCACCATTTGTCACCAAAAATTCGGATTATTTGTAGAAAAATCTGCAGCATCGTCCTGCTGAAAAAAATAGACCTCAATACCGTCATCAGTATCCGGCACATCAGCCCATCGGGAGGGCCCTATCGCCAGTCATAGCTCAGGTTGAGCCTGGCCTTCGTATTTCTGGCGTTTTAACATCTTTAGGACTGAAAACGTTCACTCGACACAGAGCAGTGGACTGGTTTGGACGCCCTGCACAACACAGGAGCCCCATTGTTCACTCAATTTTTCTGATGAAGGAATCAAGGAGATCAGCGGGAGATTTTCCTGCAAAATCATGATGGCGCCCCTCACAGTCTGTGCCGTGTTGAGCCGAAACAGATCTCAAGGTGGTATCGTGCTCTGTGTCAAACTGCGAAGGCAGTAGACAAACGGTGGTTTTTTAAGCCATCAGGTTTATCTCTTCTCCATACTTCTCAATGCAGTGAACAGGCCGTTTTCTCATTTTACCAGACGTTCCAATAAACACTTTCTTCCAACTTGGAACGGTGCTAATGTAAATTGGTGTTGCTCTCAGCAATGAGAGAAAGAAGCTCCACATAGTTTCCTCTGTTGTTGGATCCAGCACTTTCATTGTGGCGTTGAAGGAAAGTTCGTGGCCTTTGAAGAAAAAAAAAAAAAAAAAAAAAAAGCGTCTTTCCTGTTTTTGAAGCCGTTTCTTGTGCAGATGCCGTTCCCTGATGGTTATTGGGCTGCAGTCAGCACCAGTAATGGCCTTAAGTTTGGGATGAGCATCGTTCCTTGCAAGTGTCTGGCAGTGCTTTGGCATCTCGTTGCTGCCTTGGTTAGGCAAGTCAAATTTCCAAACCCACTGTGGCTCCAAACACCATGTCGATCAGTGGCAAATAATAAGCACATCAAGCAATGCAATTTGCAGTGTTCCTCGGTCCCTGTGAGCCAGGGCTTCCGCTCGTAGTTGGTAACCTGAAAGTGGCGTACAAATCCTCTTCCTGGTTGTGACAGGCTAGCTGGCTTCAGAGTTGTCCGACCTCTCCTAACAATGTCCAGCTTTTCTTGAAAAGTCTGTCTTGAAAATAACTTTGACAGTAAATCTGCCACCAAATCCATTTCTTCTCCTCCTTCAGCCATTGTGGGCTGACAAAATAGCTATTACACCAACAAAACAATATTTCGATTCGCGTAGCTCAACAGATGTAGTTTGCTAGCTTTGGCTGGTACGCTCTCTGACAATCCATATAACGGGTACGGTGCCGTTCCGTACGCCTGCTAGAGAGCCCTGGTAGCACCAACTCAAAATCTGATTGGTTGAAGCAAAAGTGTCATCGACATTTATTTTGTGTTAGATGGCCTGCAGAACGGATTGTGAAGGCCTCCAGGCAGATTTGACTTTGACCCTGCCTGGCAACAAATAATGGCTAAAATGTGATTGGTTAAATGCTTTAATATGAAAATACATGTCTGGAAGCAGACAGACCATTTAGACTTATTTAATAAGTATTCATGGACAAAATACAATTAACTGTGATTCAGATATTTTTTTAGGCCAGCTGACGGCCCACCACTGGATTTTATACAGTACATTGTTGGTTACTGTGATCTTCTGCAGTACATTTTTGGTTACTGTGATTTTAAACAGTACATTGTTAGGTACTGTGATGTTATACAATGTATAACTGGTTACTGTGATCTTCTACAGTACATTGTTAGTTACTGTGACTTTACACAGTACATAACTGGTTACCGTGATCTTCAATAGTACATTGTTTGTTACTCTGTTTTTATACAGTACATTGTTGGTTACTCTGATATTATACTATATATTGTTGTTGACAATGAACTTATACAGAATATTGTCACTTACTGTGAAGTCACTCTGATTTTCTACAGTACATTGTCAATTACTGTGATTTTATACAATACATTGCTGGTTACGGTACGTTACTGTGATTTTCTACAGTACATTGTTGGTTACTGTAATTTTCTACAGAACATTGTTAGTTACTGATTTGTACAGTACATTGGGGTGACTGTGATTTTATATAATACATTGCTGGTTACTGTTTTTTCCTTTCCGGAGCAATTTGAAATGATACTTAATGAGTTTAAAGATGCACATGCTGCTGTCCAAGAACTTTTACCTGATGAAGTAAAAGAAAGTGAGACAATGGACTGGTATGAGCCCAAAATGGAAACCTTCAATAAATTCTTATTTGAAGTGGATTTATGGAAAAGTAAAACGCCTTTATCAGATCCTCAAATGCTTGTCCAGCCTCATGACAGTATTTCCAACGTGTCTAAACAGTCAAAGCAGTCAAAATCCTCCAGACAATCTGCAACATCTTCAATATCCTCAGCTCGTCTCCAAATAGCCACAGAAAAGGCTGCGCTACAAGCACGCAAGTCCGCATTAAAAGAGAAACATGCTGTGGAAATGGAGACAAAGAGATTACAAGCTAGACTAGAGGAAATGGAACTAGAAGCAGAAATTGCTGCATCTAATGCAAAATTAAAAGTTTTGGACAGTTTTGCTGAAAGCTTTGATCAGCCTGCATTGCAAAAAAGGGATGCAATGAACGAATATATGGATCAATACATTGAAAAGGAAAAGGTCTCTGTGGATGAATTTGAGTTTTCCCCTGTTAAATTCAAAGAAGTGGGAGCCATACCTAAAACACCTCTTCAGAGGCTTTTAAACCAATCACCGAAAAACGAATCACTTCCAAAGCAGGAAAAAGGAGCACAAATTCAGGAGCATCCACCAGTTCAACCAAGGAGTGAGAGTTCTGAGGAAACAGACTCTGGTGATGCTAATGACACTCTGCTAAAAGTGATCCAAAAACAAAATGATATTACAGATCTACTTGTGTTGCAAAATCAACGATCCTCACTCCCTTCTAGACAAATCCCAGTGTTTGATGGTGACCCTTTAAGTTTTCAAACATTCATGCGAGCATTTAAGCATAGTATTGAAAATAGAACTAATAATGATGAAGACAGCACAAAGGCTTCTGAAAACTCACTTTGGAGATGGACTGAAGATTGCAAATGCCTACATGGAGAAAGCTCGTAATTGGAGCAATATCAAATCAGATGATGGAAAAGCTTTGGACGCCTATGCTCTCTACCTCAGAGGATGCTGCAATGCTATGAAAGAGCTAAAAGACATGGAAGAATTAGACCTTGCATCTACTTTAAAACTCATTGTGTCAAAGCTGCCATATAAGCTAAAAGAGAAGTGGAGAACCATAGCATATGAACTTTTGGAAACAAGACAACAAAGGGCCAGATTCCCTGATCTTGTTGAATTCATTGAGAAACAAGCCTGCATTCTGCAAGATCCCATCTTTGGTGACATTCAGGATTCTACATCCAAGAGAAGCAGTCCAAAAGCCTACATAACAGCAGAACCCAAAAGAAAATGAAATCTGCTTTGGTTGTCTGGCCAAGGGACACATAAGCAAAACCTGTAACAGAAGGCTAACATGTCAGTACTGCCAAGGAAAGCACCCTAGCATACTACACAATGAGAAACTTAAAAGGAATCAATCAAATGATAAAACAATCAATCAAACAAAAGGATCCGTCAGTGGAACCCTTGTCTCGTTGGAAGAGGAAGAGGATATTGGGGCTGGAAAAGATTGTAAATTGTCAATAGTACCAGTGCAAATAAAAACCTCAAAAGGAAGTAAAACTCTTCTAACATATGCATTTCTTGACCCTGGCAGCACAGCAACCTTTTGTACAGAGAACCTTATGAGACGACTTCATGCTCCAGGACGGAAAACTAACGTTCTACTTCAAACAATGGGACAAAAGAAACCAACCAGTAGTTATGAAATAACTGGACTACAGGTGGGTGATTTGGATGGAAAAAACTTCATTGAGCTGCATAAAACATACACACAGACACAAATTCCAGTGTCTAAGAGAAACATATTCTCTCCAAAAGACCTCAGCAGGTGGCCTTACTTAAAAGACATACAACTGCAAGAACTTGATGCAGAAGTGGAACTTTTGATTGGTGTGGACGTGCCAAAGGCAATGGACCCTACGCTGTAAGAACACTATTAGGATGGGTGGTAAATGGACCGCTCAATTCATCTTCAGCTGTAGATAAATATGGAAGGCCACAGGCGTCAGTAAACCGCATCTCAATGGAAAAACTGGAAAACCTTCTTGTTAACCAGTATCAACATGACTTCCCAGAGAAAGAATATGAGGAGAAGCCACAAATGTCGGCAGAAGATCGCAAATTCATGCAGTTGGTAACAAATGCAGCCACAGTGAAAGATAATCACTATTACTTACCTTTGCCACTTCGTAATAGTGATGTCATCATGCCCAACAACCAACAAATAGCTGAACAGCGGGCACAAAGTCTGGCAAAGAAATTCAAGAAAGACGCAGCATATGCAGAGGAGTACAAAGTATTCATGCAGGATGCCATCTCTAAGGGCTATGCAGAAAAGGTGCCAGCAAAAGACCTTCATCGAAACGATGGAACGGTGTGGTATATACCCCATCATGGAGTGTTCCACAAGCGTAAAAAGAAAATCAGCGTTGTGTTTGACTGTACATCTGCATACAAGGGAACATCACTCAACAGTGAACTTCTGCAAGGGCCCGATCTGGCTAACTCCCTTCTAGGGGTACTGCTAAGATTTCGTCAAGAGCCAATTGCCATCATGGCAGATATTGAGGGGATGTTTCACCAAGTTCGAGTGAATGAAGAGGATTCTGACCTACTGAGATTTCTGTGGTGGCCAGATGGAGACACTAACCAAAGTTTAGTGCATTACCGAATGAAGGTCCATCTCTTTGGGGCTGTCTCATCTCCAAGCTGTGCAAACTTCGCTCTGCAGCAGACAGCAGAAAGTAATAAGGATGCATTTGAACAACAGCAATACTTTGCCCTGGACATAGCCCTCCTTAAAAGGGGAAAACACTGCAGAAAAGACAGCCCAATCTTTAAAGTGGATCCAGTCCTAGACAAAGGAATACTGAGAGTGGGGGGGAGGATTAATAAATCTGCTATGCCAGTAAACACCAAGAACCCTATAATCCTACCCAGGAAATCTCATGTATCACAAATCATTTTAGGAGCCCAAGTTGGTCATTCAGGAAGGAACCATACACTCTCAAAACTTAGCCAAAAGTACTGGATGCCCTCTGCAAACTCCTCAGCACGAAAGATCATCAGAAAATGTGTGTTCTGTAGACGAATGCAGTCTAAAGTAGGAGAACAGAAGATGGCAGATCTTCCACAGGATCGTGTGATGCCAGATTTGCCACCTTTCACTTCAGTTGGTATGGATTACTTTGGACCATTTACAGTAAAGCGAGGTCGGAGTAATGTCAAACGATGGAGTGTAATATTCACTTGTTTAACCAGCCGTGCCGTCCATTTAGAGGTGGCTAGCAGTTTGGACACAGACTCATGCATCAATGCAATATGCAGATTTCTGTGCCGCCGAGGTACTGTGAAGACCATTAGATCTGATCAAGGTACAAATTTTATTGGTGCACAAAAACAGCTTGATCTGTCATTAAAAGAGCTAAACCATAAGAAAATCCAGAAAAATCTGCTCCAGGAAGGAATACAGAGGATATTTAACCCAGCATCAGGTGCACACCATGGAGGCGTATGGGAGAGACTCATAAAGTCACTAAAAAAAATTCTCAGCTCGGTGATGAAAGAACAATTTTTGGATGATGACACCTTGCAAACAGCTTTATGTGAGGTAGAAGCAATAATGAACGACAGACCCATCACCACAGTAACAAATGACTTAAATGATGTGGAGCCTTTAATACCTAATCATCTGCTTCTACTCAAAACTAAACCTGTTATGCCTCCTGGATTGTTTCAAAAGGAAGATCTATACTCCAGAAGGAGATGGAGACAGGTGCAATATCTTGCTGACCTTTTCTGGAAAAGATGGATAAGAGAATATCTGCCAATCATGCAACAAAGAAATAAATGGAACAAAGTGCAAAGGAACTTCCAACCTGGAGACCTTGTTCTCATTGTTGATGAATCGGCTCCCAGAAACTCCTGGCTCCTAGGACGGATTTTAAAGACCCAGCCAGGAAGCAAAGGACTGATTCGCAGTGTTCTTGTTAAAACAAAAACAAGTGTTTTACAAAGACCTATCAGCAAACTCTGTCTGCTTCTGGAGTGTAACAAATAACCCAAGCTGAAGCAACTGAAAAGATAAGTAGATTGTTATATTGATGAACTCAAAGATGAGTTTTGTCTCTGAATTAATGTTGAAAAGGGATTGCATATGAAAGCAATGGCTCTATTACTTTATTTATGTAATTGCTATAAATTTTGCAATTAGGGGCTGGAATGTTAGAGCCATTTCTTAAGTTGATTATAATTTGTAATTTAAAATTGAATATGTTATTGAGCCCATACAGACATATATGTATATATTTTTCTTTAGGAATTTGAAAGCAAATAATATGAATATATGTTCCTGGTAATTAATGCAACTCTCTACAGATGTGATAAGAGGAAGTGGGCGGACTGTGCGGGGGAATCAGCCAGCGGCAGAACGGGGCATCGGCACAGTCTTTCGACCTCGTGTTTATGATTTGTCCGAGTTATTATTTCATCTTAAAATGAAGAAAATAAATCAGCCGTTAATCGGTAAAAGAAAGATACAACGTCCTGCATTTATTTAAAAAGGAAACACGCGAGTCGGAGAGCAGAGCCCTGTTAAGACGGCACAAAAGGAACAGGAACAAACAATTGGCCGTAATAATACTAATATTTTTTGTTGTGGGGGGGATCTACAGGAACTACAGAGGAGGATATCAACTGAAATGTGCAAACTGAAAACATTGTTTGACAGAAACAATTTATCATTAAACTTATGCAAAACCAAATTCATGTTATTCAGCAACAGCAAAAGGAATTCACAAATACAGATACAAGTAGATGGGGTTAATGTTACGAATTGCTGGATGATTAACAAAGGAAGAGAGAAAGAGAGAAACCCCAAACACAGACACACAACGGATGGATTAACAAAAGTGAGTCTTTTAATCATAGACTGAAGAATAGCATCTAATAGTCATACAAAATAATAATAAACCATAACTCGAAAGGAATATAAATTAAACACAAAGCCACTACAAAAGCAAATGCATATAAACTAGAATTAACACTAAACCTAAAGTGCACAGAAAGACAGGGAGGGTACACGGAACAACTAGGAGAGGACGGGGAGACATTTAAACAGGATAAGAAAACCCACCAGAAAGGAAAGAAGCACGAGGCTACAGGAGGAGAAGTTAGTCTAAGGAAGAAGCCGGGGAAAAGAAACACAAACAAGCACATGGAAGTGTGAGAAGCAGGACGACGGCGCACTAGAAGATCACGGAGACTGAACAAATGGACCGACAAGAACAAAGGGGAAAGGGGTGGCTTAAATACAAATGGGAAAGACAACCAGGTGAAAATAATCAGGGTTGGAGCTACAATCAGGGAAAGTAGGTCAGGGGGTGTGAACCAAGAAAACGGAGGGAAAACACACAGGGGCAGGAAGTAATTTTAGGAATGACATGGAGATGCAACACTTTCAAAATAAAACAGGAAACAACCCAATACAAGACACCAAGACAAGGACAGGGAGTGAAACACAAACAATGCACTAGAACAGAAACTCAATATAACAAAACAGAAACAAGTAATAAACTAATCGAAAAACTAATTAACACAAAAGTCCATAATCGTGACAGTTAATATTGAAAGAGTATACAAAAATAAATTTCTTGGGGTTATAATTGACGATAAAATTAACTGGAAGTCTCAGATAAAACATATTCAACCCAAACTGTCAAGAAGCATTTCAGTTCTGAGTAAAGCAAAACACATTATGGACCAGAGATCACTCCACATCCTTTACTGTTCACTCATCTTACCTTATTTACATTACTGTGCAGAGGTCTGGGGCAACACTTACAAATGTACATCACAATCATTATCCACACAGCAAAAAAGAGCCATAAGGATAATTCATAATCCATCCATCCATCCATCGTCAACCGCTTATCCCGTTAGGGGTCGCGGGGGGGCTGGAGCCGATCCCAGCTGGCATTGGGCGAAGACAGGGTTCACCCTGGACAGGTCTCCGAGGTGCCCCTGAGCAAGGCACCAAACCCCCAACTGCTCGGGGCGCTTGTCAGGAGCAGCCCCCTCACTCTGACATCTCTCCATTAATGCATGTATGTGTGTTTGTCTGCATGTACCATGTATGAGTTAAACAGAGTGTAAATTGAATTTCCCCACTGTGGGACTAATAAAGGTTGATCTTCTTCTTCTTCTTCTTCTTCTTCTTCTTCTTCTTAGCTTCTCTTAGGTTTCCTCTGCTTCCCTCTGTGTCTCTCTGCTTCCCTTTACTTCCCTTAGCTTCTCTTAGGTTTCCTCTGTGTCTCTCTGCTTCCCTTAGATTACTTCCATGTCTCTCTGCTTCCCTTTACTTCCCTTAGGTTTCCTCTGCTTCCCTCCATGTCTCTCTGCTTCCCTTTACTTCCCTTAGATTCTCTTAGGTTTCCTCTGTGTCTCTCTGCTTCCCTTTACTTCCCTTAGCTTCTCTTAGGTTTCCTCTGTGTCTCTCTGCTTCCCTTAGATTCCCTCCATGTCTCTCTGCTTCCCTTTACTTCCCTTAGATTCCCTCAGCTTCCCTCTGTGTCTCTCTGCTTCCCTTTACTTCCCTTAGCTTCTCTTAGGTTTCCTCTGTGTCTCTCTGCTTCCCTTAGATTCCCTCTGCTTCCCTCCATGTCTCTCTGCTTCCCTTTACTTCCCTTAGCTTCTCTTAGGTTTCCTCAGCTTCCCTCTGTGTCTCTCTGCTTACCTTGGTTTCTTTTCGCTTTCCTTAGCTTCCCTCTGCTTCTCTCCATGTACCCCTGTGTCCTTCTGTTTCCCCTCTGAACTTCCGAGTATCCCTCTGGCTTTGATATTTGCCTTCTTCCTTGTACTTCAGTTTTGGAATTATTCAGCTTCACATTAAAGCTGGCTTTTTGTTAACTCTATCTGTCTCTCAGCTTTCTGCACTTAGGTCCACCCCTTTAATACACTTAGCCTCCTTACATTTAGTGAGATTATTAAAGTGTATCCATGCATTCACTGCGTCGCATTTCAAATGGTTTCATGTCAATTCCAATAAACAACCACGAGAGGGAGCCCTGCACCTACAAACACGCATAGCCTTCCTGTATCTTGCACTGTATGTTCGCTTTCATAAGGTTTTCCGCTGAAAGGTGGAGGTCGTCCTCTTTGGCATAGGACAATAATGTTGATATCATAATAGGCTTAAGGCCCATTGCTGCTCTGCATTGTGGAAGCTGGCGATGGTGGCGGATGTTACCAGGACTAACATGTCCTCAACTATCACCACTGACTCACTGAAAAAAAATCCAATCACAGACAGGAATTTACAATATATCAGCATGTAATGTTCATGAAGTATGAAGGTTATCACATACATACATACTGTACTTAAGGGCAGTAGTTCCCCATCTATTGGATCATTTTTTTCTCTTTCACATGTCTAGAAAGTATAAAACAGTAGGAGGCCAAATGTTTGGGAAACACAGCAACTTGAGAAAGTAATCATTTGGCAGTGAAACCAAATTGTTCTCTAGATATAATATCTTGATATAGTGGAACTGATAAAGACTTGTTTGGGGAAACACAGGCTTTGTAGCCATAACACATGTTGCTGTATCATGTGATAATCATCTGTACCTGGCGGATGTCCAGTGCATGTTGCGTTCACTTGCACTCTGACACACTGGTATAACAAAACGATTGCGTTTTTTTAAATATTTATTATAACCCTTGTTCTTTTTTCAGTATACAAAATGTAGACATAGCCAAACAAAACATAACATATTGCATATTACATTCTGACTGCAGCAGCTCCAACAGCTGACTGATACCCTTGGATTGAAATCATTTTGTTATTATGATCAGAGATTCAGAGAGAGAAACAGATTGATAATACTTGATAATACTTACTCATGTTAATGTGTGAAGGGAACCTCTGTGCTTTTGACCCATGTTGCCTGTTGATGGTTTGGTGGTTTGGATAATGACGAGACAGATTCAGGCTGCTTGATGCCGTAGTCGCCCAACTGTTTAACTCAGACACGGATGATGAAGGATTTGATGGATTTGTGGATGAGGAATGAACTGAAAAAAACTGAAAGTGAGTGTATTGTTTTGTATTTCGTATGTTCCAACTGAAAAATGTTGAGTTATTGAAGTAATTCAGTTGTTAAATTAATAGAATCAAGTTTGACTTATCTGACCATGTTTCGCTTATAATCTGGTACGTTTTATAATCCAGTGCGCCTTATATATGAAAAAAGACAGTGATATTGATATTTATTGATAGTGTGCCTTATAATCTGGTGCGCCTTATGGTCTGAAAATAAGATAAGAAGATAAGATGAACCTTTATTAATCCCCGTAGGGAAATTCAGTTTTTACACTCTGTTGTTAATTTCACACAGTACACATACCTGCATTAATGGAGAGATGTCAGAGTGAGGGGGCTGCTCCTGACAAGCACCCCGAGCAGTTGGGGGTTTGTTGCCTTGCTCTGGGGCACCTCGGCAGGGCCCAAGAGGTAAGCTGGCACCTCTCCAGCAACCAGTTGGTCTTGGTCCATGTTGGGACTTGAACTGGTGACCCTCCGATTCCTAAACCAAGTCCCTACGGACTGAACTACTGCCGCCCCCAATATGCACCAAATACGGTACATTGTAATGTTAGAATTACATTGTTCTGCCTCCATAAGAGGAGTACAGGACCCTTGTGGAGAACCTCGTGAGGTGGTGTGACACCAACCACCTCCAGCTCAATATTGGTAAGACCAAAGAGCTGGTGGTGGATTTCTGGAGGAGGAGGAAGAGCTCCCCTACTCCCATCACCATCCGTGGGGAGGAGGTGGAGGTGGTGGACAACTACAAGTTCCTGGGAGTTCACTTAAACAATAAACTGGACTGGTCCAACAACTCCGAGGCCTCTACAGGAAGGGACAGAGCAAACTATTCTTCCTGAGGCTGAGGACCTTCAATGTGTGCAACAGGCTACTCCAGATGTTTTACCAGTCTGTAGTAGTAGTAGTAGTAGTAGTAGTAGTACATGTGCAACAGGCTACTCCAGATGTTTTACCAGTCTGTAGTAGCAGCTCTCTGTTCTTTGCCGTGGTATGTTGGGGGGGCGGCATCAGCACCAGGGATGCCACCAAACTTAACAATCTGGTGAGGAGGGCTGGGTCTGTGGTTGGATGTGAGCTGGACAGTCTGGAGGTGGTGGCAGAGGGGAGGACCAGGAGGAGAACCCCTCCCACCCCCTCAATGACCAACTGGTCCAGATGAGGAGTCCATTCAGCCAGAGACCGATCCCCCCTCGGCCCACTACAAACCGTCTGGGTCAGTCCTTTCTGTTGGTGGCCATCAGGCTCCAGAACCAAGGTCTGAACCAGAACCAAGGTCTGACCCCCATGTGACTCTCTGATCATCTGCTCCGTATTTATTCCAAATGTATATAATTACATATATTTATATAATTACATATATATATATATGCTATGCATATACAATACCCACCACCTGCTGCACTTTACTTATTACTGTTACTTACTTATTCTCTTCATTGCACCTTCTTCCCTTCATTGCACCTTCTCTTTTAATTTTTACTATACTGTATTTATCTGTACTGTGTTGATGCTGCTATGACACCCAAATTTCCCACCGGGGATTAATAAAGGTTCATCTTATCTTATCTTATTATAATGTGTCTGTGTTTCACCACTTCTCTGCTAGAGAAAGACAAGGTATTTGACCTGTTGACCTGTAACTCATAAAAACTTCATCTGGTCAGGGTAGTTCGGTTGTTATCTAATGAGTTTCACCAGGCTGGTTGTAAATGAAGAGTCTCACTACTTAGCGCCCTGAGAGGTCAAACAGTTTCTAGAAGGATGTAAAAGTTAAGATGTGTACTGTGGATTCATCATTACTTTCATTATCATATGTCATATTCTTCTTTCAGTTATCACCCACTACAACGTTATGATTGTGTAACTGAGTTACTCCCCGATGCCAACTTGCCGTTTGTATAATTCAATTAAACCTGAGAGGGAGGCTATGGATAAATACATTAATGAGTCCAAAGACCCTCCGTCTCCATCCGTGTATTGACTATCAGGGTCTGAATTCAATCACCGTCCGGAATAAGTACCGTATTTTCCGCACTATAAGGCGCACCTAAAAGCCATCGATTTTCTCAAAAGCTGGCAGTGCGCCTTTTAATCCGATGCGCCTTATATATGGATTACGGTAATATTGGTTACTCGTGGCTACCGTAGTCAGGGGGCGTCGCCGAAGTAACAGCGGTAAGAAGAAGAAGAAGAAGATCTGCCTTTATTAGTCCCACAGTGGGGAAATTCAATTTACACTCTGTTTAACTCATACATGGTACATGCACACAAACACACACACACATGCAGTAATGGAGAGATGTCAGAGTGAGGGGGCTGCTCCTGACAAGCGCCCCGAGCAGTTGGGGGTTTGGTGCCTTGCTCAGGGGCACCTCGGCAGTGCCCAAGAGGTAAACTGGCACCTCTCCAGCTACCAGTTCACACTCAGTTTTTGGTCCATGTCGGGACTTGAACCGGTGACCCTCCGGTTCCCAAGCCAACTCCCTACAGACTGAGCTACTGCCGCCCCGAACAATAAAGAGTAATTCCAGTCAAGTCCCACACCTTTTGTGTGTGTGTAAAGCCCCCACAATGGCTCCTTGCAAGAGACACGCTTACAACGCAGAGTTCAAACTCAAGGCTATCAGTCACGCAGTTGAACACGGAAATAGAGCAGCGGCAAGAGAATTCAACGAATCAATGGT
Organism: Pterois miles; assembly: GCA_947000775.1. Classification (NCBI taxonomy): domain Eukaryota; kingdom Metazoa; phylum Chordata; class Actinopteri; order Perciformes; family Scorpaenidae; genus Pterois; species Pterois miles. Next base: position 1,889,325 of record CAMQGK010000516.1, on the reverse strand, counting down.
GCGGAAGTGGAGGAAGCAACAAGACGACCTGTGCCAGGTCAAGAAGACTAAACAGAGCTTCCGAGGGAACAAAGCAAGATGGCCACAGTTGGAGGACAAACTCGAACAGTGGGTTGTTGAACAGAGAGCAGCAAATAGAAGTGTCTCTACAGTCACTATTCGACTGAAGGCAACATCACTGCAAAAAAGATTCGGCCAGAGCACATCTTCAACATGGACGAGGTTCCACTCACATTTGATATTCCTGTGAACAGCACTGTGGATAAAACGGGAGCACGTACGGTGAATGTTCGCACCACAGGGAATGAGAAGGCATCCTTCACCGTCGTTCTCGCCTGCCAGGCTAATGGCCAGAAGCTTCCACCCATGGTTATTTTCAAGAGGAAGACCGTGCCAAAAGAAAACTTTCCAGCCGGCGTCGTCATCAAAGCTAACTCGAAGGGATGGATGGATGAAGAAAAGATGAGTGAGTGGCTGAGAGAAATTTACGTCAAGAGACCGGGTGGCTTTTTTCATGCAGCTCCGTCCATGTTGATCTGCGACTCCATGCGCTCCCATATTACTGATGGCGTAAAAAAACAAGTGAAGCACACTAATTCAGTGCTTGCCGTCATTCCGGGTGGATTGACAAAAGAGCTCCAGCCACTAGATATTGGAGTCAACAGGGCGTTTAAAGCTAGACTGCGAACTGCGTGGGAGCAGTGGATGACAGAGGGCGAACACACATTCACCAAGATGGGGAGACAGCGCCGAGCGACATATGCCACTATATGCCAGTGGACTGTAAATGCCTGGGCTGATATATCAGTCTCAACCGTGGTCCGAGCTTTCAGGAAGGCAGGAATTGTCACTGAACAGCCAGACAACAGCAGCGACACTGACTCTGATAATGACGACTTTGACGAGACGGAGCCGGGCATGTTGGATGCCGTATTTGCTCAACTGTTCAATTCAGACACTGAAGAAGAAGAATTTGAGGGATTCCTGGATGAGGAATGAACTGATAAAGTTAGCGTTACGTGTTTGTGTGTTTACAACTGAACAAGGCGGGTCATAGTGTGAATATGGACATTAACGTTTGAACAACGTTGAGTTATTATTATATTATTTTTGCTCTGCACTATTTCGAGCGTTATTATATTGTGCTTGCACTAACATTTGATTTGCCGTAACGGTATCAGACTGTTTCTTTTACATGTTTACTGAATCGAGGAAACGTTCCCCTCCACTACGTGATAAAAATGTTGCACTACCTGTTATAACTTGCTGTTGTTAAAAGAACTGTGTCGCGAAAACACTATGTCACTGACATTACGTCGGGAAAAAAAATAAAAAAACTGTTTATTCATTTTGGGAGTGAACGGAGTTGTCAGAACGCTGGTTTATATTCTATTAATAAAGTTTGACTGACTTATCTGATTGTTTTGTTGACATTCTCTTTAGCGCAGCTTCATCTAGTGGATGCATAACGCAGCCCCAGCCACTACTGTAGCTTCTATTCTATGCGCCTTATAATGAGGTGCGCCTTATATATGAAAACAGTTTTAAAATAGGCCATTCATTGAAGGTGCGCCTTATAATCCGATGCACTTTATAGTGCGGAAAATACGGTACTTGATTCCCCTCCTTGAGTCAGCATTTACTCCATTGCTGGGAGCCACCATTTTTTCGAAACTTGATCTAAGAAACAGTTATCACTTGGTGCATATCTGCCAGGGGGATGAGCGGAAGTCGGCAGTCAATAAGCCACACTGTCATTTTGAGTACCTAGTCATGCCCATCGGACTCACCAATGCGCCCGCTGTATTCCAAGCCTTGATTAATGACGTGCTCTGTGACTACCTCAATCATTCTGTATTTGTCTATTTGGATGACATTCTGATCTTTTCTCGTTCCTTTGAGGAGCACGACCGGCAGGTTCTCCAGAGACTAACTACAACGAAGCAGCTCCTGCAGTACCTCAGCTTCATCAACTTCTTCCGCAGACTTATCCATGACTGCAGCTGGATCACCGCTTCCCTCACCAAGCTCACCCCTACTGCGACTCCTTTTGCCTGGACCGTGGAGGCTGAGGCAGATTTCAGTAACCTTAAACAGCAGTTCACCTCGGCTCCAGTCCTGGTCCAGCCGGACCCTACTTTACAGTCATCGTAGAAGTGGGCGGTGTGGTCCTCTCAGTGTTTCCCTGACAACCAGAAGATGCACGCCTGCACCTTCTTCTCTCGCCGACTGAGCTGAGAGAAACTACGACATGGGGAACAGAGAGCTGCTAAACTGGGACTGGAGGAGTGGAGACACTTGCTGGAGGGGACAGAAATGCCATTCATGGTCTGGACCAACCATAAGAACTTCACATATATCCAGAGTGCAAAGAGGCTCAACTCTCGACAGGCCAGGTGACCGTTATTTTTCACTCGTTTCAACTTCACTCTTACCTCTCGCCCTGATTCCCATAATCAGAAACCAGACGCCTTGTCCTGCCAATCCGAACCAGACCAGAATTCACCAACTCCAGACACCATTCCTGCAGACTGTACTGTGGAAGCCATAACCTGGGAGATTGAGAGGCTGGTACGGGAAATCCAGGAGCAGCATCCGGACTCAGGTGGGACTCCTGCTAATTGTCTGTTTGTTCCAGAGTCAGTCTGACCCCAGGTATTAGAGTGGTCCCATTCCTCTCAGCTTGCCTGCCATCTGGGGATACTTTGCACTCACGATCTCCTGAAGAACTGGTTTTGGTGGCCATCCATGTTACAGGACATAATGGAGTTCGTGGCTGCATGTGACACCTGCACCCGTAACCTGTAAGTTCTCCCACCTCCCCTCTACTGGCCTCCTCCAACCACTTCCTGTGCCCACCTGACCTTGGAGCTGTAATGACTTGGGTACAGGAATGAACAGGACTCAAATGCATGACTCTAAGAGCAGACAGTGTCAAAAAAATCAAAGTCTTTACTGTTGTCAAAAAGGGTTTGGTACACAGGTAGGCAAATATCACAGGCAAACAAATCCAAATCGGCAGGCAGGGCAAGGTCAAAAAGCAGGCAGAGATTCAAAAAACATTGAGGAGTCAAACGCAAGGAAATGCTGGAACGCTGGATGCTGGAACGCTATCACACAGAGGATCAAAGACGAATTGGCACAGAAGGAAGGGGAGACGCACATTAAATACAAGTGAGGGAGTGAATAACAAGACGCAGGTGGACACAATCAGGGGCGGGCCTGACAATCAGACACAGGTGGTGTTGTAAATATTAGATCTTAGTCTGTGTCTCTGTGTTGCATGCTTTTATTTTGATGCACTTCCTGTTTTATTTTGACATGTTTAACCTCTCCTCTCGTTGCAGATCACGTCACTTCCTGCCTGCATGTCTCCCTGCCTGCACATTTGAGCACCTCCCTCTGACCCAGTTTCCAACACCACTCACCTGAGTCCAATTGTCTTCCCATGCGCCCTGTTTGTGTCCACCTGGTCCATAGTTAATCACCACTCCACAGTATTTAACCCTCTATGGCATGGCGTTGCCCTGAGGCAACAAACCACTATTTTGGCCCACCCTCTCCCCCCTTTTTTTTTTTAAATTAAAACACTACATTGAAAGTCTTCCCATATGTCTGCGCCCAATGAAATTTGTGGGCGGGCTTTGACCTTTCGTCTTGGGGTGAAACAGTCCTTTTTGGGACCACAGCCAACTTGGACACACTGTCTAGCAGAAGGTAAGATAAATTTCACTTTTTAACATGTTTACATTTAAATTACTTTGTATTAAAATATCTATGATGTGCATGAATAAGTAGAGAAGCATATTTGATTGAGTAAAGATACTTTTTGTCTTCATTTATACCTATAATAACAGTTTTTTTTTCTTTTCCTCAGGGCAACATTGTGCAGTTAGATCACTTTTGTGTGAACTATAACATGCTAATGGATGGAGATGTGCAGGGATGCATAGTTAATCAACATAATCATTTTTTTGCTGTGCTATCCACTAGTATTTACAGGAAATGGATGCACAAACATTTTATGGGTCTAAGAAACATGATCAAGAGGTTAGGCTCATCCCTCTCCGACAGTGAGGATAGTGAGCCGAGGAGATTGACAGTGAGGAAGAGTGGACTCCAGAACAGGTTTGAGGGAGAGTAGGAGACAGGGTCAGTCAGCAGAGTAATATACTGTATGGAATGAACATATGTGTGCGTGTGTGTGTGCGTGTGTGTGTTTGTGCGTTAGAGGGTATATATGACCTATTCTAATTTTATGCTTACTGTTTCTTTTGAAACATAAGCAGCCAGACAAACACAAAGAAAAGAAGAGAAGAAAGAGAGAACACACAGGAAGCCCCCCCCCCCCCCCCACAGGAAAACACCCCCACAACACCACCCCCACATCACCCCAAAAAGAAAGCCACACCCCCCAAAACAAAACATATTAAATCCCCCCACAAATACTTCAAGATGTTTTTTTCTGAAGACATTCTGGAAGTAGTTGTAGAGCAGTCAAATTTATATGCCATTCAGTGTGACACCAACAAGCACCTTAACCTCACAACTAAAAGCTGAGCAATTCATGGACAGCAGTTACATTCATTTTTGATTACCGCACCCGATGTTTTGAACAACCACCCGAGTCCCAGAGCGACACCAGCACACAAGGGAGCATCAAAAACCCACTCAACAACACGAGACAAGAGAAATTATCCACTCCACAAAATCAGACCACCACCACTCACCCCCAACACCCAATGAATTGCTGTAATGAGCAGATTCCCTTTCAAGAAGAAGCAGACCAAGCAAACCCCACAAACCAAAAAGGGCACAAGAACCCTGCGCTCTGATGGTGTCCCGCACAATTTTAGTCTATACAGGAAGTTGGCAACCCCCTGAGCTGCCAGATGTAGGAGCAAGTGGCAACGTTGTCCTCCGCCTGGCCCAGCCAATACCTAAATACCAACACTCTTTACAACTGTCACAGTGTTCCTCTCATTCTCACACTTCCACACACTGTGCGCACTTCCACCAGCACCGGCAACGGCCACTGATCTTTTCCAAAGACCATTGGAACCACCTTCATCGGTATGAAACCGCACCTCTCAATTACATTCACACCCGGCACTATGTTGAAGGGGAGGCAAGCAACACAAGTCCCTTCCTCTGTGGGAGAGAGACAACAAGAAAGGGGGAGGACTGCACTCTCTCATTCACTTACCGCACCAACGCAAAGGGACCACCACTATTTCCACTTTATTCAACCACCTACTCCGCCCACAAACCACACACGAGAGAAAAGCCGGCACACTTCAATCATATATTGACGGCAGGGCAACGAGCGAGCGCCCAGCCACAATTCTGGGAGACAAAGAAAAGAGAAACCCGCACACCTATTCCATCCCTATTGCGTCTGAGCCACACCCACTGAGGCAGGAGAAAAGAAAGGAAGCAAGGACCAGAGCAAAGACACCAAAACCAAGTGCCAAAAATTACTCCACCTCTTTTCACATCCACCACAACTCTTCCTTCCAACAAATAAACAGACTTTTTTTCAAAAATCAACCCCACAAACACACATTCAAAACAAAACACACACCACAATCTCTAATCACCATTAAAACCATTTTGGCTGTTTTTAAAAAACTTTAAATTGTTGTTAAAGAAACTTTTTAAATTGTTGTTACTAAAGAAACTTATAAATTGTTGTTGTTGTTGAAAAAACTGCTTTAATGTATTTATTGCTTGTTTGTTCCTCATTCCACTTATTAAATAATATAGAAAACCTTGGTGTTTTAGTACCTTCATAGCATCTTGTTGCTCTAGGCAACAAACCAAAATCTTGGGGGCTGGGGGGGCACATTTTCTATTATATATTACAAGGACCCCCCAAGGTCCCAAAACTGTAAATATTTTTTCCTCATAAAATAAAAATTCATCCATAGAGGGTGTCCCTCCCCCCCCCCTCCCATTGCCAGTTCGTCTTGCTCATTATGCACAAGCGTCCTCGTGATCTTTTCCTGTTAGACTCCTTGTGTTTTGATATCCTGCCTGTATATACTGACCTCGATTGAGCCTGCCGATTTGGACCAGTCTTTTCTAGTGATCTGATTACCTGTGTACCGACCTTGGACAGAATTAAAGACTCTGCTTTTTTTGTCTCAACCTGTTTTCTGTATCTTTGCATTTGGGTTCCAACTTGTGTATCTCCACGGCCTTAACAGGTGGAGGTGATGAAAAGTAGTTCAGTGGATGTCAATCATGCAGAAGGAAGGAAACAAACAAGGGTTCCTGCCCTTGTTGGCAGGAAGTGAAGGGATCTGAAACGAGAGGGACAGTGTACCAAAATAAACCAGGAAACGGACAATAAAATGAAATGACAAAATAAAACATAACCTAGGACGTGACAGGCATAACAGGAGCCACATTGGGATGGACTTTGTCTCCCTCCCTCCAAGAGTTTATACAGTCATTTTGACCATTGTGGACAGGTTTTCTAAAGAGGTCTCACTTTATTGCTCTCCCCAAGCTTCCCTCTGCGGCCGAGACAGCGTCCCTCGTGGTCTCACAGGTGGTCAGGTTGCATGGGATCCCGCAGGACTTTTCTCCAACCAAAGGCCCCACCTGCCCTGGGTGGAGTACGCCCACAACATTCTGTCCAGCTCAGCCACAGGATTATCTCCTTTTGAGTGCTCCCTGGGGTACCAGCCCCCCCCCTGTTTCCCGCCTAGGAGGAGGAGGTCTTGGTCCCCTCGGTCCAGGTCCTAATTTGCTGCTGCAGATGTGTCTGGAGGGAGACTCGAGTTGCACTGCAATGCACAGCGGAGAGGCATAAGAGGATCACGGACCGTCACCGGACACTAGTTCCCACTTAACGGCCAGGCCACAGAATTTGGTTTTCCTCTCAAGATATTCCTTTCCAGAGTGTTTCTAAGAAACTGTCACCCAGGTTCATTGGGCCCTGCAAGATCTCTGAAATTATTGACTCCAATGTGAGGCCCAAGCTTCAGCAGGCGTTGTAGATCCACCCGGTGTTCCACGTCTCCCTCTTAGGAACCCGGTCTGTCAGTTAAGTGTTTCCCTTGTTGTTTCCATATTCCCTCTCCTTGTGTCCCTGTCTGTACCTGTGAGCGTGTTTGTAATTGTAGGTGTCTACAGGTGTCTGCCTCCTCCCCCTGCTTGTTCATTCTCACTCTCGTCTGTTTGCTTCTCTTGTAAAATTGTATTTTTTTTATGCATGTCTTTAACAGCTCTGTTTGTCGCCCGTTTAGGTTTTGTCCCACTGCCCACAGCTCAGTTTTTGGTTTCTACCTGGTGACCTGAGTTTTTGAGTTGTGTTATTGTAAATAAATTATTTTTGTTCACTCCTTTTACTCAGTGTCTGCGCTTGAGTTCAGTTCTGACAAACCATAACAGACAGACCAGTTCAACACAAATACACACACTCGTGCGCACTGAAAAAAACAGAGACATTATTAGCCACTGGGTTTATCCTCTACTCTACTGCACAGGGTGTTTGTGTGAGTCTTGTGCAACTCAATATTGTGTCATGGGACATCTGTCTGCACAACTCCCAGGTTACTACGAGATTCACTAGCAGTGGGTACACAACTGTGTATAGACAGTGTGTGGACTCGTACATATACCTATGTGTACGTGTGTTTGCACTGTGTATTGTATTTCCCACCAGGATTAGAGTTTTCCCCAGACAGCATGATGTCTATTGACGAAGCCACTTCCTGCTCTGTTAATGTCAGAAGAGAAGTGTTGCATCCTGGGAATTATTCAGGAGTACTGGGCTAGGAAGGACACTTCCACAGTATATCCCAAAAGAAAGGACACACAAAGAATGTCAAGGGACATGAAATAGCTCAGTATGTGCTGTGTGTGCACACAGTAACCTGTTACCGTGCAGTTACAAGAGGTGAATGACTGGCTCTGTCGGTCACAGGTTTAAAGGAATAGTTTAACATTTAAGTTAAAAGCCTCATTGGCTTTCTTTCCACAAATGTCTCTGTGGTTTTAGCAGGAGTGATGTGCTGGAACCAGGTATATTAAAGTTAACTAAAACTGAAACTAAATGAAAATAAGCAGAGAAAGATACTTTTAATAAATTGAAATGGAATAAAACTAAACTAAACTGAACTATATTGCCTGGACAAAACAAAATAAAATAAAAACAAGAGCCTTGATTTTTCAACTTTGTAGAGGGCGCTAGCAAGCTATTCTCAACACCCATAATATAAGGGTAATAATACATAATAACAAATTTACACCCTGCCTGATAAGTGTGCGAAGTTTAATAACTTGACAAATGTGACTCATTTTGATAATAATAATAATGATAATAATAATTAAAGGTGTAAGCAGCAATGAATGGGCCCTGGCACCTTCCTGTGTGTTGGGGGTACTGGCGGAGCAGTGGTAGATACCTCCCACAAGAATCTGTGGCAAAACTGTTCATGAGTTATGAATGGGGGCAGGGCTAACATGTAGAGATGGGGCTATAAATCTAATTTGGCATGTAAATGACCTCAGGTCTGGACCATCATCATGGCTGAGAAACCTGGAGCAGATTTGACAAAGTAGGCAGAAGTTACAACTTATTTTTCATTATTAATGGTGCAAAATGGCCACCATGCCATGGTAACACTGTTCATCAAAAACCAGCATTTTAATAACTTGTCATTGTCAATGTCTTTACATGGTCCTGACCAAATTTGAAGTCAATCTGATTAAATCAGCAGGGGGAGCTTATTAACGTACACAGCCTGTAAAATGCTAAAAATGGGTGAAAAAGGCATATTAAATTCAAATTCCAGCAGTGCTATGCTTCTATCACTTCACTAAAGTAGCATGAGCATTAAACATTATGACCATTCCTACACAGTTCTCTAACCATGTACTCTGTATGTGTCTGTAGCCACATAGTTCTGAGACATAATAGCTGGACCTAGAAACAAACTAAAACACATTCTGAAAACTAACTAAACTAAAATTAAATAAAAACTAACTAAAAAATCATTTTGTGTGGACAATAGGCGAAACAGTCAGTGAGAACAGCTTCCACAGATCCTGCTGCCTCATGACTTTCAATACATCACTATCAGTCCATTGCAGAGACCAAAACTAAAACCTGTGCTTGTGAACAGTATTTGGAAAGAAATAGTACCAACAAGCATTCATGTACAGGTTAAACAAACAAGAGCTTAAGCGGTCAGTAGGTGTAATTTTTCACTTTGAAAAGAGCCTTTCAGTCTTTTTGCTAAGTAAGTCTAACCATACCCTGACCCTGACTGCATATTAAACTCACAGACATCCTCATCTCATTCTCAAAAATACAGCCAATTAGTGTATTTCCTAACATGTTGAACTATTCCTTTAATCTAACTAGTGGGTGCCAGATGGCTCTGCTGCATCTGATAAATGTTGATGCATTAAAAAGTCTTGGTGTGTGTTGCTGTGTGCGCCTGGAACTCACCAACAGGCCTGCTGGTCCCGACTGTGAGTTGATCACAGTGACAGAAAAAGTCCCACATGACCTGAAGAGACACAGACAGACATATTCTCTGGCATTAACACACACAAGCTGTTTTCATGCAATCATTTTCTTTCACTCTCTCAAGTGTATATCACAGAAGCACAAGCATATCAATGAATGAGAGTTGATGTGATGAGACGAAGGACAACTGACTGGATAAAGTTGTTCTCTGCTGCTGCTCATTAGCTAAAGCAGACACACAAAGATGAAAATGAATGCGTAAGAAAAAGTCAATAAATGTCATAGCATTGTTATTAAATGTTATACCATACATTAACATCTTATGGTATGACTCTGTACACACACACTAACACACTATATATATATATATATATACTTCAAACTGAAGGCTGTACCATCAGTGTGTGTATGAGTATTTAGATTAGATCCAGATGAACAGATTGGCACCTTGCATAAGTGTATGAATGCATGTGTGAATGGGTGACTATTAACATCAGTCTATGAATGTGTGTGTAAATACTGAAGTGTAAAGTGCTTTAAGTGGTCAAAAGTCTAGAATGCAGTCCATTTACCAAATAGAAGTTCAGCAAGTGTCTCTTGTGTTGGCACTGCATGTCGACAGACTACTAACCGCAGCGCAGCACAGACATTCATCACTGCCATTTGACACATTATAGTCACTTGATAGTCATTTGAGCATTGGCTTATACTAAGACACTGTGATCATGTGATCCTTGTCCTTTATAGACCCTAGTTAAATAATGGTTAAAAATAGACAGTCAGTCACCATCTTGTGATGTGCTTATAAGTCATGCTGACTTTTGAGACAATCAGCATGACTTTTTTCATGACAAACATATCTGAACCTACCCTCTCTCAATTTATGCTTAATCCAAGGCGACCCGACATCATTAAACACCCCCGGAGATCCTGTTCTGGAAGGAGAGCGGCTGCTGTTGTTTCCCCATCTCTAACCACATCCCTTCCCCCAGGAAGTTACAACCAGTGATACTCAGTGGCCACTACCTGAACCTGCCAGACATACCAGAGGACCCCCTGAGTCCCCCTGGAGACAGGATGAAAGGAGGAGATGCTATTAAAAGCTACTAGATAAGAATATTCCTTCAGAGGTGATGACTTATTGATAGTCGCCAAGTATCAGCAACAAATCATTGCTCCTGAACTAAGCAAAGTGTAGAATAGAGTAAAAACAGGCAGCTCTACCTGGCAGGCATCTTTCCCTCCTCTCTCTGGCCCAGCACACAGAACTGTCATGGCTGGCTGGGGCCGAACTGGTCTCTGGTTAGCAGTCTGGAGGACATGTTTACATTTGGCCAGGTCCACCAAGTCTAACTGGATCTCTCAGTACCGCAGGAAGACGGACCTCTAGTAAACTGTAGAACAGAATATAAAAAAATAAAAGCTGGACACAGGCTCCTGTTATAAACATCGCATAGCAGTGACACAACAAAATGGGATCATCTCCCAGACTAGGCTCCTGTAGGAGGGGGCATAGTGTGGGATTTGGAAAAAAACACCTCTGCACATAGCAACATAATAAAACTTTACTACAAAACTCAAGGACTCGCACATGTGGGAGGGGGGAGAGGGTGTTGGGGAGGGGAGGTGTCCCAGCACAGATTGGGGTCGGAGCGTGCGCCTCCGGGCGTCTCGCATGTGTGTGTATGTGTAAGCCCGTGTCCTTCATTCCCACTTAGTCTCAACCCATTGTCTCTGCTGTCCAGTGACTGATGAAGAAAATACGGCCGATTGCCGTGGAGACGACCTCATATACGTTGATTAATTTTCTCAATTAATTAATGCCTGCATTTATTTTTAATATTTCTTATTTAAAACATTTCGGTATATCTCTGTATCTATTGAGTAGTAATACAAAATGTGCATTAATTTACTTAAAGTGTTAAAATGCTCTCTCTTTCTCATATACACATTACAATTCAGTGGGAACACGTGGGATGTTGTATGTGTGTGTGTGTGTGTGTGTGTGTTTTCATTCTTTGGGCTCCCACTCTAAGCCCAGTAAGCCTTTGGTAGGCTTACTGGGCAGCAGGCCCCACTGGGCTGCACGGCTGGTAGCGACTCAGTGCTGGGATGATCACAGGGCCACAGTTGCTATGTGGCCGTTGCCAGGTGTTGCAGAGGAGAACATAACATATTGAGGGCTCGCATCACTGACAGACTGTTTTTACCATCTAATGAGCCATATATTGATGTATCAGTAGTCACTGCTGCCTATCATCTTACTTGCTTCTGTCTGAGTGCAGCTGTACAAAGAGGAGCTATAAATCCTATTCAGATAGCTCCTCTTTCACACATAAAGATTAGTGTCAGAGGGTTTGTCTCTGGCTTGATTCCAGAGCGTCAGAAAGTATTTAATGTCCATGAATTCTTTATGTAAATCTGGAAGAAGCCACAGTATTTTATCACTGTTTCATTGTTAAAGTGGATTTTTTTGAGCTGTTAACATGCTAAAAAGCAGTTAGATAAAAACTAAGGCATTCAGCTGATTCTTACTGTTTGATCACATGCAGGGCTCTGTCTATTACATGGAGTTAGTGCCCACATGTAGCTGTGTTTCTTTGGTTTTGTTTGCTTTGTGCAGCAGACTTTAAATCAAAGTGTTGCAGTTTGGCATAATTAAAACAAAATATTTGACTTGGTAAGTCAAAATTAAACGACAATAGGGCAAAATTTTCGTAAAAATTCCCAAAGTTTTGGGTTGACATATTTATAATCTCACCCCCTCCACGATGCTCTGACACTTTCACATTCATCAGCTGAAGACCTGATTCCTGCATAACAGAAACGTCATCCACCTCACACACTGTATCTGGAGGCCAGACAGAAGTTGCAGCTATTGAATAGCTCCATGAGATCTACTAGTGTCATCTTTAACCTCTGCACATTTTAGGTGCATTCATTCTGTTTGATCTGTTTGTTCATGTTGATTCATGCATTCATATTAGGCGTCAAGTCTCTTTTAAAAAGTCCTCATCACATAAAAGCTGTGAAAGATCAGCTGTGTATACCCGTACAGGGGCAGGTAACATGACTACTGGTTCACATAAATGCTGTTGTGTCTGATCCTTTTCCCTCACTTGACTCTGGTTGCTAAGCAAACAGACGCTGGAGATTGTGTCTGGGATATTATTTGACACTGGAGAGGTCTTGTTTCTCACTGCAAGTGAAGAGGTTGAAGACAACCCCCACCAAGCCTCATTTTAGAGGACACGCTTCATACATTTGTTTCACTATCAATCATGTAGTCAATAGAGAAATCAAACATCTTGATCAGCAAGAGCATTAAACAGTTTATTCCTTATTTTTGGTTTACAAAACAAAAAGGCACCCATTGATTTATTATTTTTGGAGTTTCACACTGACAATGGCAAAAACTCCTTTTCTTCCTTCTGAGAGTGAACACCGTGTGCTCACAGCAGGAGCAATGAAACGACAGTCACTCAAAGAATCACATTTAAAAATGAGCACTGACACTAACCAGTATGAAACAATCCAAAGCTGAAGAAGAAAACTTATTAGCTGTGCTAGATCAGCAATGTTGTGTTGATCTTGTGAAAAAGGAGCAGGCATGAAAATAAAACCATCAATCCTACTTTGATACAAGTGATCAACACACACGCCATCAGAAAACAGACAGATAACAGCTCTACATTAAAACAACAGCGCATCAATAAAACAGATTTATTAAATATCCATAAGGAATGAGCATTTAGTCTTATAAAAGCCTGATGGGAAAACTAAATAATTATTACATATTTATAGTAAAAACTAGCTGAAGCACCAAATCCGTATGAGTTCCCAAAGCTGTGATCCATTATTCACGGTTTCCCACATGATGGTTATTTCACAAGAGATTTCTGGATTTACATTTTTTTCATTTGTTATTGCACTAATTTCAAGTGGGTGGGGCTGGAAAAGGGTGATGTCATACATTTCTATGCACCAATCAGGATTTAGTAACATCTGACAACAAGCCAGTGTCAATCAAATGTGATGCAACCACACCCATACAGCCCTGATGATGCAGAGGACTGGACTTTCTGATTGTTAATCTCTCTGAAATTAAGACTATGCTACTTTCTTTTCCTAACTTATATGAAGAGTTTGACATTTTGAAAAATGTGCTAATTGTCTTTCTTGCCAAAAGTTAATTTTGATATCATTCATGTCTGCTGGAGCCATAAAACTGTTAGCTTAGCTTAGCATAACGACTAGAAACAGGATGAACCACTAGCCTGGCTCCGTCCAAAGATAATGCAATTTACTAATCAGCACCTATAATAGGGTCTTGGGTCTAATAGGGTCTAACCTGCAAATAGTGAAACTTGTAAAAACTCGCTGTCAACGACCTATCTAACCTTGATCATTCAAGCTCAATGCCTAATGGCAGGTACACACTACACAACAATCAAGCTGATTTAGAGAGATTATTTTTCCAGATGTTCCTGTGGTGTGAGGTATATTTATAGAGTTTTTTACATCCCTGATCAGTCCTGAAGTCCATCCTGGTTGCACTGTTTTGAAATGGTAAATATTAAACATGTTCAGTATTTCCGGTCAGATATCCTGTTGTGTGTGGGGATCCCAAAGGACTGCCCCAACCACGCTGACTGAAGAACAAAGAACTACTGCCATCATGGTGGCTGAGGCTAATGCATGAGCTAATGCTAAAAGCGAAGCATTAAGTGGACGGCCAACTTGTTGATTAGCGTTTATCCAACATGTCTCCATGACCTCATCCATCCATCCTTTGTGAATTTTCAGTACAAAGTGGTGCAAAACCTAACCATTTGTTGTCCATCATGTTTGTTTACAATATAGTCACTATTGATCGTGACAAATTTTGTGAGATTTTCATGTTTTTTTTTTTTTTAGTGGGGACTATTGTTGTTCATGAATAAATCTGTTAGTCTGTTCTAGCCAAATCGTTACTCTCCACACACGACAGGAACAAAACATTTTGTGGGTTACCTTCTAACCACAACCTCTATAAAGGTCTCTAATTAACATATATCAACTTGTCTCATCTGTTCAGAAACCCAAGTGTAAACGTCACATTGCTCTGCTACGGGGGTCTTCTCATCACCATGAGGTTGCTACGCAACCAACAGTGACTGGGGAAAGTCCAGAGGTTATTGCGTATTTACTGATGAATATTTCATGTCACAAAAATACTTACATACTGTATTTAAACTATGTTTTCAGGGGGGTTCAATTATTTGCATAATGGATCAATGTAACTCAAGACTTGTTCCAAGTGGAGTAGATTTTTATGCAGCAATGCACTGTTGGATGAACAAATCATTGGTATGATTCAGTAGTTCCTCACACTTCTCAAGCCACAAGAACAAGCTTGAAGAGAACCCTAAATCAGACACACCATTGCTTTTCTCCCAATGAGCCATTCACCAAACTGACCTCTTCACTCAACCTGTCACAAGCAGATGGCATTACAACAGCAACAATTTATCACACGGCACTCCAATGAACAACACTTCATGTCAAAATTACTGCCAGTAACAGCATTGTTAGTTTATGGTTTCAGGAGTCAAAGAAAGATTCTGGCTGGGCAATCAAGTCAGACTGCATTATTCCATTATTACACTCAGAGAGGAAAGTACAAGTACATACTATACAGTAAAGTCACATACAGTAGCATTTTAAGTGAGATCTGGACAGACTGCTCTTCTGTTGACATATTTACAGCAGCTGGAGTTGCTTCAAGAAGCTTGTCAATAAAATAGCCACACAATATCATAGCATAAAAATACATCTGCATTTTATCGTCTACCTAAATAGAGCTGTACACAAAATAATTAGAAAACATAGATCTGATTGCTCTCTGTTCACATTAGAATATTGAAAAAAGTTGAGGCACGACTCACACTTGCACGTCATTCCATTAAGTCACATGATCCTGTGTAAATGGCTTACATTGTGAGCGTGAAAAACACCAACATCCCATGCCTTAATGAAAACAGGACATTCACAGGATGGATGTGTTGGTGTTTGAAGCTCCTATGGCCCAAGACACTGAGCAGATACATGCAAGCACAACCAGGAATGAGCACACAGTCTCACCCTGCTTCTTTTAAACATGGCAGACTACTCCAGAAATACGTAACAGACAGCTAAACATCAGATATCATATGTTAACCGAAGACTTAATCTGGCAATGAGGGTTAATTTTGAGCTCATGTTGCCAAGTCTGTAACAAAGCAACATTTCTTATGTAACAAGACAAAATGATGAAGGCAATTGAATGGTCTAGGAGTTTAACAGCATGTTATAAACAGCATAAGCACATAGCAAAACCTGCATACTTCTATTAACAGAAACAAGTAAAACATTAAATGAGCAAGTAACATGACAAACTAGGACCCATAAAATGACTTGAACACAGGAAACCTTTCACAGAGTATGAGCTACAGTAGGAGCTTCCTGAAAGTAGTATAATGAAGAGTCATCACCCAGTGACTGAATGGTCCATGACTCAGTATGTCAATCAGTACCGAAAGAGTTTCAAGCAGTCAAGCAGAGCAGAAAGAAAGAAACCAGAAGTGCTGTCATCCCCTACTGAGCTACCAGTCTGTCAGCTAAGAGGTATTTTCACAAAAATAACTTCAACACTAAACGACTCAAATGACTTTCAGACATGACAAATAAAGGAATAAACCTTCAGAAAAACAAGCTTGATTTGCAAGATCTGCTGATATAAGAACAGTGAGTTTGTAGGCACTGACTGGATAAAGCCATTGGATTACAATCCATGTTGTGCTTGGTCCTAACAAGAGAACGAGCCACTGCAGGTCATGGGACATTCAGGAATGCATTGGTGTTGAGTGCTTGTCTTTGTCCAGCAGAAAGAGTAAAAGACAGCCAAGGATAACTCTAAGTGGGACATTCTCTACCAAGCTGTTGGGTGAAAGGGCTTTGGTCTGCAAGAAAAGAGTTTAAACAATAATTTCTACACTGAACAAGCCTTCGCTAAATCATCCGTCAACCAAATGTGCAAACCTGGCTTCAATGCCTCAGAAGCTGAGAACAGCTTTTGCTTTGCTGAACAAAAGCCAATGTCAGATGAAAACCTTGCTAAGAATACCAGTTCAGGTTTTTATAGCATTTCAATAGACCTTACAAGCAGAAAAGAACCACACACAAACTCAAAGGAGAACAAGAATGAAAACGAAAAATTGGAAAATGTTTTCAGGTGACAGCAGATAAGTATGACTAACGCAGCAGATGAATAATAATTCAGTTACTCTTCAATGAAAGATTAGCTACAGAAGAGGAAGCCTGGATTGACTCAAAACCAACTTTTGCTTTTTGAAGCAGAGCATCATCCAATGCATAGCTTTGTTTTTAGGCAGCCAGGTGAGCAGACTGACGAAGTGGAGCAGGTTTTGATGCCCTGCAGCAGTAAACCTGGTACCAGAAGGGGACTGAACTGTGTAGACATGAAGAGAATGAGGATGTGTGGTCCTGTATCTTTAACTAGTCGAAGTGCTGTTAGTCTAAGCATTGTACATGCCCTGTGTGTTTTATGAAATGCTAGATATCAGATTAGATGGATCAGAGATATGCAACAGTCGCTGTGGACTCCACGCTTGTCCAGCAGCTCTGTCTGTGTTCATGGATTAAACGATTCCACTTAGTCTTCGAGGCAAACGCAGGGCCAGAGACAAACAGCAGGAAGCTCTCAACATCCACAGCCGCTGTTTCTTCATGTCTTGGTCCCTTTGCCTCGCCAGCCGCCACCCCATCCCAGGCTCATTATCTCATGGTGGAGGAAGCTCTGAAGTAGGAGAGGAATTTGAAGCAGAGGCTCACCACAAAGTACCAGATGTTTCTGGCCATCTGGGAGCGGGCGATAAAGACACGCCAGATGAGCACCACCAACATGGTGTTGAAGGTATAGCGGATGTTCCTCAGCCTGGGAAACAGACAAATCATCAATTTCATGAAGATATGAAGTTTATTCTGAACACACACGAGTCTAGTTCTCCTTCTACAGATGTGTCATTCAGACCTTCTCCTTCTAATTCTGTCAAAGTTTCTGAATACTCATTTGCTGGATTTCTTGCTGTGTCTCGACGTGGTTTTTCCCTTACTTGTTGAGGTGTTTGCGTGCAGCAGGCAGGCCTGACAGTTCTTCATTCAGGACATATTTTTTGGTGCCCATGCAGTAACTCTCCATGTACTCCGCCCAGTGCAGCTGACGCACATCGAAATTAAACAACTACAGAAATAAAAACACAAGAAAATGATTGACAAGAGGTATGCTATCTATTATCTGAAATATAATTGATAACACAGATTTTGTGACTTGTTTTTGTGGCTGTTGGCACTAATGTAAATATTAACGAAAAGAAAAAATACAAAGAAAAATGTGTTAAAAATGAATATCAGCCAACATACATTGACGGATAATTGCCAAGTTTTTGAGAATTGTGAAAAAAGCAACAGTAAATATAAAAACACTACAAATCAATATTAATCTAAACTATGAACACTAAACTGGTGTCTACAGCCACATTGGCGGCTCTGTGGTACTGTGAGCTGAATGCTAATGTCAGCATGCTAACATGCTCACAGTGACAATATCAACATGCAAATGCTTAGCAGCTAACATTTATCAGCTTTACAATTTTAGTTGACCGCAGATTTTAGAGCCAGGTGCTGCAGTGGCTCTCCACAGACTGCAGGACCCAGAGCATTATGGGAAACACCTGGCCGTCACCTGATCAAAGAGCTAATTGGCTCTTAGACACCATGGAAAACAGTCCTAACTTTCTGTTGGTATTGTAATAGTTAATGCTAGATTATAGGATGTTATTCTCATGTTGTGCAATAAAGGTTTCATGTGTTAAACATCTTGTGTGGTTGATAATAATAATTATAGTAATGAAAGCTTTCTATATTGCACAATGCTCCTTAAGTGCTTTACGAGGTGGACATGAAAAATAAAGGACAGAATACAATGTCAGATACATGCACATTTCCACATATTTACAAACAAATATAAATAAATCTGAGCATGGTCTGAAAACTGCAAGTACCCTACAGATCGGCTCTAACAGGATGTAACTATTGGTGCTTTCAAATGTGGTGTTTACCGTGTTTAAGAGTTGAGCCATATGAACGCCCACCCTCATGACGTATTCATGACCTTCTAAGTGGAAAGTTTCTACAGCTCAGAGTTCATGACTTATAAGATAAGATAAAATGTACCTTTATTAATCCCCGGGGGGAAATTTGGGTGCCATAGCAGCAGCAACAACAGTACAGATGAATACAATATAAGTAAAAGAGAAGGTGCAATGAAGGAAATGGCAATAAAAAAATAAGAATAGTAAAATAGTAATAAGTGCAGCAGATAGGTGGGTATTTTATATGCATAGCATATAAGATAAGATAAGATGAACCTTTATTAATCCCCAGATGGAAATTTGGTTATATACGTAATTATATAATTATATGTAATTATATACATTTGATCCAGGCATAAAATACAGAGCAAATGATGAGAGAGTCACATGGGGGTCAGACCTTGGTTCTGGTTCAGACCTTGGTTCTGGTTCAGACCTTGGTTCTGGAGCCTGATGGCCACCAACAGAAAGGACTGACCCAGACGGTTTGTAGTGGGCCGAGGGGGGATCAGTCACTGGCTGAATGGACCCCTCATCTGGACCAGTTGGTCATAGAGGGGGTGGGAGGGGTTCTCCTCCTGGTCCTCCCCTCTGCCACCACCTCCAGACTGTCCAGCTCACATCCAACCACAGACCCAGCCCTCCTCACCAGATTGTTAAGTTTGGTGGCATCCCTGGTGCTGATGCCCCCCCCCAACATACCACGGCAAAGAACAGAGAGCTGCTACTACAGACTGGTAAAACATCTGGAGTAGCCTGTTGCACATGTACTACTACTACTACTACAGACTGGTAAAACATCTGGAGTAGCCTGTTGCACATGTAGTACTACTGCTACTGCTACTACTGCTGCTGCTACTACAGACTGGTAAAACATCTGAAGTAGCCTGTTATACACATTGAAGGTCCTCAGCCTCAGGAAGAATAGTTTGCTCTGTCCCTTCCTGTAGAGGGCTTCAGAATTATTGTGATGTGTTTGTTGGTATTGTGACAAATGATGAAGCCCATGGAAGTTCATTTCTAGATGCATAATGAGTTAATATTGTACAGTATATTGTAATTTTCATATATTGTTTTTCTTGGTAATTTTATATGTCTGAGGAAAATGCTGCTCAACAACCTCATCTTTCTCGTCTGTAATTATGTCTTTGCATTTCCTGCATTATGCTACCCACTTCCTAGCTTACTAACTTTTAACCTCTGTGGCTTCTAGACTCAGACAGTAACGTTAATATTGCCGTTGCTTAGCAGCGGCATTCTCCACAACTTAACCACTTGAACGCCATGCATATTGTGTACACAACTTTCCATCTCAAACACAGTAAGTACAACCCATTTGAAGGCACCACATGTGATTTCCTGTAAATTCTTTGAAGGCTGCTGGAAACTGTCTGACTTGACCACAGCTGTTAGTCTCCACCCCTTGCTGCCACCTGATATTGCCTACTTTCCAGGCAAGATTCAGTTTATCTCAAATGAGCCTAATAATTCACTGTCACTGGCTGAGAGATGGCCAAGGCAGAGTGACACATAGCTGGTGGTTGGATCAGTCAACATGTGCTGTTAGCAGCCATTAGCTCCTCCACAAATTCCTGCAGACAGTTAACCTATTACTACTCACAGATGTCACCAGTGAATAAAGAACTCACTGTATTGTAGCCAGGCTAATAACTGAGTGTTTTATCTGTGAGCCGCCTCCTCAGTGAGTAGAGGTGGGGGTGTACACAGTGTGAATGATGTGAGGATCAGAGTCATGTCTGTCCTCCCTACAGTACCTTCTTATCCTCTGGGCTCATCTGGCCAATCAGCATGGCTATGTTGTCATTGTTCCACACCCAGGAGTGACTGGTGAAATACTCCAGGACCATCATGGCTTTGTGGAGGCGTGTGATTGTCTTCATCATCCTATCATAAATGAGTGGTGAACGTAAAATAGGAGAATGATGGACAGCAGTAATAACGTGGAGGAAAATGAGAAAAGAAGAGCATTGGAACAGACCAAAGGTGGCATTTGAGAAAACATCAGTGAGGACGATGCAGGAACAGGAGTGTATGGCCAGATACATGAGCAGAGAAGAAAGGGTGAACAAGTGTGAGAGGAGGAATAATGAAGGGAGAGCAGAGATAAACACCGACAGAGGAACAAAAGAGCTTCTAACTTAGTTTCAGAATTGGTTATTTATCACCTTAAGAGTTGCGCATTAACTAGTCCAGATCAACATGTTTCACGTTCTATCCCATGGGCTAATTTTGATTATGATAACTATAATATATGCAGGTGACACTGGGATTTACAGTGCTGTGTCTGTTTGTGCACCTCTTGACCCTAAATGATCTAAAGTTGTGCCTACAACTTTTCAATTGTATGGAAAGTTATGACATTTTAAGCTAAGCTTGGATATTTGGGGGTGTACATAGCTTTGTACACCCAATTTTTATTTTACAATGTATACATAAACTGTAGAGGACACCATGTTCTGCAGATCTGGCTCTGAAATTTTCAAATTATATAACGATTCATAGAGAGAACAGATGCCAGTATATAGATATATCAATAATATAAAGATTCACTTTACATATTTTCTAAATAGTCAAGAGAGCTGTCCAAACATCGTCATAGCACTGCAAGTAGTCAGGTATGTGACTCCTCCCCTGAAGGTGACTGATGAACTCAGCTGCAGACTAACTGGATAAAGTCTGTGTGTAGGACAGACAATACGTTGGTATAGAGACTCATAAATTACATTTAGTTCAGACAAAATCATGAAATGGCAAAACAAAATGAATGAAACCTTCTTTGCTACCAGCAACACAATCTCCCAATGTAGACAATATTGTCCTCCTGTTCACGCAAGTTAATCCAGTTAATGTACTTCTGAGTCAGTTCAGGTTCATCATTCCCAACTAGTAACCAGAGTTGTGATAATTAGGGTATGAATGTAAAAACAGCAGTGTCCATTACAGTGACATTATATATTATTATATACTGAATATTAGAGTGTAGTGAGGGTCTCTGAGTCCTAAAACTGCACATTTTTGTAATGCAGTGAATTTGAGAATTAATAATTCTCTAAAATTTTTTGACAGTGTTTGAATGGTTGCAACGATTTCAATTTGCTCTGAAAACGAAGGCCTTCATCCAGAGATCTGATGACATTATGTCAAGAAAGATTGAGAGGACTCAGATTCCTCCTGTGAGGGATTCAGTGGAAATGACAGACATGCATGATCAGCACATAGAGGCAGAGATAATATTACTTACATTACAGCTGCTGACAGAACCAATCAAATCAAACCACAGCCCTAGAATGTGAGTCAGTTTCTAAGCCAAATTACTTTTAGACAGCCAAACACTGCGTGGAAGTCAGCTGATAAAGGGGTTGTGTTGAGGGCGAATACTTGGTACTGGGCTACATTTAACGTCTGAAATACCTCTGGCTTACAGAGAGAACACATACATGTGGATATATCAATCACTTCACCTGCATAGAGGTTGTATTCAGTGGGATGTGATCTGTTTCACAACACTGGACACAACTTTTTTAAATGATCAAATAGTGCCACGATGCCTTGGGATTTTCCATGACTGGGGGAGAAGTGGGGGTGGCAATAATGGAAGTCATGTTCACAAAAAGGAAAGTCAAAGCTGAAAAGGTGTTCTTGCTGTCATGACTCTGTCTTCAAGAAAGACAACAAAGTCCAGCTGAAGCCGTGAGGTCGAGTAAAGACACAGCAGACATTTGGTTTGGTTTTGTTCTGTTTCCACCATCCCACAGAACCAGTAAAACAACAAAAATACACACACACCACACACGAGGGGAGGGTGGGTTTGTGGGAAAGGTTGGGGCTGACTGGCAGTTGCAACCTTACCGGGGCTTGCGGCCTGTCAGCCAGAGATAGGCGTCATAGAGCAGGGCTGGCAGCGTGTGGCTGACAGTGGTCCAGTACTGATTAGTAAAGGGGTTGGAGCGCAGATTGACATTAGGCCTTCTGAAGGCCTGCTCTAAGGGATTGCTCTTGAAGGTCATGTTTATACAGTACTCTGTAGGAGAGAGATACACATACGACAGGACAGGAGGACACAGAGAGGACTAGGTGAAGAAGTTCCTCCTCCTATGGATACTAGGCACTATGCAGGCCCTGTGTGATGACCACTGCTAGTCATTACAACAGCAGCAGGACATTTTTTACTATCGGAATTTCAAAAGGCGACTGATCCAATTCACTTAACTGACAATTCAGCTGCTGGCAAAGGTTTTCACAGGGCCAGCACCTGGGTTGGGTTCCCAGAAGTATTTTGGAGACTTAAGTCCACCTTAGTCCATTCATCAGCTGGACTGAGATGACCTTAGTGCTGACATTTTGGGAAACCAACAGAGAATGCAAACATTACAGATAGCAAGATGTACAGAGTGCAGAACCCATCAGTAAGACAGCAGCTGGGTTATGCATTCTTCACCTCCCAAAACAACTGCACACAAGCATCATGTGAC
The DNA here is from genome assembly GCA_947000775.1 of Pterois miles. Taxonomy (NCBI): domain Eukaryota; kingdom Metazoa; phylum Chordata; class Actinopteri; order Perciformes; family Scorpaenidae; genus Pterois; species Pterois miles. The sequence goes on along the minus strand of CAMQGK010000516.1, from coordinate 1,866,154 downwards.
ACATTAGCATTGCAGCTACCGTGTTAGGCTATTACAACTAAAAGAAAAGTGACAGGACTAAAGCAGCAGAGGTGTGTGTGTGTGTGTGTGTGTATGAGAGGGGGTTTTGGCGTTAACACCGCAGAGGTGTGGCACGTCCGAGTCGGCGATGATGAGGTTACCTGGGCTCTCGTCCAATCAGCCTGAGGTACAGATCATAGAGGAAGGCCGGAGCCTTGTGGCTCACAGCGATCCAGTACTGATTGATTAGGTGATTGGATGTGAGATTAACATTGGGCCGACGGAAGGCCTGCTCAAGGGGGTTCCTCTTGAACGTGGATATTACATGGTATTCTAAGAGACAGAAGGTTGTTCAAAACAAGTCAGCAATCAGCAGGTCAATACAGTTTTCTTGTTTATGCTTGACTGAAAGCTTTGTTACTGCTAGCTAAATCAGTCTGTTAAAGAATGAAGTACCTCCTCTGATAAGCTCATGTATTTCACCCAAATGTTAGATAATATAGTACAGTGATATAACAAGATATTATTATAATACTATCACTAACTAAATTACATGATGCTTAACATGATGACTAACTAAACAGCATGATGCAAAACCAACTTCTGCAGCTTAAAATGTCAACTGACTTCTCTGATGTTTCCATAAAATACTGGAGCTTCATTATTAGACTACAACATGTTTTAATAATAGCTGTTGTGGAGCTTTTGATCATGTCACATGCTTTTCTTAAGCAGATGAGCCCAGTTATGGAATTGTACAAATTCAAGTTCATTTTCTGATGTTTTCTGAACTACTATACAAGACTGGGATCATGATGGTCATGGTGGTGATGATGATGATGATGATGATGATGATAGAAATATCCAGAACAGTTACTAAAATGGACCTTGGAGCGGAAATATTTTATCAACTACAGTTTCCAAGGACCTGGTTGGTCTTTAGTCTATGACTAAATACTATTTGAGATGTACTGTATCAGACAGCCTTAGATAATGTGTTCCTATTATTCTGTCCACCCCCTGAAGCTACCACTGAGTAATAAAAACAAAGCTGGACAACACAAGTTTAGAGGCACAGCCTCTACCTCAATGGGCTGACTAATGGATTTAAAGTTGTCCTGTGATGCTGTTATGGATTCATTTTTCTAACAAAATGGGTTTTCACACTGAATCCAACATCACACCTCGCAATTTCCATGAGTAGCTTAGATTAACGAAGACTCAACTATTTCATTCACCATGCAGCAGTTGGAACAAGGTGATTTACAGCTGCTGAGCTGGGTCAATGTCAATGTTACTAATTTGTTTAAGTTTAGGAGTGAATGTCTGTAGTGTGACTAAAGGACAAGGAGTGGGATTGGTTCAGTGTCTCTGTGCAACAGGGTAGGACTTCTGTTTAAGGGTGGGATTCATAAGGATCCAGCTACAAACAGGATCCAGAAGGAAGAGGAGAACAAAAGCTCTCAGTCTGGGTGTGGCATGCAGGGGATCAGGTTACAATCAGAGTAAGTCATTAGACACACAGTACATAGCTTCCTGGTCAGGGCCTGTACAGAGGCTGTGTTTAGGGAAGAGAAAAGAAGCATCATACCAACTTCCCCCCAGCGAAAGGGGTTGATCCCACCGGTTGTGCAGTTGTAAACCAGGAGATTTTTAGACCTGTAAAATGGACGGAACATTTCAGAGAATCCACTAAATTTTACTCTCAAAGTACAATCAACATTTCACTCCAACCTGACCTGAGGTCAGTATTACAAAGCAGGATTTGGGGTTTGGGAGGTATCTTCAGGGTTAACTCTGAGTTTTCAGTCCTATGATGGTAATTCAGTTCTTACCATGGTAGATCACCATGGTAACTGATGCTGAATGCCTAACCTGCTCCAAAGCAGGTTATGTTCCAGATAAGAAATAAACTCAAAAAAGCCCCACCTACTGACCAATCACAGCTCGGAGTGCAGATTGTATGATAATATTACCCAAATATGAAGAAGTTACAGTCATAATCCAGACTAAAAACAACTTTAAACTGACAGACAAGAAAGCTGGATTTCAGCTGTGGGTGTTTACTGCTTTGAACTATGTTTTTAGATTTATTTTTTTACTTGCTCTCCAGTCTGTTTCACATGATCTGAGACAGGGATGCGGCTGAAAGAAGAAGTCATATGTTCCACATCATTGTCAAAGTCATAGTGAAGTGTAATTGACTCATCCATTACACTTTTGAAAGCCGTTTATATATCACTGCCCCTTCTAGACGACTATATCTGACTTGAGTATTCTGTAATTAATAAGACAGCAATTTTTTCTGCATTTTCATTTAGCAGCTTCAAGTGTGTTACTTATAGTCTGGATTATGTTTAACATCTTTGTATTTGTCTAATATAGTTTGTTCTTTCTTTGTAAAATGTGCTGCTCTGTCTGTCTGTCTGCAAGCTTATAGACTTGTCCATGTTTGTGATTGGTCATATGCTGCAAACTCTGCCCCTTTCACATGAACATGCTTATAGCCAGATGGAGAAAACCTGGGTTGATTTACAGAGTTGATAACCACCGTTGTAGGACCATGTAGCGGAATCAAGTTTGTGGTTAAGTCAGATAACAAGATAACCTGGGTATGCTGAACTTGCTTTGTAGTACAGGCCTCTGAAGATGTATGTGATCAAGAGTTTGTGTCTCAAACCTCTTGAGTGTCTGTGATCCAGAGTACCAAGCTGCAGCCAGCGTGGCATTGATGACCACGTCCACAGGCACTAGGTCAGCCACAGCATCATTAGATGCCCTCATTGTACGCAGGATCCCCTTACCAGCCTAGAGAAGGTGAAAGATGATCAATACAACTTGACAAGAAAATCAAAATATATACGTTATTGTCAGTAAAGAGTCACACAGGTCTCAGCTTCAAGTACTGGACTAATGGCACAGTCAGGCAGAAATTCATTTCACATTCATTTCTATGTAGAACAGAGCAAGACACAATTGCTTCCTGCCTCCTTGGCATTGTACACAGTTCAATCTGACTGAACTTTGACAGGCCAGATCCCGGGGCTCTCTGATGTGCAGTCAGTTCGAGAGCAATGGTAGGGCTTAGCTGTCACTCACTGAGGAAATACTCATAGTTTATCTTCTTGTTTTACAACTGCTCTGTGACATAATGTGCTAAGAGAGAAAGCTGCTTGGCTGCAGTGAGTGGAAGGACACTCAGAGGTTAATGACAGTAGAATGTTTGATGAAAAGCTGGATAATCTGAACTGCTCCACTGGCTCCACAGTTAGAGTTTACAGCACCATCCACACCACTTCCTGCCACACCCAATGACTACATATCTGTAGGGAGGTCTGAGGACAGGTTAGATCAGGGGTCGGGAGCCGTTTTGGCTGAGAGAGCCACGAACACCACATATTTTTAAATGTGATTCCGTGAGAGCTATACAATATTTTTAAAACTAAATATCATTGCACATACACTGCAGAAGCTGCTCTCTCCACAAAGGTAAATTCCTCTGTCCATTGCTGCTGAAAAGTACGATACTCCTCGTCTTTTTCTCTTTTAGCCATCTTCTCAAAAGAGTTTCTGCAATTAGCTCGTTGACAACTCGATTAAAACGAGCACTACCTGAGTTGCGATGGACCCTTTTGCGCATGCGCACATCGACCGCTATTTTGGACAGCAAAATACGGCAACACAACTTGAACAAAGTATCTCTGCCTCATCTGCGTTGCCTACGCGATTGATAGATAGATAGACACAACGACATGTATGTTTGCCACTTTCCCGCTGAAATTAGTGGTTTGACACTGTTTCTGAACGCAGATGGAGCCGCTATCAATCGGCGTTTGTTGAACCAGTAGGTCTCTCCGCCGCTGGCGAGCTGCGTCGCCTCCTTTTCACCGCTGCGTGTCTGATGACGTCGTCACGCTGAAAACACGTATATTTAGTGTGACAGAATTCAAGGAAGTAAACAATGGAGAGCAAGCGAGTCCTGCGGTGGCCAGTGTTCTTTTCAACGTGATGTTGAAGCGGTAAACAAAGCAGACGCGTACAGTATATAAGCAGGACTTCCTCTGACCGCTGCCTCATAGCGAACCGGCATTCTAGTCGCCATGGAAACGGTAAACAGAGGCAGCCATCAAAAGAGCCACATCTGGCTCGCGAGCCATAGGTTCCCGACCCCTGGGTTAGATGTAATGAACCAACACTCTGCAGAACGTTCTGTGGAATATAGACCAACAATAATCGTTCTCATCCATAAGGGGATCTTTTGTCATTTCAAAGAGAAAACAGGTTTGTTTAACCTGTCGAAAAGCTCAAAGCATTTCATGAAGGCCAGTAATTATGTCAAAGAAACATATAGAGTAAGTTGTCAATCTGTTGTCATATAAAGGAGCTGAAGCTGCAGTAGGTAATACTTCACAGGATCAGTACTGAACCTATCCTGATGCAGCTTTGTGTCATACTGTAGATGGATCACATTCCGATGAGAACAGACAGGCTTTCACTCGGACAGTACTTACCGCTATGAATATTCCACTGGGTCCATTGAAGTTATCAATCCAACCCTGAAAGAGCAGTCAGAGGAAAGAAGCATAGAATTACCACTGAAACTATTAGTTCTTTAATTGACAGATAATACGTACATAAATTTGCTGGTAATAGTTTCTCAAATGCAAGGACAGCTTGCTTCCCTTTAGTATAATAGATTTAATGTATGTATACAGAAATATGCAATTTAAATATGCAAGAGATCATGTTGATCGTTGCAACCCTAAACTCTTCTATATTCACACATACTTTGATGGCACCGTTTCTCTCTGAAAACTGTTAAATGTACCTTTCAGATATTCAGACAGCGTCAGTCTGTGTCTCAAACTTTCCTAAACCAGAAATGCAACAGTCTTCTGCTTTCCACGGTGACTGTCCAGGAGCAAAAGGTGTGCAGAGCTTTTTACGCCACATTCCTCACATTCCTCATTCACTGCTCAACTGCTCCCAACGCCCCGCTGTTTCAGAGAAGAGACCGGAAGAGTGAGCTTGAAATCTGCGTAGTGTCCTGAGGAACAGTTCTTTCTCCACAGTTTTAAAATCTGTGGCACAGGTGGTGGCTGCTTAAAGTGTTTTTTTTTCTGTACTCTTGAGACAATGACTTCCTCTTCCTGCTCACTATGACGACCAGATTCTCACCCTACGCTCTACACCACATGTGGAACTAAAAAAGCATATTTCTTTAAAGAGAATCCAAAGTTAAACTTGGATGTAGTGAACAACTATTCATCAGTAATTCTCTCGCAGTTAGTTAAACTGGAATTACTACCTTGTGGTTGTTCTGCCTCTGCCAACCAGTCCAGTAACAGTTTACATCATGTAAATGTCTGCCCAAAATATCATGACATTTAATCCTGTTAGATATTTGTGAAAATTTCGTTATTTGCATATGAATTTTGTTATGGCCAAAAATATTTTTTTGTAAGGTCACATTGACCTTGACCTGTGACCTACAAAATCTAATCAGTTCACCCCAGAGCTGAAGTGGATGTTTGTACTCACTGGGAAGGGCTCTTTCCAGCTAGCTCCAACTATGGAGGGTCTGACAATGGCTACATTGAGATCTCCAGCCTCCTGCTGCACCAGATACTCAGCCAAAGCTTTGGTGAAGGTGTAGGTATTGGGACGCTCCCCGATGAGTTTAGGAGTTAGAGCCGACACCAGCTCGTCATCCATCCAGCTGCACCAAAAACAAGGAGAAGAGAAATAAGACTAGTGTTACAGTCGGGCTACATTTATTTAATCTGTGACAGGACTACTGCAGATGTGTCTTCAATCCAGTGAAACAAATGAAAACACAAGTCTGCAGCCATGCTAGCTGCTCTGAGACTGTACTGAGGCACAGCAGAGCTTTGAGCTAAATCTTACCATACTCACAATTAGGTATGCACCAATCTGACTTATTCAGTCCTCATACTGATAGTGATACCCGGGCTTTGAGTATCAGCAAATATCAAGTACCGAGCCGATCTCACTGTATGGAAGTGACTGGGATTATTCTTTTACTTGTAAGGCCACATCAGACTTGACTTAAACATTACTTTACTAACGTTACAAAATGTGACACATAAATATATACACATAAAATTTATTTAATTGTTCTTTATTTTAAAAATAAGAAATCAATCAATTTGGTAAAAAATCCTCAAAATTAAAATCTGTTGTAAACCTTTTTATTACAGCAACAAATTAGTAAAAACTTAAACAGGAATTAAAATTCCAGTATATAATGTATAAACATAGAAATGAATTGACCAGATCGGCCCCATTGTCACCGATAGCTTCAGTATCGGCCTGTATCCAATCTAGTACCTGTATCGGTGCAGCCCTACTCACATTGACAACACAAACATGCTGAAAGTGATCAGAGTTAATCCTGAATGTGTATATTTTATGACAATCCAGCCAATAGATATTGAGACCTTTCACTCACAAACACAAAAGTCAAATGTCATGGCGGTGCTAGAGGAAATGTCAGGAGATTGCATCATCAGGAAACCAAAATATTGCCAATCCATCTCGTAGATGTTGCCATATCCCAGAGGGGAAACTCATCAGCACTGATCCTCTAAACAACATTCTCTCATTGATTGCTCAGAAGGAAGTTCCTTATCTTCTCAATCACAGTGGACTGTTATAAGTCTTGTCAATATGCAATATAATCATCATGATTTAACTTGCAAAAGCACAGCAGAACAACAGGGCTGGTGTGATCATTCATATGTGAATCTTACTGATCTCTAGCTCACTGTTCATTTCCTGCCACTTCAGACAAATTTACTGCTAATTTCACCACCACCTGAACAGCCATGTGCTCTCAGCATTCTGGTCAACAACATGTCAACATGTGGATGTCACCTAAACCCGGCCTTTTCTCACTGTATACTTGTGTCAAAGCTTGCATTGTGGCACTTTACAAGTTGTTTTTTTCATTGTCTTTTTCACGTGTGAACTTAACTGCAGCCAAATGGCCTAGTGTTTCTGACCCTCTGGTCTGATCAAGTAACTACTGTTTATCGAAGCTTCTGTGATCGGATAATTGCATTCTAGTACATCACAATGTGTGCGTTTATCCATTTAAGATAAGATAAGACAATATGAACCTTTATTAATCCCCAGAGGGAAATTTGGGATTTATCTGTAGTAAAAGAGAATCATCTGTTGTACAATCTGTCTCACGTTGATTCATCCAAGACCCTCTCAAAGTTGTACGATAAGCAGAAATATTATAGGATGACGATACTACTATATTCTCACTTTAAACTGGCCCTTTAAAGTGGACACATCCAGAGTCTGATGCCTATAACTTAACATGTCGTTTGACAGTTTCTAATGACAATAATACAGTAGATATTAATCAACGGGAGAGGACAGCTACACATCACTGTCTTGCATAGAATTATTTTCTCTAAAAAGCTTTGCTAAGTCATTTAATAATATCAAATATTTAAACCATGGAAATGGCAGTGGTTAAATGAGCTGACTCACATTGAGCTGGATTACCATTGAAAGATATAATTTTTACGTTTACAGTTAGCACGAAGATGAAGAACTGTTTGATTTGAACTGCGGCTATAAGCAAACAAAGTAAATCTGCATCACCCTGAATGTAACATATGAAAGGACTCCAGTCACACTTTTTACAGTGGTTGCACTAGTGCATCACCTCAAAATTTAGATGCACCTCAAATTTTTTTACTGCATCAGATTAGTGCATTTCATGCAGCGGTGCTATTTTTAGAGCCTGCAACAAAAAGGTGATGCACAAACAGGTTAAATCCATCATTAATCACCAGCTGCAGTGTATGAACCTAAGAGACAGCTGGGTCCCTGGTTCATCCATCCAGGAGAGTTACTGTAGCAGCCACCACATCATTTCGCTGCCAGGTTGTCAGCTGCTTGGCTGCCTGGCGTACTCAGTGAGCACAGTATAAATTTAGAGAGTGTCCGGTTTATTCTTTAAAGTTCATTTTAATCATTTAACCAATAGCTCCAATTGGTTAAAATTCTTAATGTTGGTTAATGGTTTAACGGTTAATTATTAACATCCCTAGGCGCTGCATATTATTTTAACCGTTACCTTTTTGTCAGTTCCACACACATTGGTGATTTCATAACACACTATGGAAATGATTGTAAACAGGCATAAAGTGTTTTTTGAGGTAGATAAGGTTGTCTAATCCAACAATAGGATGCTTGAAGTAGGAGGTTTGAAGGGTCATTGCCCCCCCACTTCATGCCTCGCATTGTGAACAAGAGTAGATGAAGAAAATGTGTAAAATACCACACGCTAGTTTTGATGCTTGCTGTACTACCCTATAAAAATGGCCAAGACCGTGTTGAAGTGCAAATCCAAATGTTTACATGTTATATTGTTGGTATAAGAGGAGCATAATGAGTGCAGCGACTAGCCAGTGTATGGACCAGTGACAGGGAGACATATACAGATTTTTGGTCAGACTCTGGAGCCCTGCTCACAGCAAGGAAAGGCATCCAGAACATCCCATTTTAGTCCATGAGCTACTGGTCCCACTTACGACCAAGCAACTCTGCATTCAAGTTTGAATCTGCTTCCAAAAGGTCAGGTTTGTTCAAACCCCACCGTCAAACCCAGCATGTTGTCTTTCTGTCTTCTGTCTTTCACTCAAAAGCTTGATGCTACTGTACACCCAATCCCTCAGAATCATCCCACTAATCTCTACTCACTCTGCAAGCTCCTAATGCTTTAGTAATCTAGTTCAGCAGCTAAGACTGGCAGCCTCGGTAACATTAGTGACACTAAGCAGCCGTTTACTCTACGGACATGGCTAAGCTGGCATGCTCAGCATGTCACTGACATTAATCTTGATAATACAGTCCTACTTGCTTTTATGCATCTAGCAATCTGAAGAAATTCTCTTAAAAACCTCAGCTATAACCTCATGCTATAGCTACTGTATACTAAAGACAAAAAGACCCTCCACCCATCTGCGCAGATTTATACGGCCATCTAAATCAACCGTTGCCACAACAGGTTGTTGGTTGTTGTTGACTGTGCAGTGGCTGTTCACTGGAAACAGTCCAGAACAACTTACTCCAGAGAATCAATGAGTCTGCGGTAGTCTACGGGGGGAGGGTATACGATTTCCTCAATGAGTTCTCTGTCACAGTTGGCGTAGGCTGTGGAGACATGAATGAAGACCTCCACGTGCTTCATCCTGTGGGCCAGTGCCAGCATCTTCTGGGTGGCTAGGACATTCAGCTGCATGGCATCTCTAAGATGGGAGAGGAAGACAGTACAGTTGAGCAACAAGTGATCGGTAGTATGCAGCACATTTTGTTTCTGTCCACCTCCAGTTGCTCTCACAAAATCAGCCTGTGTACTGTTGATGAATCAGAGCTGTGACTTTTTAAGCAAAGAATGCCATCAGCACCAATGCAAACCTGCACCCCGGGGGTTGGTGTGGACAGGCACTTTTAAATGATGATGCTGGGCTCAGGGATTGATGACTGTCAGCCACAGGCCATGGATCATTCATTGGCCTAAGACACAATGTTTTGGTATCTGAATGAAAATCAGTCAAAATATGCAAGATGAGATACCAACCTCATCTCCTGTGCAGGGATCGTGGTTAGCCTAGCTTATACTGGAAACGAGGAGAAACGGATAGCCTAGCTCTGTTCAAAGTGAAACAAGCCTAACAGATGATTAGAGCTTAATAATTAACACAACATTATATCTCATTTGTTATATTGTAACCAAAATGTAACTAGAAAAGTGTGTATGCATACACACTTTCCCTTTTCTATGTCAATTAGTAGGCTCTGGCTTACAAATCAAGAAACAAGGGTCCAAATCCGGGGCGTTGGGGTTATGTGGCATACGCTGTAACCATTCAACTACCAAGGTGATCCCTAACAACTACCTGTGTACAGAAACACTTATCTTACCGCAGGGACATAAAAATGACAACAAACAGCTCAAAATCCAACTGACCTAAAATGCCAATAATAATACAGTACTCTGTCAAAACTTACACAAAATACAATTTAACATCTCCCACAGGCTGAGTTAAATTAGCGGTACTCTGTCAAAGCAGTGTTTTTGGTTCAGTGGAAAAAATGGACCAATTTCCTGCAGCAAAAGTGATTTGTTGAAGGAGGTGCCTAAGGTCCGATTATCATTCATTTGAGTAAATACAAAAGACCATAAACTCTTATCAATTGTACAAGATCAGGTAGAAACGCATGGATAAACATGATTAACTGACAAAGTCTCATTAGAGAGAGAGAGATGCAGGAGAACAATGGATAGTATATAATAGGGATGGGAACAATTTGGGTAAAAATCCGAACCGTTTGGTTTGCTAGTCACGGTTCCATCACGTGTCTGTATCGTTTGGTTTATTTGAAATAGGCCATGAGGTCGATTGTGTATTTTTTTCATTGTGTTTATTGTCACACTAGAAATCAAGGCCTACAGAAAGAGGCTGGGACATGCGTACACAGGGATAAGGGGTATAACACATGCGCAGTGTAACTGAAGCTGAGGTTGTGCCTTGTGATTGGCTCAATTTCAGCGAGAGTGGACCAGATTTTACTGTGCATGTCTCTCAACCACCGCCACTATGTTTACATTACTACAGCTATTAACTCGCCACCGCACGTTAGCTCACCGGCTAACAATGAACGGTAAACGTTGAAGTTATTTAGTTGAGCTGTGAATGACTTTAGCTCCCTCCAGTCAGCAGTGCTCAGTGGTTGTGTTCAGGGAGTTTATTGTGAAGGGTGGAATGGTAGCAGGGAAGCAGAGATGTGCTGTTATTGACAAGGGTCCGAAATGCCGTGTTATTAATATATTATCCCCATAAATTTAGGAGCAACGTAACCCTCAGCTACACAAGCTGAAACTAAAGCTGGCAGTAGGCTCTGTAGTCTGACTGTTTAGGTTAGTTTGTCACGTATCTCAGTAGTAAACTAAAGCTGGCAGTAGACTCTGTAGTCTGACTGTTTAGATTAGTTTGTCATGTATCTCAGTAGTAAACTAAAGCTGGCAGTAGACTCTGTAGTCTGACTGTTAGGTTAGTTTGTCATGTATCTCAGTAGTAAACTAAAGCTGGCAGTAGACTCTGTAGTCTGACTGTTAGGTTAGTTTGTCATGTATCTCAGTAGTAAACTAAAGCTGGCAGTAGACTCTGTAGTCTGACTGTTTAGGTTAGTTTGTCATGTATCTTAGTAGTAAACTAAAGCTGGCAGTAGACTCTGTAGTTTGACTGTTTAGATTAGTTTGTCATGTATCTTAGTAGTAAACTAAAGCTGGCAGTAGGCTCTGTAGTCTGACTGTTTAGGTTAGTTTGTCATGTATCTCAGTAGTAAACTAAAGCTGGCAGTAGACTCTGTAGTCTGACTGTTTAGGTTAGTTTGTCATGTATCTCAGTAGTAAACTAAAGCTGGCAGTAGGCTCTGTAGTCTGACTGTTTAGGTTAGTTTGTCATGTATCTCAGTAGTAAACTAAAGCTGGCAGTAGGCTCTGTAGTCTGACTGTTAGGTTAGTTTGTCATGTATCTCAGTAGTAAACTAAAGCTGGCAGTAGACTCTGTAGTCTGACTGTTAGGTTAGTTTGTCATGTATCTCAGTAGTAAACTCATCAGCTGGCTGAGTAGACACAGCAGTCAGACTCCTTTATTTTTCATTTATCTCAATAATAAACCCATCACTGCTAAAAAACAGCTCCCCTCTCTACCAGCAGGACCTGTGGTGGTTCACATCAGCAGAGGGAGGACAGAGGACAGGAGGAAGGACTGATAATGAATGACGTCTGTGTTCAATAACAAACACATATGTGCAATTACATCATCTGCACAAATTATAGTAACTGGACAATTATTTATTGATATGCTGGACATATTGTGGCTTTACTTTCTATTAGGTATATATTATTTTATTTTATTTGTATTAATGCTGTTTTAAAATCTATGCTTCTTGTTTATTGCACTATCCACTTTGCTGCTGTAACGTGTGAATTTCTCCACTGTGGGACCAATAAAGGAATATCTTATCTTATCTTATCTTCAGTCTTTATAAACTTCACTCAAGAATATGATTAATTCTATTAATGTCAGATTGTCTCCAGTCAGATATTAATGAGTTTCTATGGTGACTTTGCTGTTGTAAACATTACTGTTGCTGCTCAACAACATGTGTCCTAGTTGGATTTAAATATTCAATTCTAATCTGGTTCTGAATTTCAAAACAACCAGACTGACAGAAGCACTGCTAGTACACTTAAATATTTTTTTTAATTTATCACAAATCATATTATCATTGCAATATTGAGCAGTGTTATTGTACATGGCAGATTTTCCTCATATGGTGCAGGCCTAGTATATGTGTACTGTAGTTCACAAAGCTCTAGTGCTGCCTCACCTGATGCTGCACTCTTTGTTGACGATTTGTTATTTATTAATTCTTTTTTAAATAATACAGTGGAACTTTTCTTTTTGATAAGAAGTCAGATGTTACAATGAACACGTGTTTTGTTTCATATGTTAAGACTACTGTTGTGAAGACAAACAGCTGTTAACTTATTTTGCCGAATAAATGAAAGGCATGTTCAAAGTGAAATTGGAAATTTGCCTCCTTGCTGTATCATAAATGTATCGAACTGAAAACCATGACCCCAAATGGTGATATGAACCGAACCGTGAATTTTATGACGCGTCCCACCCCTAGTATATAATAATATGTACAGTACATATTACCAAGAAATTCATCAACACATTAAGAGCAAGAAATTGAGCTAGATAAAGGGACAACTCACTTGAGTGGCTCATTAAAGCGGATGGTGGCGGCACAGTGGAAAACAATGTTAATGTTGTCAGCCAGGATGCTCTGATCCTCTCGACTCAGATCCAGCTCTGGCTGTGTGAGGTCACTGGTCACTGCTATGATCTTCTCAGCAAAGCCTGGCTGCTCCTCTTGCAATCTTTCAAACAACTGAGTGGGAAAATTGTGTTACAGTAAACTGAAAATCACTGGACAGTTATTCAGTGTGAATACATATGCATCAAAGAAAAGTTTCTATTCCCTGTCTTACTGTTGGTGTCAGTGGTGCATGGCTGACCGCTGCTCTCTATATGCCTCCTCTTATCTACAAACTGGAAGCATTGCCAACCGACAGCAGCCTGTTGCACCAGCTGATCACACATTTCAAATGTAACATAAACACCAATTGCACACAGGTGACCCTGCCAACATATGATACAACACACAGTTATAAGTTACAATCTGGAAGATCCCCCTTTCTTCTCTTTGCCGACTCCTATGACGATATGTCGTAACTGCAGGTGTGTTTTTGGATCTCACGTCTCAGAGTTCCAAACAGTGTTGCCTGTTTCCTGGTAATGTCACCACAGACACCCTGGCTGTAATTGAAACCGCACACTATACAAGCAGTACGTACTGATTTGGCCAAGATGTAGTGTAATATGTAGTACGTAGTAAGCGAGCAAAAGCAAAATTTACAGTATGCCAAAAATAACTGGATGTCGTACTGATTTGTAAAAAATCTCCAGTCTATCTCACCTACTGTATCCCACAATGCAAAGCGCTGGAACGGTACGGGATATAGTCACAACAGCAGCCAAACATACATCATTTTTTACATTTCTCTTAGCTATTTAATCACTAAATTCACTTCTGAAAATTTCTGAGACAAGAAATCAACTGTGTAGATTTTGAATGTTTACAGTTTTAGAATGTTGGATGGCAAATTGAAAATTTGCTCCAGCATTTTCAAAGTTAAGAAGCTCTACAAACTGTGGTGACAGCAAGCTAGTGTCTGTCGGGGTTGTTACCTCGCCAACCAGGTGGTCATGCTCACAGATGGTAATGAACTGATTGGAGCTCTCTAGAGATTGGTCTGTAGATGAGGGGCTTTTATTTCCTTGTTGCTGGATTGTTTGTTCAACTATCACAACACAAATGTCCATTATAAATTAACGGGAACCTGTGATTATCAGCCTTTTTGGAGTTGAAAAGCTCTACAATTGCCTGCAGGCGTTGGTCGCTCAAGAGCCGGCCATCACATTCTCAGGCTGGCTACACAGTGGCGAGCAAAGAGGCGAGGGAAAGAGCAGCCTCTGACAGCGCAGAGAGATACCTGCTGAGATGACATATTACTCTAATATCTGGGGGAAAGATCAGTCCACTGTTGTTGCTGTAACTGAAAAATCAGTTTGAGTAAATGTTGTGATCAGTGTTTTATGTTTCCCATCTCCCCTTGTTGATGAACCTGTGTCTTATTTCACTATGAGCTCTTAGATCTTTTAAAGTAAACTAACAGAGCAAACAACAAAATTAAAGTTGTATTTTTTGATTATACTACAATAGTGAGAAGTTTGTTTTATAGTCAGTGCTTTAAGAGCTGGTTTAAAGGCTAAATCCTGGTATAGCATACTGCTATTGCTAATACATCACTTTAACAGTTTCATACTACATACCACTGAGGAACGTTGTATGCAGTATGTACAATGCATACTGGGTTTGTCAGTAGTATGCAGTATGTGATTTCGAATACTGCTGCAAAGGTGAGGGCCTTCATCAGTGGCCCAGTCATCACTGAAATACCTCATTTGGTGATAGACAGTGATTTAAGATTATTGCAGTGACTCAAGATTATTACTTTGAGCGAATGCAGCATAAAAATCACACTAGTGCACTCATGGGGCGGCAGTAGCTCAGTCCGTAAGGACTTGGGTTAGGATGCGGAGGACACTGGTTCAAGTCTCCCATGGACCAAGACCAACTGGTTGCTGGAGAGGTGCCAGTTTTGGGCACTGCCGAGGTGCCCCTGAGCAAGGCACCGAACCCCCAACTGCTCTGGGCACTTGTCAGGAGCAGCCCCCTCACTCTGACATCTCTCCATTGACACATGTATATGTACTGTGTGAACAACAGAGTGTAAAACTGAATTTCCCCACAGTGGGACTAATAAAGGAATATCTTCTTCTTCTTCTTCTTCATAAAACTGAAGTAAGAGTAGAGCACAATGCTGAGCATGCACGTCAGTGTCATCATAAGTGACAAAGGAGTAGTCAGTCACAGGAAATGTGCTGCCCCTGAAAACACTGAAGAAAAAACTTCCTTATCATCACATGCATCCGACATCTTGACTAGCTTGTGTAGTGCAAACCGTTTTTACCAAGTTACAGCATAATTCCTGCATTACACTCAAACTTACATACACATACACACCCCCAACAGATGGAGAATTTCTGAGCCCACTTCTCACCTTGCAGTTGATCATGTCAGCAATGCGGGCCTCAGGGCTCTGACCAGCTTTTGACCGGACCATCACATAGACACCTTTGACTCCTGGGCAGGACCTCAGCAGCTTCTCAAGCAGCACCTTTAACAATGAGCAGGTAAGAGCGACCAAATCACCTTCTGTTTAGCTGACGCTTGTAGTCACTGCACATCACTAAGAACTGAAACCTCCTCTTTTTGTCCATTGCAGAAGTGGATAGGAGTAAACTAAGCTGTTGGTTGTATCAAGAATACTTCTTCCTCTACAACAATTGAACAAGAATGGCTGCTGTGTTTGTGTTTGGTAGGCAGTTACAGGATGACCATGTGAATGCTTTGCCACATTTAGCACTTGTTCTCAACTAAAAGGTGTTCATGTACTGTATCTACTGTTAAACTAAGAATACTCTCACTCATGCCTTCACAGCATAATACCCACAATGCAGCACACAGTAAGTGTCAGATTGTTTGAGTGGTGGACAATCTTCATCCTTTCTGCTTAACTTTATGATGTGAACAGACATGAAATCTACATGTAAATATATTGTGTAGTTAGCAGAAATGTGTGCACTCTAATAAAGCAGACAAGAACAGTGTCTCGCTGTCATGTTGGAATGAAAGAATTTCATCAGGTTCATCTTGCATCATGTTAGCTCACGTTGTTGGTCCAGTCATCTACTACTACTGTACCTTGCCCATGAAGCCTGTTGCTCCAGTGATCAGCACAGTTTTCCCTGCATAGTATTCTGGGATGTTCACCATGATGTCAGTCATCCTGTTCAGTGAGCTCCCTAACACCACTCCACCTGCACAGACAGGACAGAAATAAGAAAGGACAAAAGGGACGGTTACAGTTGTGAGACTGCCAGGTCATCTTTGTACATGAGAAGCTGTTCTCAATTGATTTTACCTGGTAAAATAAAGGTCAAATAAATAAATAAAAAGACTAACATCATGACTGGACTGGCTCCATGAGAAGACTGAAGATGGGAATTGAAAATGAATGGAAGTGGAATAAAGATTCACTGTAACAGAAGTCAGGACTGTAGCTTCATGGATGGAAATTGGTCTTGTGCAAAGTCCAGCCCTCATCAGCTCCACTCTGAAATTAACTTTTTGACTCACCGGCCAAGAGGACTGGTAGATGAAAAAATCCCCCAGCATACAGTATGTTTTACCAGCCAATACCATAAACTGTGTTTTTGTGTCACATTTACATTTATTTCAGTGCTTTTCATTTTGATAATACAATAATATAAAACATACATATCAGGGGCTTTTACAGCAAGTATGAAAGCCCTAAAGTTTAGAAGACACTTCAGATTTGTTCACTATTAACTAGTAAATCTAGATGGCGGTCATACTGTAACATACAGGATAAGACCATTTGCAACCATTTAAAGTAAGCAGACAGGAAATGAAACTGGTGTCCCGAGAAGGGCTGCGACCAACACTTTTTATAAATGAAGCTCACACTTATGTTTTTGCATTAACTGATTCATTCTTTCATCTATAAAAATCAGGTAAATAGTGAAAAATACTCTATGTAAGTTTCCATAGCCAAGGTGATGTCTTCTAATTTATATTTTTTCACATTTGAGAAGCTGGGACCAATGAATATAGGTGATTTTGCTCATAAAAAGAAGCAGCTGATCATCAGAACTGTTGCAGATTATTTTTCTCATGATTGACAACTGACCGGATCTTTCTAGTCCTACATCTGTGGCAACATTAGAGTAAAGAAGATCACATTGGGATGTGTTGACTCTGTGCGCTACTGCATGTGGCTTTATCAGTCATGTTATGTTGGTTTTAAGTAGAAACACTGAGCTGATAACAGGTCATTCAAAAGATAACTCATCTAATCATTAACATTTCTGTTATCAGCCATCGTGGGACAATATGGATGCATTACAACACTTATCCAAACAATGTCAAACCCAAGTCTGCCCCAGTGTACCTCTAAAAAACAGACAAGACGTACAGCAGTAAATAAAACATAGTGAAAACAGTGACCACATTTATTCATTCAAACACACAAACTATGATAAAATGGTAAGATCCAGATGTGCTTTGGGCTGCTACATTTGTTTTAAAGTGTTTGTTGGCCGATGCTTGGTCTAAAGGTGTTTGTGTACCGTAGTAAAAGTATGAAAAAGCTGTGTGCTTCACCTGAAACTCTGGAATTTCCTCCCAGAGATTATTATCTTATTATTAGTCAGTGATCACCTTTCGTGTCTCACAGCAAACATGGAGGAGACAGACAGATCTTAGATGCTGTGTACTCAGCTCTGTCCGTGCCCTCTCAAGGGCGCTTGTGTTAGCACACTAGGACTGGGAAGGCAAGGTCACTCTCCACAGTCACACCAAACTTTGTAAGCTGGAGCAGAAAGTTGAGCCTCTGGTGGGCTGTGTTAATTGTATGGCTGATGTTGCCCCCCCACTTCACATTGCATATGGTGGTGTCAAGAAATTCAATCTGAAATCAACAGTTTACAATCTGTCATCTACGATTATAAGATTGGACTGAAAATAAAGCTAAAATCATGTTTGGTATTGATTTGACACCATGACAATAATCTACAGTACTGCCTGCAGACTTAAAACCACAAACATATGTTCAATAAGTCCGCTGTTAAAGTTGCTTGAGCTTCAACAGCAGCATTGTTCATGTACGTAAACCAGTTATTCAGCTTTGCATATAGTCTCACTGGGGAGTACAGTGTTAACTCGGCCTTCATGCTTATGATTTTAAGAACAAGTAGCTTGAAAGACATTTCTCAGTTCCCATTTCTGACTAACTTGTGTGCCGAGCCTGGCACACTGAATGTAGAAAGCAAACATGCCTCATTAAATAAACAGTTAAACCCTGTCAGTGAATTCTGCCGTCATACACTTCAGCAGCAGGTCACACACATCAAATAACACTGAAAACGTGAATTCAGAGAGAAAGAGAACAGAATGTTTTGTGCTACTGTGTGCTACACTCTGTGGACACCTGCTCAGGCTCTGGCCAGTGCTGCAGACCAACAGTTTGCTGCATCACATCCTGTACCAAGTAGCCAGCTCCAGCTGTAAGCCTGTCAGAGCCGACTACGCCAAGCTGCACACTGACTCAAGGATGTTTCAGGATGTAAAGGAACGTGAGAGAGAAGTGGAAACAGTAATAAGACATAACGTAAATCTAGTGTCAACAGTTTAAAACATGTATAATGAGGTCAGTTCTGTGACTGTGGGACTGCAGTATGGGACTACATGCAGTGCTCTATCCCACCAGGATTATAAACCGTCATTCAAAGCTTTGTCCACAGCCTTCTAGGGTCTGGAGCAGAAAAATGTCCCATAGTATGCTGTCAGCAGCAGGCTTCATGGTGAGAATGACGCGGTTCGGCCGATCTGTCGTGTTTGGCTTACACCACAAACACCGGGGAGTAGGGGGGATCAAAAAGATCTCTCTTTCACATATGCCTGCTGGCTAACACTAGCTGTCCAGATGTTGTGTTGGTCATTCATCAATGAAACATTGCTCACAGTCATCATTCATCCCCTACACACAGTACACACAACTACTCCTAGCTCATATAGTTCATCTTCTTAGAAATTTTGTAAGAATTACTGAATTGGCTGTAGGCAGTGTTGTACAGCAAATATTGTGGTGGTGATTTTAATGCATTTTATGTGCATGTATCTGGTCATTTATCTACATTTACCCTCAGTACTCTTGCTATGCTGAGCTGAAAATCAGCTTTAACTATGTACGCCTGTATAGTAGTGGGCTCATAAATTACAAGATACTGTTTAGACATCAACTCCACTAAAAACAATAGGCTATCCACTAAAGCAATATTAAGGATACATGCTAAACAAATTGGTCTACAGAGTTTACATATATAAACAAAATATGAAGACAGGACAACCACAGTCACAAGGTTTGTGTTTGACCCCATCACCTGGACCAGCTCAAGAGCAAGACCTGGGAAGTAGGAACTGTGGTCCAGGTGGCAGGCTTTAGTCCAGGTACATCTTGGTTGTTGTTTAATATGAACACAGGTTGAATGTTATTGGGCCACAACTTGTGCTACCATTCAGAATTCATTGAGTAAAGTCAGGGTGTGTTATCATAGTAAAAACATGTCATCTACACCATGCTGCTCAATTACTGTGTTTTACAAATATTATGCCAATAAGGTCTCAGACAGGACGAGCCTCATTAGGCATATGTCAACCTCCATTGTTTAGCTGTAGGAAGAAATACTGGACTCATTTATATCTAGGACGAGCATGCAGGTGTACTACAAACTTTGTAGTATTGTGTCTTGGAGGCCCCTTGCATATTGTGTGTCTACATATGGGACTCCACAAAATGTCCTGCTTTACAGTAGAAGCTTCTCAAATGGCAGAAACCAGGCTGCAGATTTGAACCCTACAGCAGAGGGTGGACAACATTAGACAGGAATCAAGAATGACTGTCAGCCAGCCCCTGAGATAATGAGGATTATACTAAGATTCAAGATTCCTCCTGCTGTCTTCACTACATATCTGGTGTGTCCATATTTGAGAAAACAAACAAGATGTTGTCATGGACCAAGGAAAGAGGCAAACTTCTGGATTTTGTCCTGAAGAAGTTATGAAACAGAATTGTTGGCACACCAAGCTGGTGTCCTGTTTATGTCACCCGCATTTGTGGTCATGTCGGAGGGAATGACGCAAAACTGGGATAAAAAAAACTTTCCCTCTGCAGTATTCACTAAACAGAGAACAGGCACTCTCCCACCGATCAGCCAAGACTGGAAAACTAAGATCCTGTCTTGTTTGCATGCTAATAAACCGACAGCTCTGTAATCTGGACCTGCTGTGGCCTTTGATCATGTGTCTGTCAAACTGCTACTGTAGCTTACAGGCAGGCTGACGCCACATCTTCACTCTGAATAATTGATCAGACGAATTAGAATGCTTAAACTGGGCAACTGTGGCTGACAAATAGCTTACCGACAGGTGACAACAACCAATGTCTGACTAATGTAAAAACCCTATGCCAGGCACAGGGAAAGCCTTTAGAGAGTGTAAAGGGTGGTCACATAGGGGACACACAAAGGAAAAAAAAAATCTGAGATTACTAGAATTAAGCCACGATATTATGAGAATAAAGTCACGGGTTTATGAGAAAAACAAATAGTCATATTACAACAGCAAAGTCATAAATTTAAAAGAGAAAAGCGGTAGTATTATGAGAATAAAGTCAGAATATTATAAAGTAGTAATGTAATGTGCTATTTTAGAGGGGAAATAAAGCAGTGTGCCACCTGTTTGAAAATGGGGAACGTGGAGCATCTTATGAAGTTCTACTATAGTTTAGGTTTCACAAACAACCAAATCCTTCATCTTCTGGAACATCAGCACAACATTATCATCAGTATTAGGACCTTGAAAAAAGTGAAACCGAGTTTATTCTGAGAACGAACCACGTGGACCTGGAGGAAACCGACTCGGTGGAGGAGGAAATGACTTTCTTTCTTATGACTGTATTCTTGTAGTATTTACTTTTTGTTAGTAAAGTTATGACTTTAACCTCATATTACCACATTTTACTTTCTTTCTGAAAATAGTAAAATGTTATTCTATTATAATTATGACTTTTATCTTGTATTATGACTTTAATTTTGAAATCTCCTATTTTTTCCCCTCTAGGTGGCCCTAATACTCTGCTGTACTGAGTCTAGCAGGAAATGACGACCTCCTGCTCATGGTGATGTCACAATGCACCATCTTTGCATGTGGCTTGCATAGACTTGTTTATCAGGTCAGTTAAAGAAGACACGAGGAATGTCATGAGACCACCAACAACCAGCAGCTGTAGACAGTGGGTCGGTCTGACTCGGACTAGACAGAGCTAGGAGATAGATCTGCATTCATACACTGATGGTTTCACTATTCTGTGTCATCACAAACTAACTTCAAAAGTCTAGTTTAAGTTCACACTGCAACAGTAAATATCTCTGTAAATGATAAATAATACTTTAGCATTAACTCGGGATGCTAATGATGATGAAGGCACCGTTTCCCCTCCCACATCTCAAACTGCGCGACTGCAATAATCCCGCGTGTCCGCGGTGATGATGGAGACAGTAGCGCTGTCACACAGACTGGAACCAGACACCAACAAGCAAAACGAAGCAACAGATCCCGTGATGCTCGTTACACGCAGCTGCCTCACATCATTATCTGTCACCGTCCACCGGCACAATGGGCGACGTTTCCAGTAGAACCACAGCGACTGTTTTCTTTGGCAGACTTTAACGGGATTATAGTGAAACCTGGGAGTCAGCCAGCCTCCGTCTTAAAGTCTAAGTGGCTCTACACGCTGACAGTGGCGGGTGGAAAAAGGGGAGCCGAGAATTCAGATGTCTGAGAGCGCCGTGATGGCTGGGTCGCAGGCTGTGTAGGCTAGTACGGGTGGTGTGAGGATACGGTAAACACCCACAGAGCTTGTCCCTATATCTGCGTGCGTATCTCCGACCTGCACCGGCGGCGTTGAGCCACCCCTCCCTCCTCTCGGTGCATCGCTTCCTATACGGTGTCACACGTTGAGCAGCCGCCTGTCACACCACCAGTTAGGACTCTGAACGGCGGGAATGGGCGCCACAGTTGACTACAGGACTCACGCAGCTTGTGGACGGAATCTGAAGGGTATACGTACCAGCAATGTCGATATTTCCCCGTTTGTTGAACTTGTGAGTATGTAGTGTGGCGGAGCAGCGGCGGGTACGGCTATGGGCAACAAACGACGGAGTGGAGACTCAACCGGAAACAGCAGCCTGGGCGGAGAAACGGACCGCCGTGACGTCATGGGACACAGATAGAGTGAAACAGAGCTCTCACTCCACAAGATTTCACTCCGTCTCGATGAATCCAGCTTCGGAGGGGGGGGGGGGGCATGTGGTCTGGGTGGGCATGAAACTCCAATCAGGTGACAAATAACGTGTGTATGCCAAGTTGAGAGGATCCAAAACCTTTCACCACAGCCACACTATGTGACTTGTGGAACAAGAAACACACTTGCCCAACTCAATACACACGAGACAACCACAGCCTGACTGGTTTATGACCATTGGTCAGCAGTTTGTGTTGACAATAGGCTTAGCAATCAGCCAGTTTGCTGACTATATGACGCTCTCTTTTTTTTTGTAATGCTATAGTCAATCTATGTTTCAGCTTTTACCATCCTGTAATTATCAGTTATGGGCCACTGTGATCAACCCACATAGTATCACTTTAAAGTAAAGATTTATGGAAGAATGAATCCCTTGCACTTGACCTTGGGGGCGGCAGTAGCTCAGTCTGTAAGGACTTGGGTTAGGACGCGGATGTCACGGGTTCAAGACCCCCATGGACCAAGACCAACTGGTTGCTGGAGAGGTGCCAGTTTACCTCTTGGGCACTGCCGAGGTGCCCCTGAGCAAGGCACCAAACCCCCAACTGCTCTGGGCGCTTGTCAGGAGCAGCCCCCTCACTCTGACATCTCTCCATTGACGCATGTATATGTACTGTGTGTGAAAAACAGAGTGTAAAACTGAATTTCCCCACTGTGGGACTAATAAAGGAATATCTTTCTTTCTTTCTTTCTTTCTTTCATCCTCCTACTTAACAAGAAACAATCTCATCTCTCCACTTTACTCATGAGCAGTAATAGATCAACCTGTTGAAGGGCCCCAGGGCAAACATTTGCCCACAAGCCCCCACTGACCTCCTCAACCCTCTGTAAAATATGTATACAGACACCAAGAAAGAAAACCAGCACTATATGCTGAAATAATACAAACTGGCCCCAATTACATTTTGACAGAGTGCCTCTTTAAAAGACAAATCGGCCAACAATGCCAGACCCGCCTTACCTGATTGATGTAAATCGCCCGGACACAATTGCAATGAAATTATCAAAACCAGTTGACTTGCATTGAACCTGGGACATCTGAGGCCCCACTTACCTGTTATGAATGAATTACCTAAACTGACAGAATAGCATTTGTTGGGACCAAAGGTTAAACAGATTTAACATTGTTGGGAAACATACTTCGGAATCTAAAACCAACTGCTTCTCCCACTTCAGTTTACAGGTATCCATATAGCAGGTCTCAACCGAAGTGCAAGATCTTTGGTTTTCCCACTAAAAGATTTGTTTAAGGTGTTTTGCATGACAAGCAAAGGGTTTCACATGCAAATAGAAAGCTGTCTATTCAAAAAAATACATGTTTCTGAAAAGATTAATAAAAACAAAGAGATTGTGAAAACTGAAATGAAATTAAAAAAAAAAACTAATCCTGCATCAAAGTGTGGACAGAGCATCTAGATGTTATTCTCTATGTGGAAAAACTGAATCAGAATCCAAAATCAAGGGACCATTGATATTCAATGACAGATCCCTATAAGTCTGCACTACAATCACGTGACTATCAGTGTCATACTGAACATTTCCTTTGTGTGGCTCCATTCATTTGTGTGCATGTGTGTTACAGCTTACACTTCCTGACTCGCAAAAGCGAAAAAAGTTTGCTCTCTAGTGGTCAGTGCTGTGTACTGTTCTAGTTCACATCCATCTCAACAAGAAGACTATGCCGAAACATAGTCCATGGCTGGGCTGTGTATGGCCAGAGTGCTACCTGAGACCATATTGTTCAACATATAGTCAGCCGTAGTGTCTGTAATATGAATTCCTGGATATTATAAACTATAAATGTTTGGGTCAAATAACGAAGGAAGGTTGCTGTAAAAGCCCTGAGGATGTAATTGCAGACCATTCCACAATGTTGCCTGTGGAACAAGAGGTTTGTTGTGTTGCCTCCTGTCCTTTTACATTGTTATATCCATGTCTGTCGATCAAAGTAAACAACCACTTACATTATGAATTATTGTTATATAAATTAGAATTCTGGATTCCTCACATAAGTTATTTATATTTCAGTCCCTGTGGGTGTATCTGTGTTGAAGTCTCAGCCAAACTATATTTTGTGGTAACATACAAGGGCCACAATATGACAAAGCTACATTAAAGTACTGTATGGCATTCTAATTAATTAGAAATAAAGGCCTGAGTCTAATATAAGCATGCTTCAAATTAAGGTCTGGTACCCTCTATTGTTCTGACTGACTGAGTGATGAAGTTACACCATTGGTTGTTGCTCTTTCATATTGAATTGGTGCAACAGTGTTTCTGTTGGTTACATTATTGCTGTCGCACAATAAAAACATGCCAGATCAGACCATTCATAATAAATACTGACATTTTTTGCATGTGTTAAACATACATATGTACGCTCTTTTTGGAGTTGTCTCTTAGTGAAATGATCTGAGTGAATTTAAGTTCGCCCTGGTTCCCCCAGTGATGCAGCATATTTGTGATGGCTGGAGAAACAGGCAGGCTTGGACTCAAAATCACAACCCTGAGAGCAGGTGGTTCCAAAAAACAATCAGCGTCGTTAATTACAGAAAAAGGTCAATACACAGTAATCAGATTGCAGGTAAACAAATCCAAGACAGCGAGCTAAGACAGTTAAAAAAATCAGACAGGGTATCAAAAACATGGGAGATCAAAACACGAGGAGAATGCCGGAACGCTTGAACACTACAGGAACAAAGACGAACTGGCACACGGGAAGAGGAGACGCACAATAAATACTAGTGAGGGGAGTGACTGACGAGAGACAGGTGGACACAATCAGGGCGGGGCACGACAATCAGACTCAGGCGAGTGGTGAATGAAAGTAGGTCAGGCAGTGTCAATCATTAGTGTGGCAGGAAACACAAGGCAGGAAGTGAAGTGCTCTGAAACGAGAGGGAATTTTAGCATAACAAAATAAAACAGGAAGTGAACACAGAAAACATGATGATGATAACATTTAACACGACCTAAGACCTGATATTTGTAACAGTATTTGACGGCAGTATATTTTCCCAAATTAATAACTACTACTTTGTGGCCATTTGTGTCATGATGTGCTGCTCAGCATACATTAATTACATTATTTTTACATCACAACTTGTTGATTTGTCTCAGTTGCACTGCTGTCTTTCTCTAAACTGCCATTTTCCCTTCAGCACATTGCATGATGGTATATAGTACTCCGTGAACATTGTTGACCAGTAGTTTTCATGATGCATATTGGGATACTTTGAGCCCATTATGTAGGGTATAATAATTCTCACTGTACATTTGAATAGCACTGCAAAATGGAAAACTCACTATATTTATATTTGGACTATATGTAGTACGCTATGAAGCTGTGTTGTTATGAAGCTTTGTTGTGTTATGACCCTGGGTAATTTTGTATTGTTGTGCCTGACTAATTTTGTGGTGTTGCGCCAGCTGTCTTTTTCTTTCCCACAGTGTGTACCTGTGTGTGTTTGTGGGTGTGTGTGTGTGTGTCCATTCAAAGAGACTGCTGCCTGGTGATTGGTCCACTGGATGACATCAGCCTTTTTAAACTCCAGCTGACAGCACCTCTTCCCTCTTCACCTCTACTACTCCCAACAACGCCAACAAATAGTCTGCATATTTTAGAGGGGGTCACATGTTGTGTTATATCTAGGTTACCCTAGACCAGGGCATAACAGCTGCTATGTGTTGTTATGAAGCTATATGAGAGACAGAGACCAGAATAAAATTGGGGGAGATAATGGAGAGCTCTGCTCTGCTGGGGCAGTCTCTGGCCTCGCTGCCACAGTGGGACTAAGGTGGCATGCAGCAGCCCGATGTGCTGTTGTACGTGGTTCACCTGGGACTAGAGACACATTACACAACGTTCATCACACACAAGGTTTATCACACAAGGTTTATCACACACGTCGTGTGATGAATGCAGTGTTTTTTTTTTTTTTTTTAAGAAATCTTATAAGCCATTCTTTACTGCCTTACTTTTCATTGAACATAAGAAAGAAGAGATAAGTAGCCATTTTTTTGAGTCACCAGTCAACACTGGTCCATATTGAATCTGTGAATATCACAATGCTGCGTTCCTCGGTTTTCATTCAAACCTAAAAACAAGTCTTTTATTTGCTGCATGGTAGTAGGCATTGGTCATAAGGCATAAATAATACAGTGCAAGTCCTGCCCTGAAACAACACTATATTCTTTTACAAACTGTTGATCAGCAGATGGGTCGTTCGTTGGTCAATGCTCAGTAAGGATGTTAGTATAGCTCCTGGATGGGGTTATGTATAATTTTCTCTTGCTTTTCTTCATCTCCAGTTCTACTCTCCACAAACAGATCCACGTCTGTGTCAGAAAAAAAGAAGGAATTTAGAAAAAGAATGTAAAAACATATAAGTAATGCTTTTGCTTGCTTCTACTCCAACACAGTAGTCATCCCAACTCATCGCATACCGCCCCTTGGCGCCACGCCCCTTGGCGCCACGCCCCTTGGCGCCACGCCCCTTGGCGCCATGCCCCTTGGCGCCACGCCATGCCCCTGGCCCCTGGCATCACTTTAGGATTAGGCAAAACCACTATAGTTTGGTTTAGGAAAGAACTACATGGTTGTGCTTAAAACTACTAAAACTTGGTCTGCTAGATGAAGACCTTGTGTTTGTTGGACCCATCCACCTCTCCTCCTACCCAGGTTTGTCTGTACGCTCTTTAAAAGACATTGCCACATTCCTGGTGCACATTCTCGGCACACATTCTTGGAGAGTTGATTGTTGTTGTGGATGGGTTTACATTGTAGTTTCTGGAACATCCGGTGCATTTCATATTAAACGGTACCGAAAACTGATGTTCCTCAGTATTTGACGTCCTGGGAATGAGAACAGGCTCTCTACTGTATTCACCCACATATACAATATATTAGATCAATTGTTGTCCTAAGTTGTATGATGTATGTTACAAATTTAAAATATGATTTTACTTCAAGCTATAAAAAAATATTTAATTTGCACATCCTCATTTTTGGGGGATTATAGGTGAAAATATATACTGTGTTTGTTCTCACCCATGAGGTTGGCACTGGAGGTCATCAACACATGGGCAGTGGTCTCGGGGACCCTCCTGGTCCCAGGCCAGCATGTCCATCAGCAGGTTGGTGTGGCTCAGACAGAACTCCCCCTTCTCTGGTTTGGGATTACACACTGGAAACAACAGCTCTGGGGGAAGTAGCAGAGAGAAAAACAATGGTCCAAAACTGTCTTTACTTTGCTTGTTATACACAAAGCACAAATCTAAATCCTATATCAGATAGTCAGTTTTCTTCTTCTTGGGCCATGCTTGAAGACTTAAGACAGATTAACATTAACAACAGTCAAACATGGTGGTGGTAGTGTGATGGTCTGGGTCTGCTTTGCTGCTTCAGGACCTGGACGACTTGCCGTAACTGATGGAACCATGAATTCTGCTCTCTACCAGAAAATCCTGAAGGAGAATGTCCGGCCATCAGTTCGTGACCTCAAGTGCAAGCCCACTAGGGTGATCCGAAACACACCAGCAAGTCCATCTCTGAATGGCTTAAAAAAAAGCAAAATTAAGGTTTTGGAGTGACCAAGTCAAAGTCCAGACCATTCACGCTCAAACCCTCCAATGTGGCTGAATTAAGACTATTGTGGAAAGAAGAGTGGGCCAAAATTCCTCCACCGCGATGTAAAAGACTCATTGCCAATTATCGCAAACACTTGATTGCAAGGGTGACACAACCAGTTATTAAGTTTAAGGGGCAATTCATTTTTCACATAGGGCCAGGTAGGTTTGGATAGCTTTTTACCCTTAATAAATGAAACCATCATTTAAGAAGAAGAAGAAGAAGAAGAAGATAGTCCTTTATTAGTCCCACGAGGGGAAATTCAATTTTTTCACTCTGTTGTTAACTTATACACGGTACATGCAGACCTGAACACACACATGCACAAACATGCAACAATGGAGAGATGTCAGAGTGATGGGGCTGCTCCTGACAAGCGCCCCGAGCAGTTGGGGGTTTGGTGCCTTGCTCGGGGGCACCTCGGCAGTACCCAAGAGGTAAACTGGCACCTCTCCAGCTACCAGTTCACACTCAGTTCTTGGTCCATGGCGGGACTTGAACCGGTGACCCTCCGGTTCCCAAGCCAACTCCCTACAGACTGAGCTACTGCCGCCCCCAATAATTAATAACTGCATTTTCTATTTACTTGGATTATCTTTGTCTAACATTAAAATTTGTTTGATGATCTGAGACATTTAAGTGTGACAAATATGCAAAAATATAAGAAATCAGGAAGGGGGCAAATACTTTTTCACAGCACTGTAGCAACAAAAAATATACAAAAATGAGTTATTTAGCTGCTGTTGTGGGTGCAGCTAAATGCTGTTGTGGGCATTCTACAGAAAGCTGCAGTATGCCAAAAACACCTTGCTTTTGTTCACATGCTGCATTCTACATACTACATACTACATTCTGGTCAAATCAGCCCTAACTACTAGTGTAGTATGTAGTTTGGAAAACAGGCATCATTTTTGCTGACCTCCAGTGGTTTAAACTTTCCCCTTGTATTGGGGGTGGAAGCAAAATTAAGTGGGTCACAGTTCACCTAAATTCACTTCATAATCATAATAGTAGCAACAAAACGTACAAGAATATTTTCAAGCATGAGAAGCAAAAGTAGATACAACTGCTGAACAATAATATAAATAATAAATAATGAATGAATTAATGAAAATAATGAATAATATAGTACACTTAGAAGAGAAAATTACATTATGATAAAAGGACACGGTAAATTAAAGCTTACATGAGGGACATGCAGAGACGTATAAGCTGAATTTGTCCTCAAAATAATATACCCTACATTACAGCATGTATTTGTGCTCATACATTATATGTGGAGTATGACAGGTTAAGTAAGTGTGTCTTGTTTTGTGTCAGTCTCTGAGGGTGTCCCTGTTAAAGCTTACCTCGTTGAAAGGCACAGCAGAGGTCCGGCCTGCAGTCACTCTGACCCTGACAGATAGTTCCCTCTGTTCCTTTGGTGGCATTGACTGTACACTGGCCCCACACACACATCTGGTCTGAGCAACACTCCTCATCCTTAGTGCAGGGCTAAGTGGGGACACACATACTGTACGTTCAGAGTATGTAAAGCACACTTGGTCTTTAGCTGCTCACACAGTTAATGTATTTTTGTAGTTTTAGTATTTCAAGTAAAAGACACCATGTGTAACTTTTTAAACATGTACATACTTGTGACATTTGATTTATTAATGATTCTTAACTGTACAGGGTTAACACTTCAGCTAACAATGCTTTTATTACTGTTTGCATTGTGCTGATAATCTATGTCTATATGACTTTATACTGGTGGTCTCTACATTATAATTTTCATTATGCAACAATGAGTCAGATTACTGGCTGTAGGGTTGCTTTGCAGAACAAAGGGAGGTTGCTTCATGGCACAGAGCAGAAAGAGACTGCTGTTTATACTTTCATTTTCACCTTATGAAGTTCTGAAGCAAACAGTTGTCTATAGACATTCACCATATATTTGGAGTCATGTTCCTGGTTGCCTTCTTAAAATCCAATGAGCAACAACTTTCACATTAAACATAGCCATTTGATCCATATTTGAAATACAAACACTCATGAGTTCAGCTTTAACTTAAGCAACACTGAATGAATCCCCACCATATCTGTTGGTATGCAGGGGAGGCACTTGGAGTCCTCAATCTCATACAGGCAGTATTTCAGATCACCACAGTCCTCATCCACCATGCATTCCTGGGTTGACAGATAACAAGAATGACATACAGTATATAGTCAGAAACAGAGCACATAATTAAATTGGGTCAAATAATACTGTAGCGTTCATTTAAATAACTGTTGTCATGTTGTTTCATGTTGTTCTATACCAACAAAAATCTTAGAGAGCATATTTCTCCCATATTAGCTTCTCTACACTGTCTCCCTGTAAAATCTAAAAGATAATTTAAAATCATCCTCCTCATCTATAAAACCCTAAATGGTCAGGCACCATCATATATTAGGGGCTCATGGTACCCTGTTACCCCACTAGAACACCATGCTTCCAGGGTACAGGGTTACCTGAGGGTCTAGAGCAGGGGTGTCAAACTCATTTTAGCTCAGGGAACACATGGAGGAAAAGCTATTCCACAGTGGGCATAGATGTCACTCAAGTGCTTGTGTGTGAGCCTTGTGCACAGCTTTGTTTTGTTGATGCTCATTACAGAGAAAACTTGCTCACAAAGATATGTGGTTCCAAACATGCACAACACTTTTGCAGCAAGGGCTGTCAAGTTGGGGTAACTTGGCAAGAAATACTGATAAAATGCGTCCAAGCCAGCTGTAGCAAATTTGCCCGTCAAATCTGAGTCACACTGCAAGTCTATTGTTTCAAGTTGGATGTTGACAGGCAGATCATAGGCATTCATGGTGGTCGAGCAAAAAACTTTGAAGTCTTTCTCCAGTTCACCAGAAATCTGAAAGCGTTGCTCACGCTCCCACAGTAGTCCCATTATTTTATCTTTGATCCGCTTCATACCTGCGGCATGTTGGGTTGTGCACACATCTTTCAGACAACGAAAGTGAGCAGCATCACCACCCACGAGTTGAGTCTCCCACAATGACAGCTTCAACTTGAATGCACATATAATGCATAATACTGAGTGACTACTTTGTTACACCCTTGCAACATTTTGTTCAAGTTAAGTGCTCTGCTCAGCTCAAATTGAGATGCAATAGGCAGAATGACAAGGCAGCTCCGAGCTGCAGCAACTACAGCAACAGTTTGCCCGCAGTATTGCTATTGCGACATCCAGTGGACACATTTAGAACACCAGTTTCTTTCATTGAAAAAAATGCAGCGAATTTTGCAAAATCATCTTGTGGGCCGGATTAAACCCATTCACAGGCCTGATCTGGTACGCAGGCTGTATGCTTCACACCCCAGGTCGAGAGTTTCTAAAAGTAGAATGGGAGCCAGAGCCTTCAGCTATCAAGCTCAACTTATGTGGAACTAGCTCCCGGTGTCCGTCCAGAGGCAGACACCCTGTCCACATTTAAGAGTAGGTTTAAGACTTTCCTCTTTGATAAGGTTTATAGTTAGGGCTGGCCCAAGGCTGGCTCAGGCTGCCTTGGACCAGCCCCTAGTTCTGATGCTACAGGCCTAAACTGCCAGGGGACTTCCTCTGACACACTGAGCTCCTTTCTCCGTCTTCATCTGGATGCATTCATGTTTCATTCATACGTTACTATTGTTGTTACTGTGCATCTCTGCTTGCTCATGAGGGATCACTTTTTGGATCTCTAGATAAAGATATCCAAACCTCTCTAAATAAATTGTCAAGATAATTATGATTGGATGCTATATAAAAATACATGGAATTGAATTGAGTCTCCATGGAAACTGTCTTTTGGACATTAGTGACATCTGAATTTTACAGTAGGGAAAAATTCAAGAGTTTTTACACCTCTCTCCTCTACACTTGATTGGCAACAATATTTACTGTTCAAATATAAATGGCAGAAGAACAAAAGTGAAGACTGATCTTATGATTGCATTCTATGATGGCTACTACGGGTAAATAAATGAGTATCTTCACCTCCTCTATGATGTGAACTCTCCCTGTATGACTCCCAGTATGACTGTATGACTCACTGCTTGACACTAAACCCAAATATTTAGATCTCTGAAACATGTTCTGCTGTCAAACTTTACTGTAGCTAACTTAGAAATATGTAAATGTGATGTGAAATCATACTTGTTTGATCAGTTATCTGCAGGAGCACCAAATACAGCATGCAACAAAATGGGTAATGAGTACACTGCATATTGCTTATGTAAATAATTGAATGGTTTAAGTAGTATACATCAGGCTGATTTAGTTGGGCTTTTCTTGGAATGCTAAAAAGATTTCTGAGATTGAGTTCAACTTTTTTCCAGTGGTCAGAGGAAACAGTGTCTGCCAAAAACAGCACTGGCTCACCCTTTTTTATAGTCTTTATCTCTGTGTGTGCTGCCTCAAATCAGCATAGAAACAGAGCCAAGTCCCTGAAACCAAGCATTACTGAGACTGGACTGTGTTAAATTCACTAACAGTATCAAGAGCCCGAAAGCAGAATCTGTTTACTACTTCTTTAATGATGTCGAACTGATGCTTATATGAGAGCTTTGTGAACGCTTTGGGATTACTTGGATTTCTGCATAAATTGGTCATGAAATGTGTTCTGATCTTCATCGAACTCACAACAATAGACAAACAGTCTGCTTAAACTAATACCTCACAAAAAATAGATGTTTTCATGTTTTTATTGACCACATGTAAACATTCACGGTGCAGGGTGGAAAATATCACGAAAAAGTTCAGTATTCATTATTTAAGAAAGTGAAAAGACACATAAACTAAAATGTTTCAACCATTATTTCAATAATAATAAAATAAGACTTTAGAGAGAACTGAGACACAGTGGAAGCTACAAGATATGGACCACACAATACCCTGCAATTATCTTAATAAATGTCAGATGACTGCAGATATAAAGGCGTAATTATGAAAAAAGATCTTTGCTTTTTTTGTTCTGTGAATGCAGCTGTGCTTTCGTAAGTGTCATCATGGTTCTGCTTTATGACAGGTCACCTTACAGTACATGAGTGGAGGAAAATGATCTCATGAATCAGACAAACAGAAAATATCTAAAAAATATGACAGTTGTCTGATAATCAACACATAAGAATCTTGTAATCATGAGATACACTGGCTTTGTTTGAATCATGATACTGGTCTTGTGATCATGAGATGTGAGTCATAATTAAGTGTAACTGAATCACTTTTTAACGGCTTAACATAGCTTTTTACTTTTTTAGACATCTGTATAAAGCTGCAAAAGCTTTAGGTGACAGTTTGAAGGTTTGTGTAATCACCTCCTGTGAACATTCCTGCTACTAAAATCTCATTAACATGACAGTACTAACTAGCTACCTACAGACATCTAAAAACAACCATCGGTATCCAAGTTTTAGTCTTTTCATCGTAAAGTCACAGAAATAATGTGTGCTGGGTATTGAAGTACTTAGTCAACTAACTTTACTGTGACTTACTCATGTGTAATTCAAGCATAGAGGGTGGAATTTCAAAACAGTTAGTCATTTTAGAAGAGCAGACTTTATCCAGGCTTTGCAGGCTTCCTCGCTTTCCTGGCATTTTTTCCAGCTGCAAGGTCTATTAACACAACCACTTTCTGTATAACTGCCAGGAAAGCAAAGATTAAAACCACCGCTGTAAAGTAAAATGGCAAAACAGGCAGCAAGCAGCAATAATGACCTCAATCCAAACTGGCCTCCTATTGGCTAAAATTGTGAAAAGTATATGTTAGGTCTGCTTGCTGGATGATTTCACTCTTTATAAAACAAGTTGGGACAATGCAGTCACAGTTTTAGAAAGCACTCTGCCTCTCTGTCTCTTCTTACAGACATGAATATTTACACAACTAATGGAAATATTCGTGTGGAGACAATACATGTGAATGAAGTGTTCTGAATAAGCTGACATACTGTATTGAAACATAAAATAACATATGAGTGGTGATAAAACTTGATAAAGCCTCTATCTGTGTCTCCAAAGGATCGTTCTGAAACATTTGGTCTGAAATTGGGACAGTTGGATTTTGTGTTTCTGTCTGAGTCAGCAGGCTATCAGCTGGACAAACAGGACTAGCATGCTGCATTGCTAAGACCTCACTCTCATGAGAATTCTGTCTTGATCAGCTATTTGGTATAGTTCTATTCATGTCAGCAGAAAACAATGATCTTAAAACAGGCCAGAATACATTAGGCCCACAAGTCTCTAATCATTTACATATACCAGACATGGATAGCAAAAGACTCACATGATCCGCACTGTTCCAGTGGCCAGAAACCTCCACGTGGATGTGTGATAGAGGAATCACTCCTGTTTTATTATTTGTCTCCTATAAATGGCAAAAGGATTGACATGTTTCAGAAAAGGTAAAGATAATAGGTATTCCCACAATCACTTAAATAATAATCAGTCTTTGTGTTCACTATATGGGTATCATAACCCTTCAGCTCATTCCTAAAGTCACTCAATAATGTAAAGGGCATAAACAGAGCTGGTTTTTTCCATTTATGAAAACACAACCTCAAAGAGATGAAAGGGTTTAATGTCAAAAGTTAACCCCTACCTTGTCAGCTCTATCTAGGACCTGAACCACTTCATCTCCATCCGGTGTCATCTCCTTTGTCTCATTGTTGTAGTTAGTGTGTAGTTCCAGTGACACTGAAGATGATTTAGCACTCTCAGTAGTTATCTGTTGTTTGAATACATGTGGAATCCATTCATAAATCGTATATTAAATAAAGCCCATGGCATTTCCATTATGTCCATATCAGATTTCCATATGAGAAGGGGAGTATGAGTCCTCTATAACTGAAGAGTTTGCTGATGCACTGATTGATACTCATCTCCATTTCTTGGATGACATAAAAGGAAAACTTCCCAGTAGTTCACAAATTATCAAAAACAGACAGTGACTACTGAGGCATCAGCACACTTATTAGAGCTGTTGAAGGCCAGTTTCAGGGGAAAAAACAGAGCTCAGGGCTAACTTCCAAGAGTCTCAGCTGGTACCAAAAAGAAACTGGGTGTTCTTAGTCACACAGGGAAAGTCTTTTAATGAATTAACACATCACATCTCATTTTGAGTAGCTTTTATGATGAGGACTATTAGTATTCAGACATGGTGTGGGTCAGACATGGAAACTATGTGTAGTGCTGTAACATGTAGCCAACCTCAGCCTGGAAGTCAACATTATGCTGACTGACGCCAGTTGCTTCCACTAATAGATGTACGATTAGATTGCTATGAATCGTAGGTACATAGCTAGTTATTTGAGCTCTCCGTCACTCTGAAACTGAAATCCACGCTACAACTCTGCATTTGTATGAATGAATAAAAGATGACGCAGACCTGGCCCACAGCCTCCTCCAGTATGTGCTGAGTGTCCTCCATCAGCTCCTCCACCTCTCGGAACATGTCGTTCAGACTGACCGTGCCTCTCTCCAGGGCGTCCCGTAAGACCACTGACTCGCTCCGTGCCGTACCGTAGGTCCCCCACAAGCACAAAGTAAAAGCTACCAACAGCAGCATGGTACCGGACATCTTTTCTTCTCTCTCTGTCTGCCAGTCTACCGAGCAGCCGAGCAGTGTGACGCACGGAGAGCGCACCGCCGCACACAGCTGGATCTGTTTTATTTGGAAAGTCTGAGGAGTGGTGGGGTTATAAATGGGAACGAATCAGGTTTAATGACGTGGTAAAGGTTCAAACTGCATTTCAGAATCAAACGGCTGCTTATGGTGAGCTTCAACGTGCATATTAGAAAGGATGAAAGCTGCTTACAGGGGTTAGAAGACGTGAAGTTCATCTCACTTACAAAACTCAATCATCATACACGCGAGTGGAACTAACAGGAATACACTGAGTTAACATTGCTGCAGTTTCATCATATTGCTGAAACACTATGGAGTCGATAACTTTTACAGATTTGCACAAACAAAAATACCATTGATTGTTATGAAAGGAAGTACAGAATGGCGTTGTAAAGGTTCAAACTATCAAATATCAGAAACTGATATGTTTTTATTTGCAGTTTTTTTCTCAATAGCTTTGGCTCATTTTTCGAAAGTGTCTTAACCTTCTCTAAACTGTAAGAGCAACTGTCACAACTATTTGATGAGACATCTCAACTCTATGACATGTCTGCAGAAGTTAGTAACTCACCCACAACATTTCATTCATGCTTGAAAACCTTGTTATTGTGCCAGTAAACTGGCCAACGCCACCAAAATGAAGACGTATTTTGTCATGGTGTGAGCCCAACTGGTCAAAATGTTTAGATGATTTTTCACCATGGCAGTCAACCCTGGAAATGATTCTTATATGCAAATCTCTGTTCTGTTCTACTTTTTGTTGACATTGACTACTTATTGTATACTACCAGAATGTCAGTGCTGTCCAGCCGAATGCTGTTGTGTATTGTACTGAGCTGTTCAGATTCTCATCTCAACAGTAGGTCAAAGTTTACAGGGAAAAGTCAATACTTTAGGCTACAATACTGTTTACACAGAAACAGGATACGGCCATGTGTGTATACCGAACATGTGTTTGTGTAGCAATGTGTTACATGTACTGTAAAAAGAAAATTCACCTTTAATCTCTCATGTAAATTCAAATATAGTGAACAGAAAAATTGCCATGAAATGGCATCCATGCCAATAAAAAAATATTAATTAATTAATAAACCCTCTAACAATGTTAAAAATTTGTGGTACTTCAGTGAAAATCAACTGATTGTACGCACAGAATATACCACCGCGTCATTGATATATACATGCATGTCTGACAGATTTTGATATTCCATTGATCATTTTTGCATGTGATGATTCAAATGATGAAAGAAGCAAGTCATGCAAGTGGTTGTTGTGTAAATTATAGACAACACTACTGGATCTTCTGCACATGTTCTAAAACTAGCACCATTTGCTTGAGAAACTCTAATCTGTTGCACAACAACTGTTCAGAGATTTGAGCTTGTTGTTTGTAGATGTTAGAATTAGAGGTCGACCAATTAATCGGGCCGATTATTCGACTTTTTTTTTTCATAATCAGCATCGGCCGATGGCCAATAATCGGCTGAGCATATTAAGCCGATTATCAAACAGGCGCATTAGTGCGCAGCCCAGTGTTGTTGCTGTAGAACACGTGATTCCACCCTTGTGTCAGTCAAATTGCCATCCTGCCGGCAAATCAGTGTTGCAACTTAGCACTCACAGGCAGCCTTGTCATGCCGCAGTCCTTCCTAGCTGCAGTAACAACAGCATGTTCATCCCTCTGCGTCCAGACTGCAAATTAGTCACTCATGCACGAAGTCGCCGCTGGCTGGATGTAAATTTTCTTTGTCTTAAATAAATTCATTGTACTAAAATCTGGACTGTATTTCACTCACACAGTCTCAGTCATTAGCTATGCTTACATGGACACAAATAATCGGAATAAAGGCCCAATCAGAATAAAAATGCCTCATGTAAACATGTCAATCGGAAGATTGTGATCCGATATGGCCCAATCGGAAAGAAATTTCATTCAGAGGGAGAGAGGTGGTTTATGCTGATCGTTGTCCCTATCACCGTCCATGTACACATCCATTCGGATCATGTCTTCCTGGTAAAATTATCTCCACTGAGCATGTGTGCGACATCAGCGTGATGCGTTTCCGCAGCACGTCATTGAGGACGTGCAGACAACATGGCGCTTGTTTACAACACAGGCGGAAGTGCAGCTTCTACTTCTACCATTTCCGGAAAATTAGACAACTCTGCACATCCCCAAAGGATTTATTCTGATTAGAGGCTCGGTGCATGTAACTTCAACCAAGGTTCAGATCGGATTAGAGAAATTTGGTGCATGTAAACATAGCTATTTTCTCACCTTGTGAGACCTGCACCTCACCTAAATCAATGAGAGCAAGCATGATACATCTTATCCTGCTACATACATAATATACTGCTCAAAAAAATAAAGAGAACACTTAAACATCACAGTGTAACTCCAAGTCAATCACAATTCTGTAAAATCGACCTGTCCAGTTAGGAAGCAACACTGTGAATCAATTTCACCTGCTGCAGACAGGTGGAAATGAGAGGCAATTAGCAAGATAAAGGAGTGGTTCTGTGGGTGGTGACCACAGACCATTTCTCTGTTCTCATCCTTTCTGGCTGATGTTTTGGTCACTTTTGCATTTTGTCATTGCTCTCACCCCTAGAGGTAGCATGAGGCAGTATTTACAACCCACAAAAGTTGCTCAGGTAGTGCAGCTCATCCAGGATGGTACATCAATGAGAGCTGTGGCAAGAAGGTTTGCTGTGTCTGTCAGTACAGTGTCCAGAGCATGGACGAGACACCAGGAGACAGGCCAGTACACCAGGAGATGTGGAGGGGACTGTAGAAGGGCAACAACTCAGCAGCAGAATCGCTACCTCCTCCTTTGTGCGAGGAGGAACAGGAGGAGCACTGCCAGAGCCCTGCAAAATGACCTCCAGCAGGCCACTAATATGCATGTTTTTGCTCAAGGTGTCAGAAACAGACCCCATAAGGGTGGTATGAGGGCCCCATGTCCACAAGTAGGGCTTGTGCTTCCAGCCCAACACCGTGCAAGGCGACTGGCATTTGCCAAAGAACACCAAGATTGGCAGATTCGCCATTGGTGCCCTGTGCGCTTCACAGATGAGAGCAGGTTCACACTGAGCATGTGACAGACGTGAGTCTGGAGACGCTGTGGAGAACATTCTGCTGCCTGCAACATCTTCCTGCGGTTTGGTGATGGGTCAGTAATGGTGTGGGGAGGCATTTCTTTGGAGGGCCGCACAGCCCTCAATGTGCCAGCCAAAGGTAGCCTGATTGCCATTAGGTACCAGGATGAGATCCTCAGACCCACTGTGAAACCGTATGCTGGTGCAGTGGGCCCTGGGTTCCTTCTGATGCATGACAATGCTCGGCCTCATGTGGCTGAAGTGTGTCAGCAGTTCCTGCATGATGAAGGCGTTGATGGTATGGACTGGCCTGCCCGTTCCCCAGACCTGAATCCAATCGAGCACATCTGGGACATCCTGTCTCGTTACATCCACCAACGCAACGGTGCACCACAGACTGTCCAGGACTGATACTTCAATCCAGGTCTGGGAGGAGATCCCTCAGGAGAACATCATCAGGAGCATGCCGAGGCGTTGTAGGGAGATCATACAGGCACGTGGAGGCCACACGCACACTACTGAGCCTCATTTTGACTTGTCTTGAGGAATTTCTACTCAAGTTGGATCAGCCTGTAATGTGATTTTCCACTTTTATTTTGAATATGATTCCAAATCCAGACCTCTGTGGGATAATAATTGTGATTTACATTGATCATTTTTTTGTTATTTTGTTCTCAATGTATTCCACTATGTAATACACACACACACACACACACACACACACACACACACACACACACACACACACACACAGAATCTTGATATGCCACACCTGTGAGGTGGAAGTCCTCACTAACACAGATTTAAAAAAAATGTGAATGATATTTGGGATAAATAGGCCTTTTTTGTACATATAAAAAGTCTTAGATCTTTGACTTCAGCACATAGAAAATTGGATAAAAAACAAAAGTGGTGCATTCATATGTTTGTTCAGCCTATAGCACAAACCTGTCTCCTGAGTGTCTAGCATAGATTATAGCTTAACTATCTAAGTAACTGGAAACAAAACTTTTTTTCTACCCATTGTAGATCATAAACTCTTTAATATAATAACAATTTAGTGAAATCAGTTTAGAAATGTAGACGTTACAGTGCTTTTTATCCAGAAAAACAGCTACTCCCCATCCAGTAGTATATGGTTACAGGCGAGTCTTGGCAGGTCCAATATGGTGCCCATGTTGACGAATTGCTGCAAGCGTCCAGTGCAGCATCTATAGATATTTCATACTGTATGTCTATGGTTTTAACAAGACACACATTTTCTTTCTTTGCAATGAAGGGTTTCTTTTAATTACAGCTGTTTTACAAAATACATGTCAAAAAAAGATACATGTATGGAATTATGAGTTGTAGAAGGAGTAAGTAAATATATTCTAGAATAGAGATAAAGGGGTCCAGGCAGTAATCAACATTATACTAGTTAGATTTGGTGAGGAAGCATCAAACCTCTGAAAACTGGGCCCAATATTTAGACGACAGCTTGCAGATATCAGTTTCCAAGTTTGGCTGCTGCTGCTGCTGCTAACTGTTGGAGCTTCTGAGGGAGGATGACAGTAGCAAAATGGACCCTGTCCTTCTTCAGTTTCTGTCTCACCGTCTGCGTCAGGCCCAGCTCCATGTACTCCTGCTTCTGCCTGTCATACTGAGGCCAACTGATGACGCCAGCACCATTAGGAGAGCTGAAGAGATATACAGACAAGAAAGCCACAGACATTAGGGCAGTCTATACATACATTTGCTACTGATATAACTTGCTCAGCCATTAGAATGAATCTGTGTTTGCATAAAGCAACTGCCTTACTACCTAGTAACTTGAATAGAATGCCAATTTTGCATATCCTGTGTAACTATTACTTAGTGTTCATTATGTTCATACTATATGTTAATTAAATTGAATCAATTCAATTTTTATTTGAATCTATCTAGTGAATATTTGCTGCTGCAAATGGTAAATTGACTTGCATTTATATAGCGCCTCTCTAGTGTTCCGATCACTCAGAGCTTTACACTACATGTCAGCATTCACACACACATTCATACACTGATAGCAGAGGCTGCCATGCAAGGTGCCAACCTGCCCATCAGGATTTGATCTTAAAATTCATTCCCTTTGGCAAGCTGTTATGACTAGGCAAAACTCTAATTTTAGATATCTCTAATTACATTTTGACTTGTATGATTTAAACTGTTTTTGCCATACATATGTATGGGGTTTCACATTACAGATATCACAATTCAGTTGCGGATGAATTATGACTAGTTGTGATTCCAGTTTGAGATATCTAGAATTAGAGTTTTAACATGGTGTAATGACGACATCTGTAAGTACATCAGAGGGGGCGGGATGAGATGGGAGGTAGAAGCTATTCAAACACTACACAGACTATGTCACTGCACTGCAACGGTATGAGTTTATAAAGTGTGTCTGGAGAAAATAAATCTATAATATGCTGTAAATTTATACCACAACTCTCTAGTGAACAAAGCTCCCATTGGCCACAGATTCCTTGATGAGCCCTTTCTATTTCATGTCATTTTCTAATAATCTGATCCACAGCGGTCCCTGACCACGCGTCTTACAGCCAGCTGCACATAGAGACCTATGTTATGTGTCAAGCTTGGAGGATGGCTTGTTTTGATTAGAGTGAGCTTGTATCTCGTCTACCTCACTCCGGTTAGAAATAGCTGTCGTTTGAGTTTTAACAATGTTTTTCTAACGAGTTATTGATCCGAAAGAGTTGAAACTGTGAATATCTACAAATTTACTGAACTATCCAAGTTAGTAAAAGCTTCTGCTAGCACTGTTCACATGTTGTGATGGGCCGATATCCAGTGGGAAGCCTTGATGAGCAATGTCATGCACAGCAGTTCTGACTAGTCATAGTGATGTTTGAGATATCTGTAACTGTTATTTAGGATAGTCACAACTACAATTACAGATATCTCTAACTATTGTTTTGATATTAATATCTGGAATAAGAATACTGACTAGTCACAATGTAATTGTGGATATGTCGATAGTCAAGCGTAGCTATTAAATGTCAAAACGGCTTTCCATACATTCACACACAAGGACACAGCCTTCGGGTGCAGTTTGCGGTTTGCTGTCTTGCTCAAGAACACTTTGACATGTAGACAGCCTTCAATGAAGCAACCCTTAACAGTCTGCCACTTATCATTTAATAAGATTTCATTTAAAGTGGCAGTCATGGGGCAAAAATTCCATAATAACCTGTCAGCATATTGTAAGTGGCAGTAGTGTTCTGAGGGAAAACTGGACTTTTGCACCCCCTCATGGCCCTGTTTTCAGGCTTTAGAAAATCTAGCCCGTGATGGGAGACTTTGGCCAACCACAGATCATTTCAGAGAGAGAGCATTCTTATTGGCTGTTCTCCGGCTGGTGAGCATTGTTTGGTATTTCTTCAACAGATCTCAACATGGCTGCCGGGTGACAAACTTTCTCATTTTACAGCCAAAGTATTTGAGGAGAGAAATAGGCATTACAGTAACAAAATATTGATTCATATTGATTAATTAGCACTGCCTAGTTTGACCATTTGATAGGAGTTCATGAGTGATTGATAGCTAGCTCTCATAGATGGCAGCTGGACGGCAGACTTCAAATCAACTCTGAAATCTTGTTTGTGAAATCTTGCAGATGCCATTTGGAGCACTGGACAACACAGTGGAACATGTTTTATAAAAAATAACCTTCTGTAATCATATGTTCTCCATTTCTACCCACTGCAGCTTATATAAAAGTGTTGATTAGTGCAGCTTTAATGCTATTGTTGTTTTCAGTGCTTACTCACCCAGTACGGCTAAAACTGCTCCAGTACGACATCATGGTCCTACAAAGTCGTTCATCCTCCTTGGTAATGTTGCCTGAAGATGATACAGGAGAATTTTAATCACAAAATGAAACACTGATACCAATGAACTGTGAACTGCAGTGACTTCATTTCTATTATATTGTAGCCACTTGATCCCGTTCATTACGCCATTTATTCCAGCAAGTCCCAGAAGTTAGACGTGAAGTAGCCATGTATGATATTCATACTACCTAGTCACTGAGAAAAGACTGGAGCCCATAATCTATAGTTTTACAGTATATTAATACCTACCTATGATTTTTATATGTCCATTCCAGAAACATCCACCAAACATGAAGCCGACATCGTCTGCATGATCTGCCTTCACAAAGCTGGGTCTGGTGTGTTTGTGTATCTCAGCGCGATGTACAAACTCATACATGTAAACTGGAGCACCTGCATCTAAATACACCAAGGAGATAAAAGACAAAAGGTACAGTATTTGTTTGGGCTGAGATGAAGGTCACAGATCAGCTACTTGCAGGTAATGATCATTGTTCACTACAAACAAAACATGACAAACGTAAGCATTTAAAGTAAAAAAGACGCTTTGTTTCATCTGTCACGGCAAGCAAACCACCATGTTGCAGTACTTTAGTCTGTGATGTCAGGAGGTCGTTTGGCTTGAGGAAAACAAACAAGGGGACACCAATGTATTGCTCCTGGATGGTAAAACCAAGGGCAATCTGTTTCATAAAGTGATGCTGAAACGGAGATCAGTAACGTTACTGACTGCATTGCTAGAATGCCTTTACTGCCACAGTACAGTTACTGATCTCCGCTTCAGCGTCAGTTTATGAAGTAAACTGTTTTGTCCTTGGTTTTAACATTGTAGAACTCATCTTTATATCCAGGAGCAAAACGACAGTGTCCCCTCTTTTGTTTTCTTCTGTCCTGTGTCTTCCTCTTCTCTACTGTTGTATCTGTGTTACTCAGCTGGGTCGACAGAACTCGACGTCCAGACTAAAATACTCCGACATGTGACGCTCTTGCCACAAAAGCTGTTTCAGCCATTTAGTAAACCAACTTAACTTGGGTGAATGTTTCACTTCCACTTTAAAATGAGATTAAAGGAGAATCAAGTAATTTATAATCAGCAAATTGCACCAACAATGGCAGAATGTCCTCTGACACATGCCTTTAATCGGTTAGTTTAGTGTGACACAAACAAGTCACAGTTGTTTCTATTTATTTACAGGGGTGTCAAGATGCACTCTCTGTGCTGTGTCCCTTCTCACCTGAGTGGTATCCAGCCACCTTGACGACAGGCAGCGTCATCAGCAGGTCTCCCATGATTTCAGTGAATGTGTCTCTGATTTCCTCTGGTGTTTTAGCATCTTTCATGTATTCGTCAACAATGAGGCTGTTGGCAGAGGAGGCCTTGAACAGGGAGAACAGTTGACTGTCAGGTTTCCCACTATTTTTCTATAGCAAATTCTTACTGACAGTAAGGATGACGTCATCTTATCAGCCACTGACCATATATGGTTAAACAGTGGTACAGCTGCAAAACAGGACTGACCCATTGACTTTTTTATTAAAAACTGTGTAAACAGTGTTCAAATCTGGTGTAATATGTGATCAGTGTGTTTGCCTGGTGATGAAGACCTTGTCTGTTAAGATTTTGCAGCATTAAAATTTTAGGCTGAATTTTACTAATAGATTTTCATATTTTGCCTAAATATTAAAATAAATGATTTGAGTATATGTTGTAGAGTTTTCTGTACTCAAGTGGCTGTCTACGGGGAGACATTCACCAAAATTTATACAATATATAATGTATGTATGTATGTATGTATGTATATATATATATATATATATATATATATATATATATATATATATATATATATATATATATATATATATATATATATATATATATATATATATATATATATATATATATATATATATATGTATGTATGTATATACACTGAACAAAAATATCAATGCAACACCTTTTGCTCCCTTTTTGCTTTTAATGTGTTGAAGTCAAACATCTAAGACTTTTTCTTTGTACACAAAAGCCCTATTACTCTCAAATATTGTTCGCAAATTTGTCTAGATGTGCGTCAGTGAACACTTCTTTGCCAAAATAATCCAACCACCTCACAGTTGTGGCATATCAAGATGCTGATTAGACAGCATGATTATTGCACAGGTGTGCCTT
Organism: Pterois miles; assembly: GCA_947000775.1. Lineage (NCBI taxonomy): Eukaryota > Metazoa > Chordata > Actinopteri > Perciformes > Scorpaenidae > Pterois > Pterois miles. The sequence continues at coordinate 1,821,491 of CAMQGK010000516.1, read as the reverse complement.
AGACTGGTCACAATAAAAGTCCACTCTGTCAAAATATGCTGTTTTATCTGAGATATTTACAGTGTTACACACACTGAACAGCAGGGTCAGAAAACCAGTGAGCATCTGGTGTGACCACCAGCAGCCTCACACAGTGCGACACATCTCCCTTGCATAGAGTTGATCATGTTGTTGATTATGGCCTACGGAATGTTGGTCCACTCCTCTTCAATGGCTGTGTGAAGTTATTGGATATTGGCAGGAACTGGAACACGCTATCATATACGCCAATCCAGAGCATCCCAAACATGCTCAATGGGTGTCCGGTGATTATGCAGGCCATGCAAGAACTGGGATGTTTTCAGCTTCCAGGAACTGTGCACAGATCCTTGCAACATGAGGCCATGCATTATTATGCTGTAACATGAAATGATGGCAGTGGATGAATGGCACAACAATGGCCGGCAGGATTTCGTCACGGTATCTCTGTGCATTCAAAATGCCATCAATAAAATACACCTGTGTTTGTTGTACATAACATACGCCTGCTCATACCATAACTCCACCGTCACCATGAGCCACTCAATTCACAACATTGACATAAGCAAACCGCTCACCCACATGATGCCACACTTGTTGTCTGCCATCTGCCCTGTACAGTGAAAACCAGGATTCATTCATGAAGAGAATACCTCTCCAAAGTGACACCAAAAGATGCCACAGAAGGTGAGCATTTGCCAACTCAAATCAGTTACGATGACAAACTGCTGTCAGGTCAAGACCATGGTGAGGATGACAAGCATGCAGCTGAGCTTCCCTTAGATGGTTTCTGCCTGATGTGGAGGTCCTGGGCTGGTTACACATGGTCTTTGTTTGTGAAGCCAGTTGGATGTACTGTCAAATTCTCGGAAGTGTCTTTGGAGACAGCTTATGGTAGAGAAATTAACATTCAATTCATGGGCAACAGCTCTGGTGGACGTTCCCTCAAAACTTGCGACATCGGCAGCATTATGCTGTATGATAAAACAGCACATTTTAGAGACGACTTTTATTGTGACCAGTCTAAGGCACACCTGTGCAAGAATCATGCTTTCTAATCAGCATCTTGATATGCCACACCTGTGAGGTGGATGGATTATCTTGGCAAAGGATGGATTATCTCGGCAAAGGAGAAGTGCTCAGTAACACAGATTTAGACAAATTTGTGTACAATATTTGAGAGAAATAGACCTTTTGTGTACATAGTAAAAGTCTTAGATGTTTGACTTCAGCACATAAAAAATGGGAGCAAAAACAAAAATGTTGCATTTATATTTTTGTTCAGTATATATACATTATACATACATAAATACATATATACAACATTTTTGTTTATATAAATATAAATATAAATATTAAAAAAAACGTCCCTCTCACCCTCTTAGGGTGGTAACCGTGTCCTTCTCAAACTGTCCTCTACCAGAGGCCTGGGAGTTTGAGGGTTCAGCGCAGTATCTTAGCTGTTCCTAGCACTGCGCTCTTCTGGACTGAGGCTTCAGATGTCGTTCCTGGAATCTGCTGGAACCACTCTCCCAGTTTGGGGGTCACCGCCCCGAGTGTTAGCCTTGATCTTCCACATCTGTTCCAGCTGTTCTTTCAACCCTTGATACTTCTCAACCTTTTCGTGCTGCTTCTTCCTGATGTTGGCGTCAGCTGGTATTGCCACATCTATCACCACTGCACTGTTCTGCTCTTTGTCCACCACCACTATGTCCGGTTGGTTAGCCAGCAGCTGTTTGTCAGTCTGGAAGCTGAAGTCCCACAGGATCTTAGCCCTGTTGTTCTCCACCACCTTTGGTGGTATGTCCCATTGGGATTTGGGTAGTTCTAGTCCATATTGGGTGCAGATGTTCCTGTACACTATCTCAGCCACTTGGTTGTGCCTCTCCATGTATGCTGATCCTGCTAGCATCTTACACCCTGCTACTATGTGCTGGACTGTCTCCGGGGCATCTTTAAACAGCCTGCACCTTGGATCAGATCTACTCTGGTAGATTCTGGCCTCTATGGCCCTGGTACTTAGGGCTTGTTCTTGTGCTGCCATGATCAGTGCCTCTGTGCTGTCTGTCAGTCCAGCTTTGTCCAGCCATTGGTAGGTCTTTGTGATATCAGCCATTTCCTCTATCTGGTGGTGGTACATGCCGTGTAGGGGCTTGTCCCTCCATGTGGTCTCCTCAGCTTCCTCACTCTCTTCAGGTTTCTGCTGTCTGAGGTATTCACTGAGCAGTTCGTCTTTGGGGGCCATCTTCCTGATCTACTCTTGGAGTTTCGATGTTTCATCCTGGACAGTGGCTCTGAAGCTCACTAGTCCTCGGCCTCCCTCTTTCCGCTTAGTGTACAGCCTCAGGGTGCTGGACTTGGGGTGAAACCCTCCGTGCATGGTGAGGAGCTTTCTTGTACTTATATCAGTGGCTTCTATCTCCTCCTTTGGCCAGCTTATGATCCCAGCGGGGTACACATGTGCACATGTTGATGGCTCGGACCTTGTTATTACCATTCAGCTGACTTCTCAGGACTTGCCTTACTCTCTGGAGGTATTTGGCTGTGGTTGACTTCCTTGCAGCCTTCTCATGATTTGCATTTGCCTGTGGGATAGCAAGGTATTTGTAGCTGTCTTGGATGTCTCCTATCCTGCCCTCTGGTAGGTCCACCCCCTCAGTTCTGATCATCTTGCCTCTCTTTGATACCATCTGGCCATATTTGTCTTACCCGAATAACATCCCTATGTCATCACTGTAGACTGGTGGTGTGGATCAGTGAGTCGATTTCTTGCTCATTCCTGGCGTACAGCTTGATGTCATCCATTTAGAGCAGGTGGCTGATTGTTGCCCCACTTCGGAAACGGTATCTGTAACCACTCTTTGTGATGATCTGGCTGAGGGGGTTCAGGCCCAAGCAGAACAGCAGTGGTGATAGTGCATCTCCTTGGTATATGCCGCACTTGATGTTAACTCGGGCGATTGGCTTGGAGTTGTTCTCTAGGGTTGTCTTCCACATTCACATTGAGTTCTTGATGAAGGCTCTTAGTGTCCTGTTGATCTTATATAGTTCCAGACATTCCAGTATCCATGTGTGTGGCATTGAGGCGTAGGCTTTCTGGTAGTCAATCCAGGCAGTGCGCAGGTTGGTCTGCCTGTTCTTACAGTCTCTGTGGACTGCTCTGTTAACCAGTAGCTGATGCTTGGCTCTTCTGGTGTAACTGCCAATTCCTTGCTTTGCTTTGCTCATGTATTGAACCATATGTCTACTCATCTTAGCCGCCATGATGCCTGACAGGCTCTGACTGGTTGTTTTCCTCCAGTCTGTGAAATCTTACAGATGCCATGATGTTTTAGGGGCGGCAGTAGCTCAGTCCGTAAGGACTTGGGTTAGGACGCGGAGGTCACCGGTTCAAGTCCCCCATGGACCAAGACCAACTGGTTGCTGGAGAGGTGCCAGTTTACCTCTTGGGCACTGCCGAGGTGCCCCTGAGCAAGGCACCAAACCCCCAACTGCTCTGGGCGCTTGTCAGGAGCAGCCCCCTCACTCTGACATCTCTCCATTGACATTTATATGTACTGTGTGAACAACAGAGTGTAAAACTGAATTTCCCCACTGTGGGACTAATAAAGGAATATCTTTCTTTCTCTTTCTTTCTTAAACCTTGCCTAACCCTACCAGAGCCCCAAGGACCACCATTCTCTTCCTAATCACCCCCCCCCCCCTCCTTTACCCCCCATGCAGTTGTAACCCTTGCCTAACTGTGTGAGAAATGTCAGGTCTTAGTCTTTGTGTTTTGTGTTGTATGCTTTTGTTTTGGCACTTCCTGTTTTATTTTGTATTCAAACATTCCTTCTCGTTTCAGAGCACTTCACTTCCTGCCTACATGTTTCCCGCCTGCACGTTCGAGCACCTTCCTCTGACCTTGTTTCAAGCACCACTCACCTGAGTCTGATTGTCTTCCCCCACGCTGATTGTGTCCACCTGGTCCAGCGTTAATCATTCCCCTCACTAGTATTTAATGTGCGTCCTCCCTTCCCTCTGTGCCAGTTCGTCTTGCTTACTCATGTACAAGCGTCCCAGCGTCTCTGGTGTTTTTGACTTCCCGTGCCTTACAACTTCTGCTTGTATTTTTGACCTAGTCTCTGCCTGCCGATTCGGATTTGTTTGCCAGCAGTTTTTAATTCCTGTGTGCCGACCCTCTGCCTGTATTAGAGATGCTGATTTTTACCTACAACCTGATCTCAGTGAGTTTGCTTTTGAGTCCACGCCTGCCTGTCTATTCAGACGTAACAAACCGTGCCAGAGCCCCAAGGACCACCATTCTTTTCCTAATTAGACCCCCCCTTTTTTCCCCCAGTTTTAACCCTTGCTTAACCTCAACCCCAAACCCTAACCCTAACCCTGAGTCTTGGAGTGGCAGTAGCTCAGTCCGTAGGGACTTGGTTTAGGAATCGGAGGGTCACCGGTTCAAGTCCCAACATGGACCACGACTAACTGGTTGCTGGAGAGGTGCCAGCTTACCTCTTGGGCACTGCTGAGGTGCCCCTGAGCAAGGCACCAAACCCCCAACTGCTCGGGGCGCTTGTCAGGAGCAGCCCCCTCAGTCTGACATCTCTCCATTAATGCAGGTATGTGTACTGTGTGAAATTAACAACAGGAGTGTAAAAACTGAATCCGATTAATAAAGGTTCATCTCATCTTAAAGAATCATGTCACTGCCCCCCTTTGGCTTGGTGCGGGCTCATTACTCCCCCTGGCTGGCCTCATTGCACCCTCACCACAATCCACATCCATGCAAAATAGTTCCCGCCCAGGTAGCAGTGTGCCTGCTCACCGGTCCTCGGCCCGGGTTGTGATCCCTCTTCCCTGTCCGGAGCCGGGCCGCGCCCGGGCCCACCGGGGCAGAGAGCTGTTCCCTCCACTTTCACTTACAGGCATACACGCATTACACACAGACAAATATCGACTTACCTTTCACAACCATTCAAAGATCAGTAGGCCAGTGCAATATAATCATAACCCTGGCCAACCCTAACCCAACCAGTGCCACTGATCCATTCCTCCACATATTACTATAAAACTTGGTGTATCCACGAGACTTGAACCTGGCCAACTGGGCCAGTGCACCACAGATCATTTTGGTACACCAGCTTGAATGATTCACCCATGCCCCTAACAACCACCATACTCAGGGCCCATCCCAACTTCCTCCCTGGAACGCTCAAATACTGGCCTGGTTGCAATACTGCCTTCTTGACCGTCTGAAGAAGCAACACTGTTGTGAAACATCAGGGCTTTTTACTCAGCACACAACCTTACTCTTATCTTTTTACCAGTTTAAATCCTTGTGGTTTTAAGTATTTTTTAAATGTTGTTTTAACTGTTTTTCACTAATGAAGATAGATTTTAATCAATAGTGTAGGGGTCTGCCTGACTGCGGTCAGAGCTGCTCACCCCTCTGCATTCAGACTGAATTAATCATGCATGCACAAAGCCACCGATGGCTGATGTAAATGTCAAATTTTGGGAATCAAACCCTGAATTAAAAAAAAAAAAAAAAAAAAAAGTTACTCCGCCAGAGTGTTCCTTTTGGGTCACTTTTGCTGGTCCCAAGCCTGGATAAAGGAGGAGGGTTGAATTGTGGCCTGTGATGGACTGGCGACCTGTCCAGGGTGAACCCTGCCTTCACCCAATGCCAGCTGGGATCGGCTCCAGCCCCCCCGCAATCCCTAACGGGATAAGCGGTTGACGATGGAAGGATGGATGGTTGAATTGTGGCATTAAAAAAAAAAAAAAAAGGAACTGACAGAAGAAAGTTCATTTGTAGTTATAAATATATTTAGGGAATTGTTTTACTCACTTTTTGTCTTTAGAACTAGTTACTAAATAAATTATTACTAAAATTAATAGTAATCAAATGCAGAGGCAATTTTGGAAAATGATCAAGAGTAGATATATTTATATACCGGTAGTCTTATAATGACAACCGGCCCTTTGAGGGTGGACATAATGCTGATGTGGTCCGGGGTGAAAATGAGCTTGACTCCCTGCCCTACAGCTTCAAACAAACCCCCTCCACCATTATGGGTCTGGACCACAGCCCTACAGCCACTTACCAGAAATACCTGCAGGACATGTTTTGATAGGAATGTGAAGTCTTAGAGTGTTTTTGTTTCTTGTTTCATGTTGCATGTTGCATGTTTACACTTCCTGTTTTATTTTGTAGTTAACTTCTCCTCTCGTTTCAGAGCACCTCACTTCCTGCCCTGCATGCTTCCCACCTTCACGGTTGAGCATCTCCTCCTGACCTAGTTTTCCACACCATTCACCTGCGTCTGAGCATCTTCCCCCGCCCTGATTGTGTCCACCTGTGCATAGTCATTCACTTCCCTCACTAGTATTTAATGTGTGCTCCCCGTCCCTCCTGTGCCAGTTCGTCTTGCTTTCTTCGTGACCAAGCGTACCAGCATTCTCTAGTGTATTGACCTCTCGTGTTTTTGACCAGTTGCCTGATTTTTGACTCTGCCTTTCGCCTGCTGTTTTGGATTTGTCTCAGCTGTCTAACTTATTGTGTACTGACCTGTTTTGCCCATTAAACACCGTGTTTCTGGTAAGCCCTGTCTTGAGTCTGCATTTGAGTCCAGTCTGTATTCCTGTGCCTGACAGAACGAACTGGCCAGATATGGACTCAGCGGACTCGGAGCAGGTTCGAAACGCGATTATCGCACAAGATAAAAGGCTCCATCAGCACGAGGAGCAGCTTACTGCCGTCTGTCAGGGGGTTAAGCATTTAACTGAACACCAGGATAACTTTCGTGCAGCCATTGGTGAGCAAGTAAACCAGCTCGGTACACAAATGCAGACACTCCTGAACTTACTTGAGATGAGTCCACCTCCCGGTGCAGAAGCGTTTCCCACGCCGGTGCATGCAGCCAGCTTCCAGGGGCTCCTAGCCCACCTCCGATGACGACTCCGTGTCTGGTTCCGTCTGGTTCTCCTCATCTCGCCAAGCCGGAGCGCTTCTCTGGAGACTCTGAGAATTGCCGTGCCTTCCTGGTCCAGTGCGGTCTCCACTTTGAGCTGCAGGCTGCTCAGTTTCCATCCGAGCGGGCGAAGGTGGCTTTCATTATCACACACCTCTCTGGCAGAGCTGAAGCCTGGGCCACGGCGGAATGGGCGCGCAACTCGCCGGTATGTTCCTCATTGACATTATTTACCGAGACACTAAGTAAAGTATTTGATCATACTACTCCAGGAAGAGAGGCCGCTCGAGCGCTGGTGGGGCTACGCCAAGGCAAGAGACGGTTAGCAGACTACGCCATCGAGTTCCGCACCCTGGCAGCAGATCGCAGATGGAACAACGCCTCCCTCATGGACCCTTTGTGCGCAGACTCTCGGACCCGATCAAGGACCAGCTGGCTCCGCTGGATCTTCCCTAGGATCCCGACGCCGTAATTGCCCTTGCGATCCGAATTGACAACAGACTCTGGGAGAGAGAAAACGAAAAGAAGAAGGCTACAGTTCCGCCGCCGAACCCGATGAGGCAGTACACTCCACAGCAGCTGACATGGAGAGCTCCACTTCCGCCTACGTCAGAGGTCACTCCTGCTGCCCCTAGTGTCTCAGGGGAGCCCATGCAACTGGGAAGACCCGCGTGTCGCCAGAGGAACGCCAGCACCGCCTTCAGGAAGGATTGTGCATCTACTGCAGTCAGTCGGGACACTTCCTCCTGTCGTGTCCAGCAAAAGGGAGGGCTCATCAGTGAAGGAGAGGGCACTGGTGAGCCAAACATCTCTCAATACATCCTCTCCTCAGTACAGCTCTCCTCCTCCGACCGTGTCCTGACCCAGTTAGCCCTTGTGGACTCCGGTTCCGATGAAAATTTCATCGATGAATGTCTCGTCGAGAAGCTGGGTTTCAGGAAGGTTCCTCTGTCTACACCTCTCGAAGCAAGCGCCTTGGACGGCCGCCTCCTGTGTCGGGTAACGCACCGCTCACAACCTCTGCAGATGAACATTGCTGGTAATCATTCTGAGACTATCTGTTTTCATATATTTGACTCCTCGGTGCATCCTTTGATTTTGGGGCTCCCCTGGCTTCAGACACACAATCCCCACATAAACTGGTCCACGGGGGAAGTGCTGAAGTGGGGAGAGAAATGTGTACTAACCTGTTGCCCATCTGTTCCCTCTCCTGAACTGGCTAAGAGCGCTGCAGCGCCCCCAGAGGTCGTGGAGGGGACAACATCAAAACTGGCCCCTTCCAAGGAGCCTATGCCTCCCAACCTGGTGGGCGTTCCGGCACATTACCATGATCTGCGGGACGTTTTCAATAAAGCCTGTGCCACATCCCTGCCTCCACATCGGTCCTACGACTGGAATCAACCTACTTCCGGGTTCCTCTCCGCCTAGGGGAAGACTTTATTCTCTTTCAGCACCGGAACAGGAGGCGATGAGAGAATATATTGAGTCCTCGCTGGCAGCGGGGATCATTCGCCCGTCTTCGTCCCCAGCAGGGATGGGGTTCTTCTTCGTTGAGAAGAAGGACAAGTCGCTGCGCCCCTGTATTGACTACCGGGGACTCAATGGCATCACTGTCAAAAACAGGTACTCTCTCCCTCTTATCTCATCAGCGTTTGAACTGTTAAAGGGCTCCAAGATTTTCACCAAGCTTGACCTTAGAAACGCTTATCATTTGGTGAGAATTAAGGAGGGGGACGAGTGGAAAACTGCTTTCAACACTCCGGATGGACATTATGAGTATCTTGTAATGCCTTTTGGTTTAACCAATGCTCCTGCAGTGTTTAAATCTCTGGTAAGTGATGTGCTTTGTGACATGCTGAATAATTTTTTCTTTGTGTATCTTGATGATATTCTCATTTTCTCTCTGGATGAGCAGACTCATTAAACACATTCGCCAAGTTCTGCAGAGACTTCTGGCACATCAACTGTTTGTAAAAGCTGAAAAATGCGAGGTCCATGTCTCCACCGTCTCCTTCTTGGGATTTGTGGTTATGCCCGACAGCATCCAGATGGACCCAGACAAGGTTAGTGCTGTAGCAGGATGGCCGACACGAACGCCCGCAAAGATGTGCAGAAATTCCTAGGTTTTGCCAACTTTTACAGACACTTTATTAGGGGTTTCAGTTCGATCGCCGCACCACTACATGCACTAACCTCCCCTAAATGCAAATTTGTCTGGTCCTCTGAAGCTGAGAAGGCTATGGGGGCGGCAGTAGCTCAGTCTGTAGGGAGTTGGCTTGGGAACCGGAGGGTCACCGGTTCAAGTCCCGACATGGACCAAAAACTGAGTGTGAACTGGTAGCTGGAGAGGTGCCAGTTTACCTCTTGGGCACTGCCGAGGTGCCCCTGAGCAAGGCACCAAACCCCCAAACTGCTCGGGGCGCTTGTCTGGAGCAGCCCCCTCACTCTGACACCTCTCCATTAATGCATTTATGTGTGTTTCAGGTCTGCATGTACCATGTATGAGTTAAACAGAGTGTAGATTGAATTTCCCCATTGTGGGACTAATAAAGGTCCTTCTTCTTCTTCTTTAATCAGTTAAAAATCAGCTTTTGTTCCGCCCCCATATTAACTCTCCCAGTGCTTTACACTTCCTGTTTTATTTTGTAGTTAACTTCTCCTCTCGTTTCAGAGCTCCTCACTTCCTGCCCTGCATACTTCCCACCTTCACGGTTGAGCACCTCCTCCTGACCTAGTTTTCCACACCATTCACCTGCGTCTGAGCATCTTCCCCCGCCCTGATTGTGTCCACCTGTGCATAGTCATTCACTCCCCTCACTAGTATTTAATGCGTGCTCCCCGTCCCTCCTGTGCCAGTTCGTCTTGCTTTCTTCGTGACCAAGCGTACCAGCATTCTCTAGTGTATTGACCTCTCGTGTTTTTGACAGACAGCCTGTACACCAATATAGAAACAGAATCCAGACTCAAAGCCATAATATCCACCTTCCGTAAATACCCGAACAAAAAAAGACCTGACCAAGCCCTAATCCAACTCCTCAAGACCTGCATCAATAATGACTTTACCTTTAACCACTGCCACTTCCTCCAGGTCCACGGAACAGCCATGGGTCAATGATTTGCACCATCCTATGCTAATATTTACATGAGCGAATGGGAGCAGGAAGCCCTTAAAAAATGCACCTACAAACCCCTCGTCTACCTCCGTTATCTCGTCGACATCTTTGGCACCACAATCCAATACTATTCCGCAACTTTGTCGACACTCTCAACAGCCATCATCCATCTATCAAAGTCAAACACACCATAGACTCATACCAGGTCCTTGATACTACAGTTTTCTCCCAACCAGCTAATATCACACAAAAAATAGCTGTACCAAGGTTGACTTCAAAACTACAGACACACATGCACTACTACATAAAAGCAGCTATCACCTGAAACATACATTTAAGAGTACTTTGAAGAGTTGATGAATGAGGAAAATGAGAGAGAACGAAGAGTAGAAGAGGGGACTGTTGTGGACCAGGAAGTAGCAAAGATTAGTAAGGATGAAGTGAGGAGGGCATTGAAGAGGATGAAGAGTGGAAAGGCACTCGGCCCTGATGATATACCTGTGGAGGTATGGAAGTGTCTATGAGAGGTGGCAGTAGAGTTTTGACTGGCGTGTTCAACAGGATCTTAGATAGTGAGAAGATGCCTGAGGAATGGAGGAGAAGTGTGCTGGTGCACATTTTTAAAAACAAGGGAGATGTGCAGAGTTGTAGTAACTACAGAGGAATAAAGCTGATGAGCCATACAATGATGTTATGGAAAGAGTAGTTGAAGCTAGACTAAGGATAGAAGTGAGCATTTGTGAGCAGCAGTATGGTTTCATGCCAAAAAAGAGTACTACAGATGTAGTATTTGCTTTGGGTTGATAGAGAAATACAGAGAAGGTCAGAGAGAGCTGCATTGTGTCTTTGTAGACCTGGAGAAAGCTGATGACAGGGTGTCCAAAGAGGAACTGTGGTATTGTATGTTAGAGTGGTGCAGGACATGTATGAGGACTGTAAGACAGTGGTGAGGTGTGCTGTAGGTGTGACAGAGGAGTTCAAGGTGGAGGTGGGACTGCATCAGGGATCAGCTCTGAGCCCCTTCTTGTTCGCTATGGTGATGGACAGGCTGGCAGACGAGGTTAGACAGGAATCTCCATGGACTATGATGTTTGCAGATGACATTGTGATCTGCAGTGAGAGCAAGGAACAGGTGGAGGAGAAGCTAGAAAGGTGGAGGTTTGTCCTGGAAAGGAGAGCAATGAAGGTTACTGTAGCAAGACGGCGTACATGTGTGTGAATGAGAGGGACCCGAGTGGAAGAGTGAGGTTACAGGGTGGAGAGATAAAGAAGGTGGAGGATTTTAAGTACTTAGGGTCAACGGTCCAGAGAAATGGAGAGTGTGGAAAAGAGGTGAAGAAGCGTGTACAGGCAAGCTGGAACAGGTGGAGAAAAGTGTCAGGTTTCAGCTAAAATGAAAGGAAAGGTGTACAAAACTGTGGTGAGACCAGCGATGTTGTTTGGTTTAGAGACAGTGTCACTGAGGAAAAGACAGGAGGCAGAGCTGGAGGTAGCAGAGATGAAGATTCTGAGCTTCTCTTTGGGAGTGACCAGGATGGATAGGATCAGGAATGAGTCCATCAGAGGGACAGCACATGTTAAAGGTTTTGGAGATAAAGTCAGAGAGGCCAGGCTGAGATGGTTTGGACATGTCCAGAGGAGAGATGGTGAATATATTGGTAGAAGGATGCTGAGTTTTGAACTGCCAGACAGGAGGCCTAGAGGAAGACCAAAGAGGAGGTTTATGGATCTAGTGAAAGAAGATATGAAGGTAGTTGGTGTGAGAGAAGAGGATACAGAAGACAGGATTAGATGGAGGCAACTGATTCGCTGTGGCGACCCCTGAAGGGAAAAGCTGAAAGGAGAAGAAGAAGATTAAATCACAAATCATCCGCTTTCACTGCATCTCATCCCATCTCATCTGTCTGACTTCCACCATTCCACATCTATACTGTTTAAGAGCCTTCTTCAAAGGTGCTACTCTAAGCATTTTATCCAGACCGTCAAAAACAACACCCTGGCTTCTCTTGCTCCCACTCACTCCACCACACATTCCATTCCATCCCGGGTCCCCAGACCTCCCAATGAAGTACTACTTTTCCAACCACATCAGAATTCCCCCACCACAAACCCCTGATATCTCATCCCTTTCATCTCTACTTTTTCCCACAGGATCACCACACTCCACCATGCCATAAAAAAATAACTTCAACAACGGCCAGACACAACATCCGGTACTACATCATCACAGGACCATCTCAGCCTGTCGTAAAACCAAAAATCTGAAAGACATCTTAGTACGCTCCAAATTCACTGACCATAATTCCCGGCTCCATACACCACACACCAAACCCAAACAGAATATTCAGCCATAACCCCTATAGCCTTCCCAACACTCGGAACACTTATGCTCCACAGCGCATTTTTTCACATGCACCCTTTGTAATAAACACTATGTCGGAGAATGTTTTTGTCCACAACAATAGGGAAGGCAAGCACACCACACCCGTAGTCCTCCATTTTCAACAACACCCTTTCTGTAACCTTATCTTATTCAGCCTAGAGGCCAATGACCAATGGACTGGTGGGCAGAGGAAAACAGCCAAAAGAATTTGGATCCTCAAGCTTCACATAACCGCACCACAAGGCCTTAACACCGAATAATGCCTCTCTTCCCCATCCCCCCCCCAAAAAACCCCACCCTCTATCCCAATCCCAAAATCTCAACCCCAACCCCTTCCTATCCCTGACCCCCCCTTTACCTTTACCCTGACCCTGACACAACCCTCACGCAACCCTAAGCCTAACCCCAACCCTAACCCTAACCCATCCTAACCCTACATCTGATAAACCCCACCCTAACCCTAATCCTCCTAAACCCCATCCTAACACAACCCTAAACCCTAAACCCTAACTCTGACCCTCTAACCCAACCCTAATCCCTAACCCTGTTCAGGACCCTAACCTTCACTCAACCGTTAACCCCAGCCCTAACCCTAACCCTAATCCTAACCAACCCTAGCCCCTAACCCCAACCCCCTAACCCAAACCCGCCCCTACCCAGACCCCACCCTGACCGTCGCCCTCACCCTAACCCCTAACCCTAACCCTACCCTAACCCTAACCCTAACCCTACCCTAACCCTTACCCTTACTACCCTGACCCTAACCCGCCCCTCCCAGCTCAGACCCCATCTTGACCCTTACCCTGACCCCAACACAACTCAGTCCAGGACCCTCCCTCTAACCCTAACCCCTCCTCACCCAACATTCCTAATCCCCCCCCCCCCATCTTGCATCTGCCTTATATTTGTTGTAATTATATCTTTTTTAATTTTATTAATGAATTAATTAATAATTAATTATTATCTTTTTATCTATTCAAAGATTTTATTGCATGTCACTATCTGGGGCCCCTGCATGTGGCTCCTGGTTTAAACTCCTATTTTATACATTCTCTTATTTATTTCTATATTTTTATATCCTTTTATACCTATTTATTTTGGATTATGATTTTATCCTCTTATTGGGTCCCTGCATAAGACCCTTTTAGCATTTATATTTATATTTATATTTATATTTATTCTTCGTCCTGATTTATGTGTTCTTGTTGCAGTATGAATTTCCCTCCGGGGATAAATAAAGGTTCATCTTATCTTCTTATCTTATCTTATGTGTGTCTTGTTTGTCTCCCCCACACTTTTATGTCTCCCCGGATAACACCCCTGCTCACTGGTCCCCAGCCGGGGTCCTGGTCCTTGTTCTCTGTCCGGGCCGGGACCCATACCCGGGCCCACCGTGGCGGAGAGCTGCTTTCTCCCCTTTCCCCGACAGCCACACAGCCGCCACACCCAGACCACTATCCACCTACCCGGCACAACTACTCACGGATCAGTAGGTCAGTGCAAAAAAAACGGAACCCGAAACACCTAACCCCAACCCTAACCCAACCCTAACCCTTAACCCCAACCCTAACCCATCCTTATCTCACATATCGTAAACCCCACCCTAACCCTAACCCCAACCCTAACCCAACCCTAACCCTTAACCCCAACCCTAACCCATCCTTATCTCACATATCGTAAACCCCACCCTAACCCTAACCCCTAATCCTAACCCCCCCCTAGCCAATCTTTACCCCATCCTAACCCTAACCCGACCCTTGCCCTAACCCTAACCCTCCTAAACCCCCCCATCGTAACCCCAACCCTAACCCTCACACTTATCCTAACTCCACCCTAACTCAACCCTAACCCTAACCCTGACTTAAACTTAATCCCAACCCCTAACCCTAACCCTCACCCTAACCCACCCCAACCGTAACCTGACCATCACCCATACACCCACCTAGGACAAGACCCCTTCAGCGCCGTTATCTGGGCTACACCAGAGAGAGGGACTGCAAAATATAAAAAAAAAAACTCCAGCGGTTTGTTTTGTTATTGAGTACTTCTTTTCTTCTCTCCTCTTACCCTCTGCATTTTGTTTCCTTTCATTTCTCCATTTTTAAGTATCTCTTTCAGTGTTGATCTGTATCATATATAGGTGTGTGTGTGTGACATATTTCACTATATGTAATATATTTAATACTATCTTTATATGTTTTGTTTTACATCTTTTTTATGTGTTTGATTTAATTTAATTTCATGGGATCTTTATCTATTTATATTTTACTATCCACCCATTGGTTAGTTTGATTTGAGCTGTTGCCTCCCATTTCACCTTCAGGCCTACACACATTACACACAGACAAACATCGACTTACCTTTCACAACCATTCAAAGATCAGTAACCCCCTAAACCTAACCCGACCTGGGCCCCACTGGAGAGAAGAGTTACAGAACATTAAAAAACTCCAACAGTCTGTTTAGAGGAAAAGAAACACACACACAATAAGTGTGTTTCTTTTCTTCTCTCCCCCATCCAGGCTCCCTTACATCCTCCCATAACCCACGCGTAAAATTCACTCCTTCAGCCTCACTTTTATGTGTCCACTCTCCCCTCTCTGACTCTCTTTCCTTTTCTATCCTACCCCTAATCCTAATTATATATTTATTTATTTACATTTAAACTGTCAAATAAAAAATGTAAACATGTAAAAACCAACGCTCTAGCTAACTAAAAACAGGCAATCATTATCATCAACATGCAGCAACAGCTACCATGGAGCTCACCCCTGTAGGATTGAACATGTTCACCACTGCCAGCACAGCCTCTCGGTTCATGCCATTCTCCCAGCCAGGAGGGGCAAAGCTCTGTGATCAACAGGAAATAATGCTTCAGAATCAGTTCAAGATGAATCAGATCAATGCTCCAAGATAAAGACGATCAGCATAGTTCCTCTCAGATTATCTGAATATTGAGTGACACTGACAGAAATCATAGGAGTACTGGAATTGTCACAGAGAGCTGGGTAAAATATATTATGAAAGCCTTGAGAACTATGTGACCTGAGGCAGGATCCATCCAAACTCATGATTGGTTATTCCCATCATCACTGGAACCTTCAACACTTCTTTCCTCTTGAGAAGCTCATCTGCTGTGTCAGTCAGAAACACACCGTCCACCACGGCTCCCAGGTAAAGTTTCATCTAAACACAACACAGAACTTATTGCTTTTGAGCATCAATACAACTTTATGGATGATGAAGGTTAACCAAACTTTCAATGGGTGTTTACAAGCCAAGGGTGTTCACAGGCTGCCATCTGGTGGCCAAAGTTAGACTTAAAATTTTCATCTAAAATTAAAATCTTTTGGGTGAGATTTCTATAAGTTTGGTCACCAGCACCATATGATATTCACAGCTGGTTTCTTTTTAGGTGGATTACAGTAATGCACTATTTTAAAATGTTAAATTAATCCAGCGCTCTTCTATCTGGAAACACAAATAAACTTTGTAAATTTAGACCATTCTCTGGCTAGATTTGGAATCCTAACTTGAATTACACTGTAACGGCAAAAGGATCCAGGAAATGCAATGAAACACGCAATCAAATTAACCCCCTGCCTGTGATTCCGACTGATTTCACAGTCTTTCAGAGTGTCTTGCAGATTCAGTTTGATGAGTGAGATGAGTGAGAGTATTATATTCAATACTATATAAATTGGGTATCACTGGAAAGATGAGACTCTGGTGGATCCAATGAACCCAACTGTATTCGTGAGATGATGTTAGTCCCCATAGCAGACATTTCATTGTAGTGAGACCATTTTTTTTTTTTTTTACTTCGACCCCACTCAATAAAACGATCTGTGGATAATTACATATGAAATGGAAATCGTGTATTTTGATCATAATGTTCTAAACCTTTTACAAGACATTTGAATGAATGAATTAATGAATTAAAATGTCTTGTAAAAGTGTATAAAGGTTTAGAACATTATGATCAAAATACACGATTTCCATTCCATATGCCATAATTCATTCATTCATTCATTCACTCTATTTATTTCTAATTTATGACTAGAACTTGACCAGTGCTGAGCTACATCTCAAATTAATCTCCAGGTTCTCCCAGCTTTGATGATGTACACCACTTCTATGTAACATCTACTGCTGAGCTGCTCTTTCCCCCATAAGACCTCCTGTACCCCCCCCCCCAAAAAAAAAGACAGAAAAAAGTCTGTTGTGGGTCTCAGTGGTTAAACACACCTTCACCTGCTTGCATGCCTTCACAAGACCATTTACCTTTTTAGTTGCATCAACTAGCTCATCTTTACTTTTTCCCCTCATACAAAGTATCAGTTCCTCTGTGCTGATGCGGTCACATCCAGTAAGGTTGGCAACAATCTAGGTATAAGGAAGAGATTTACAAACATGATAAATGCATTGAATAAATGTATCCAGAAACAACAATTCTCTATAAAACGGTAAAACTCTAATCTATTTTACTCTGGTAGACATTTAAGATTTATTCAAGTGTGCCGTTAGTATACTTCTCGAACCTCTTCTTCTTCTTAAACTTAAATGAAAAGAAGATAATTTGGCTTATACTGTTTATACTGCTTATACTTATATTTGGCTTATACTGACAATTATACAGAAAGTCTAAGTATACTTGGTTTATACTTGGTTTTAGAGGTATACTTAAGAAAAGTATAGTTGAGAATTCGTGCCTTATGTGCTTACAGAAAGGTCAACTTGACTTGTAGTCGTGCTTTTTGATATAAATATTATAATAATAATAATAAATAATAAATAATAATTATAAACGTATGTTGTGTCATAAATCTACGTCAATTCATAAAGAATTTTCTGTATTTTTGGATTCTCTTCACCATGGACACATGTGAGAAAAAACATATTATTTATTTTTTATCATCACAAAACATCAAGTTAAAAATCAAAAAGAGCAAGTCTCTTTATGTAACACATCAATCATTAGCTAAGTACTATAAGTTAAAGTATATAAACTTACTTATGTACTTTTATAAACTAAAATGTGGGCTACAAGTATATACATATATACAGTACGTACACATATATAAATACACTTGTTGTAAAAAAAAAAAACTATTAAAATAGTATTTTACTGAGAGTACATTATAGTGTACTTTCATGAACTAAACAATTTACCTATTCACTTGTACTATAGTCCATAGTATTGTTGCAGTACAACAGATGTAAAATAGTTGTTTACTTACAGTGTACTATTGTTATACTTAAAAGTTAACTTAAATGTATAATTTCATAAACTAAAATGTGGACCAATTTAGTCCCAAAAAGCTTTGAAGTAGTACACTTACAAGTTTATTATTAGTACATTGATATTAGTATATTTACTACATAAAGTATACTTGGGGGAACTTGAATATGCTTTAAGTAGCAGACTTTGTAAATGTATGTTTTGATATGAATTTACTTCATTTCATCAAGAATTCAGACTTCATAATAATGACTTACACTAAAACGTGTTGTACTATGTCACATGGGAATCGACTCAGTTTACATTGCATACAGTACCTTGGCATGACCCAAAGGATGTCTTGTAGTGTAGGTCCCAAGTGTTGCTACTCCGCTTTGAAAAATTGCCCTCTGAAACAGTCCTTTTGCTTGTGGAGACAGTGTCTGTTCATAAGGAATGAAACATATGCATGGACATGATAAATAATAAATTTAAGATGCACTCAGCACTGACATGTCAACAATATATAGATGTAACTAAGAAGTTTTCATGTTGTCTTCCGGTGATTACTTTTCTTTACCAGTATCGATGCACTGATGCCTCCTGCAGATTCTCCAGCGACTGTCACAGTTTGTGGATCACCGCCAACAGCCTCAATATTCTCCTGTACCCATCTCAGGGCTGCTAGCTGATCCAAGAAACCCCAGTTTCCCTGAGCATGCTCGTCTCCAGTGCTTTGGAATAGGAAAAGTCAAGAAACTTGCTTTGGATAAGAATCGTTTCAGTAAGTCTGGAAAAAGAGTCGCTGTCACATTGTGAATTTTATTTTTTTATTTGAGACCAGGCAGAAATGTGATGAGTACCACAATTCCTTACCTCAGAAATCCCAGAATGCCAAGGCGATATTGAATAATAACCATCACCATGTTTTCATAAGCAGCTAATGGCGCACCATCATACTGAGAAGCTGCACCCATTGCCAGACCTCCTCCATGGATCCACACCATCACCTAACACACAAGACAGGAGCCTACTCTTCTCAGCTGACCTCTCCACACAGAAAAAGACAACCATCTCTAATGTATCGCCTACACAGTGATGCATTACAAACTAATTTCACAGGCTCATTATAGAATGAGATCAGTAGTTTTGTTTATGAAACTCTACTGTTTAGAGTCACTTGGAGTGTGTCCATAAAACATGTGTGTTCTATGTGATTGCATAAGCTTCACTGTAGCTGGTGCAGGATGTGGACATTAAAAGTAGTTGAAGTGTAAACACTGTAAGCAGTTGAAATGTACAAACCTGAAGCAATTTAAATGTTAACTAATTAACTATTTAATTAAATTAAATGTATGTTGAAATGAATAGTTGAAAGATTTTGAACTCTCAGTTGAAGAGCAAGATTATAAAGACACTGAACTGTTAAAGAATAAGCGATGAAAGCAGTTGAGACTTCTAGTTGACTAGAAAGCACTGACAGTAGGTGAAGTATCATTTGCATGCTTATTTTACTGTAATTACTTTAAAGTATACTCTCAGTATGAGCCAAGTATACTTTTGTACATAAGTACATAATAGCAAACTGAAAGTATACTCTCTTATTTATCTATTTTAAATAATAATAATAATAATAATAATAATAATAATAACAATAAATAATTTTATTTACTATACTTTTTTTTTTTTTACTTAAGTAAAGTATAGTTACATGCTACCAATAGCACCCTTGAATAATCATCTTTTTGGTAAGGGTATCAAAGTGCTGAAAATGGTCTAAATTTCAGTTGGTGTAGGAGCTAATAGCAATTAAAGTGTTTGTCAGTTCAAGGATATGTCTTAATTTGAACAATAAACAGAAGCAACACAATCTTTACACCAACAAAGCAAGTTAACGAGCTAGCCAAGCTGAAATAACCAACTACCATCTATCAGCTCTGTGTTGTTGAAGACATGTGAATGGTTAAAATCAAACAGCTCTGTTTGAACAAGTTAATGAGCAGCCAACACATCTGACATTACTCAATGGACTGTTCTATACTCAGCATAAAGACAAGAGGTGAACAAAATAACATGAATGTCTTAGAATTCAGTCCACTGCAACAACATCATGAGTTACTTTCTCCCTTTGGAAGTTTTTGCACGGCTGTTTTACTTGATTGCATTTACACTGTAAGGAGATTATTTTGTCTCCACCACAATATACATGATGTCTGTTTAACCCACCGGCAGTTTGTCTCCCTTTGTTGCCTCAGCTGGAGTGTATACATTCAGATACAGACAGTCCTCTGAAAGCTCTGGTGGGGTGTATTGCATTGACATGGTCCTAGAAACATTTACAATTATTTCTGGATCCTGGATACACCTGAAATAGAAAGAGAATGAGAGTACTGTGTGTCTTCCAGAGAAAAAAAAAAAAACAGTTCCTCAAATATTGTCATAGTCTTTGCCCTTTGGTGCTTCAGCAGTCACCTAGTCTTACATGGGAGGCTGGCGGGTGCAATCTCTCTCCCCCTCCCAGGGCTCTGCATCCTGTGGAGCAGCCAAGCGGAGGGGCCCCACAGGAGGCCGGGCAAAGGGGATTCCCAGGTATTGCTTCACCTTCCTCTCTGTGCCTTTCACCATAATGTATCCCCCTCTAATTCGACCATTTTTCAGAGAGACCACAGGGTCAACGCTCCCTGCTGAAGATACAAGTTTGTGTTCAGTGTGTTAAAGGACCATAGCAGGCAAAAAAAAAATGGTTACTTTACCATACATTTTACATTACTGCCAGCCTTTTCCCAACCCTTACAAAAAAGCAGTATACATTTTATTTTATGTCATATACGTAAGTAAAGTTCAAGTATATTTCGCCAAAGTATACTTTATATATACTAATATCAATGTAATAGTAGTATACTTGTAAGTATACAAACTCAATACTTACTGGGACTAAACTGAACCATGTTTTAGTTCATAAAAGTATACTTTTAAGAGTACTGTATTTTAAGTGTAAGAACAGTAAACTTTGAGTACACAACCAGTTTACGTCAAAGTTGCATTTTGTACTGCAAATATACCATGATAGGTATACTGTTAAAGCGTTAAATAGTTTAATAGTTACATACTTGTAGCCCACTTTTTAGTTTATGAAAGTACACTTTAAAGTACTCTGAGTTTAGTAGTTTATATACTGTAGGTGTACTTGTATATACTTGTAGCTAGTGATGGACTGCTGACACGTGAAGCTCCGATGCATGAGCTCATAAAGCAGATGTATCGAAGCACATTGCCGAAGTGTGGCTTGGTCACGTGACTTGTGATATTCAACACACTTGAGTGACGTATGAAGTAACTGAGTGCTTCAAATCACCTGATTGGTTTGGTTTGTCATGTGAGTCACTTGACGGATTCGAATGTGCTCTGAGATTGGAGTCCCATTTTTTTCGCAGAGTAGGCTGTTTTTAAATGTCCCATACCACAACAAGGGAAGATCTATTTGGGGTTACATACTGATATTCCAAATTAGGATCATGGTTTTCAATAATTATTGTCATTATTACTAGTAATACGATTATTGTGTCCACTACAAACATACAGTCATCTAGTGTATCAGGAATGTGCATGGACAATCAAATCCAAAACAATCCATGAACCACTGGGATGTGTTGTGCATTAAATACGTATGCTGCAGAATGGAAAGAAGTTTGACTCTTCGACACGTCTAGTTTGCACATCATTTTAATGACCACTAGATGTCCTCCTCGAGCACTGTGTCATTGGAGCCTCCGGTAATGAAATAGGTTTCGTAAAAAGTGTTGAAGCTTCAATAGAGCCTCGTTCAGCCATCACTACTTGTAGCCCATTTTTCAATGTTTAACCTATCAAATCTAGCCAATGATTTATGTATTGTTTGATGTTTTGTGATGATAAAAAGAATAAGTACATTTTTTTCACATGCCATAGAAAATTATTGATGAATTTAAGTAAAACATCCGTTTAGAAACTCTCAACCACTTTAATAGGCTACTCGATCTAAAAGTAAGCATAAATACAAGCCAAGTATACCTTTCTGTGGGCCTATAAGGCAAGACTACTTAATCATAGTTTTGCTAAGTATGTCCTGATGAAAAGATTAAGTACAAGTATAAGCATAGGTATATTTAGACTTTACTGTGT
This sequence comes from Pterois miles, assembly GCA_947000775.1. Taxonomy (NCBI): domain Eukaryota; kingdom Metazoa; phylum Chordata; class Actinopteri; order Perciformes; family Scorpaenidae; genus Pterois; species Pterois miles. The sequence continues at coordinate 1,799,630 of CAMQGK010000516.1, read as the reverse complement.
GCTTGTCAGTATAAGCTAACATAAGCCAAGTGTACCTAGACTTTACTGTATACTTGCCGGTATAGGCCAAGTATACATAGACTTTTTTATATATGTGTCTGTATAAGCTAAGTACAATTAAGTATATCTCTGATAAGTACAAAAAAAGTAAACTGAAAGCACACTGTCTTATTTAAGGGAAGTTTAAAATCTTATTTAAGCTTAAAATAAGTATACTAATAGCAGATCTGAATAAACTTCTATTTGCTAAGTGAGAGAATTTTTGGATTTTTTAATTCATTGAACATCAAAGTTCCCTTGCAGTCTCGAAACCTGCTTGAATTAAGTAATCCATCACAGTAAGCATGTCTGTTTTGGTTAATGTCAAAGTTATGTTATTGTTTAATAATGTTTTGTGTAGATTGGGTTGAAAAGTCTACACTGTGTTGCTGTTGAACAAAAGACTGAGAAACAGAAAGTGGATGTTGACTGTGACTGATTCCCTGCAGGTGCTGTGTTGAAATGATCCATTGATCGTGCATTATTTCATTCTTTTTTTTTATTTTGTCTGATACTGTATGTATTGTAATTTCCGGTGCATGGTGTGTCTGTGAAGTTCCCCGTATGTGGCACATGCACAGTGTCTGTAACAACTTTTGCACTAAAAGATCTGATTACTTCTTCCACCACTGGTTGAAACATGCATACACAGTAAGTGATTGCAAAAAAAAGAAAAAAAAAATCAACAACAAAAAAACAAAACTGAAATGTCAATCCAGGGATTACTGTATGGGTTTGGAAATTCCTTAATCTAGGTATTGTTTTAGGAAAGCCTTTCAAAAAAACTCACAACGGTCAAACTACAACAAGAGTTGTTATTGGTAGCTTAAGAGAAGTTGACAATGTGAATAGGGTTCCTTTTCAGTTATTCTTCGCCTAATTAAAGTATTTGTTAAATTGTTCTTAACATTCCTTGAGCTGCTAAGGTATTAGAGCATTGTACAATGGACCTGTGCATTTGTCATCTACTATACATGGCTGGTGCATCAGAATGTCCTGCCCTAATATGAGGCAAAATGAAATGTGTTCTTACCTGGTGTCGCTGTCAACGCAGGGATGAGATAAACAATGAACAGCGCTGTTCTCATCATGACCAGGCTCAAAGAAAATACAGAGAGAATTACAGTGTGCTTTCAGAGAAAAAGCCTTCTGCCCCTGTCCTGGCCCTCTAGTACCACCCCCGCCCACGTGTGTGTACATACACTTTCAACCTGTAACTCACTCACACGCATCACAGACAAGCTTGTTATGTCACAACAGCTCAGCATGAATAATATAATCTCCACTGATTTAACCTCCAATGCACCACAGGAACAGGGCTGATAAAATCCTGCTCTTTGACCACTATAGCTCAATGCTGTGAACCGCAGTTTCTGCAGTGTTTGGTATATTTTCTGATAATATATGGAACATGCAAAGGTTTTTTACCTTCTGAATATGATTACTGTCACGGAAGCTGGGTATTTAACCAAAAGGGTTACCAATTCTTACAGTAATACAAAATAAACTACACTAGAAAGAAATAATAATTAAACATAAAGAAACAACAAGGAAACTAAATACACCAATACTAAGATCACTAACTAGACCTATAGTGCACAGAGAGGCAGGGAGAGAACACAAGTACACAAACAGACAAGTGAAACACAGGAACACCAGGAGTGCACAGGAAGACATTGAAACAGGAAAACAGGAAAAATCCTACCATAAAGAAAAGAGATGTGAGGCTACATGATGAGAAGTGAGTTTAAAGGGAATCCAGGGAGAACACGAAACATGCAAGTCAAAGGAACACAGAACACGGGGAGATCACGAGGACTTTAGACAAATGAGTCAACAAGAACAGAGGGAAAAGGAGTGGTTTAAATACAGAGGAGATGACACACAGGTGGAAACAATCAGGGCGGAACAGACAATCAAAAAAGGAGGGAAAACAGACAAGACAGGAAGTAAAGCTCAAAATGACACAGAGATGCAAGACTTTCAAAATAAAACAGGAACTCACCAAAGACAAGACACCAGGACCAGGACAGTGAGTGAAACACAAACAAGATACTAGAACAGAAACTCAGTAACAAAAAAGAACCAAATAATGAACTAATCAAAAAACTAACTAACATAGAAGACCATACCTGTGACAATTACAACATACATACTGTTGATTGTTAGTAGAACATTTACTTGCATTGCTAACTCGTCCTGTGATCTGAATATTTTGACAGCTGGATGATGATGATGATGATGATGATGGTAAATGGACTTACAATAGAGAGCCTCTCTTGTATTCGGCCAACTCAAGCACTTTTCACTACATGACAGCATTCATCCATTCATCCACTGTAGTAAGTCAGGTCAACTGGACGTAGAAGGTTTCTTGAAGACGTTTCACCTCTCATCCGAGAGGCTTCATCAGTTCGGATGAATGAGAATCTTCATGCATTCATCCATTCACACACACATTCATACACTGATGGTAGAGGCTGCCATACGAGGTGCAAACCTGCCCATCAGGCTCTAATCTAAATGCTCATTCACACACCGATTGCACAGCTTTTGGGGAGTGATAATATCATACTCAGTGATATTAAATCTTTTTTTTCCCCGGGATTTTTATTCTCTTTTATTTTATATATTATCACCACACACCCCACTCATAATGATAGATATAAGAGGAGGGGCTCCTCCCAAAGCCCCCCCCCTTGGGTTTGTTTCCTTCCTTCGGGCCCCCCCCCGCCCCAAAGATAAATTGCCCCCTCTCCACCTACCATTCTCACTCATTTTTTTGTCCATGTCGGGACTTGAACCGGTGACCCCCCACTTCCCAAACCAACTCCCTACAGACTGAGCTACTGCCGCCCCCACATGCACACTGAACATATTATTAAAATATTATAAAACTTGCAACACTGCTAGGAACAAAGGACAGATCCAGTTTTTTCTCCAAATGGCACAACTGGATCTCAGCACAGCAAGGACAGCATCTTGAACCCTGGAACTACAGCCTTCTCCGGCCTGGCTTCTCCAACTTCCACACATGGAACTGCCAGTGTTGAACTGGGTAACATACTGGGCTTTTTAGCACAGTATTAGCAGGCTAAGGCAAGATGGTTCAACTCGATTTCTGCAAATGTATTATATATGTATTCTATGTAATATAATGTATTGATTTGGTTTGATGTCATTCATTGTGATATTGTTGTAGTCAGGATATTTGTGGTAGCTGACTTTGCCGCCTCTGATGTGTTTAGTTATGCTACACAGACACAGGGTCTTACATGCACAACCATCTTTTTTTAACCCACTGCATGATCTGACACACATTAAAATCACATAAACTCTGAATTGTTTTAAACCCAAACATACACATTCAGAGAATTCCAACCCTCACATCGCATAACCATGTTGAGCAGCCATCTTTGATTCAGCCATCTTGTACTTTTAGAGTGCCCACCACATTGTCTGTATGCCATGCAGACAAGTAGCTGCCATCTTCAGACAAGTAGCCAGCAATCTTGTCTTTGTTTCCCTCTCTCTCTCTCTCTCTCTCTCTCTCTCTCTCTCTCTCTCTCTCTCTCACACACACACACACACACAAACACACTTTGTTTAGGTTTGTTAAGTTTAGTTATTTAGTTAGATTAATATTGTGTTTAAAACCAAGCACCCAACAGGGTACAGAATTCTTTCCAGAAAAGGGAAATGAACTGGCTGAAGGCTGAAGCTTGTTGTTAATGCATGCAAAGGTGCCGCAATGGAACTAAAGTTGCTAAGAAGTGTCTGTAGAAATTTGCAAACCCCAAAAACCTCTGGACCAACCTATTGACACGTGAAACTCGGATTTTTCAGCTCTGACAAAGAGCTGGTGGTCTAGCAGTCTCTGGAGAACCTGGCGCACATGGTTAATGTCGCACTGTTTGTCAGGGGAGAAAATCAGGATATCATCCAGATACACAGACAAATGGATTTAACATGTCCTGCAGGATGTCATTCACTAATGACAGGGAAAATGGCACGTGCATTGGTAAGCCCAAAAGGCATCACTAAATATACATACGCCAGCCAAGTCCAGGGAGTCAGGATCAGCAGGAGACGATGAAGCGGGTGTGGTTCCCATCACCACCACTAGAGGCGCCATGGGGTTCACAGAAGGCTCCGGAGAGGGAACAGATGGGCAACTGGTTAGTGCACAACCCTCCCCCCAGCTCAATACCTCCCCAGTGGACCAGTTCATGTGAGGGTTATGTTTTATTAACCGGGGAGGGTGCACTGAGGAGTCAAAAACATGGAAACTCATTGTCTCAGAGTCGTTACGTGTGTAAGAACAGCCAGGTCTTAGGCTCTGTGTTTCTTGTTGCATGTTTTTGTTTGCACCACCTGTTTTATTTTGTATTCTAACATTCCCTCTCATTTCAGATCACTTCACTTCCTGCCCGCATACTTTCCCGCCTGCACATTTGAGCACCTCCTCCTGACCTAGTTTCCAGCACCATTCACCTGTGTCTGATTGTCTTCTCCCCACCCTGATTGTGTCCACCTGTGCATCATCACACACTCCTCTCACTAGTATTTAATGTGTGCTTACCCTTCCCTCTGTGCCAGTTCGTCTTATTCCTCATGAAAAGCGTACCAGCGATCTTCCTCATGTTTGCTTACTCGTGCCTTTAAATCTCTGCTTGTTTTTTGACATTGCCCTTTGCCTGCCGTTTTGGACTTGTTTGCTTGTTATCTGCTCTACTGTGTACCGACCTGAGTTTTTGATTAAAGACATTGATTGTTTTGACCACCCCTGCTTCCGAGTCTGCTATTGAGTCCTGATTTGTACCCAGTCGTGACACTCTGCACAGGAGTCTTCCCTCCAAGGCGCTTGCCTCCAGTGGCTCCGCCAAAAGGATCTTTTGGAGACCAAGACTCTCAACCAGCTTCCCTTCGATGACATTCTCATCGGATCCGGAGTCCACCAGGACAGAATGACAGAGGGACTGGCGCAAAGAGATAATCTGAGCCTGCATCAGGGGGCGAGAGGAAATATTCATAGAAGATGTTTTTCTTTATCGGACATGAAGCCAGGAAGTGTCCCTGTTGAGCACAGTAGATGCACCGACCCTCCCGCAGATGGTGCTGGCACTCCTCTGGAGTTAACTTGGTCCTACTAACTTGCATGGGCTCATCCAAAGCACCAGGGGGTGATGATGAACCCTCCGGTGAGGCCTGAGGAAGAGGACATCAAGCAGGACGCTGGAAAGAAGACTGCCTCATCTGGATGGATCGTCTGGTGGAACAGCAGATCTTTGTCTCTCCTTTTCCTTCTCTCTTTCCCACAGACGATTATTGATTTGGATCGCTAATGCAATGACAGCATCGGGATCGGCAGGGAGGTCCAGCTGAGCCAACTGATCCTTAACTGGATCTGAAAGCCCTTGCAAGAATGTATCGAGGAGGGACGCGTCATTCCATATACTGGGAAGTTGCGTGCCCACTCTCCCGTAGCCCAGGCTTCTCCTCTCCCGGAAAGGTGGGTTATGATGAATGCCACCTTTGTACATACTGATGGGAACTGGGCTCCCTGCAACTTGAAGTGGAGACTGCACTGGACGAGGAAGGAGTGGCAATTCTCAGAATCTCTGGAGAATCGTTTGGGCTTGGCAAGATGAGGAGAGCTGGAAAAGGCTGGAGCGGGTGGAAGCATGGCAGCGGGAACTGGTGCAGCATGGAAGACCAGCGTGGGAACGGTGGAGGAATAGACTGGTGAGCTTCTAACAGATTCATAAGGGCTTGCATCAGGGTTCCTAATTGATTAACTTGCTCAGCGATAGTTGAACAGAAGTTCTCTTGATGTTCAGTCAGTTGTTTTACCCTATGGCAAACGGTGGTGAGCTGTTCCTCATGTTGGTGGAGCCGCTTTCCTTGAGCGCGGATCGCGGTCCGAACCTGTTCTGAGTCCGCTGAGTCCATTTTTGGCCAGTTTGTACTGTGATGACTGGAGAGACAGGCAGGCTTGTACTCAACAGCAGCATTCAGATAACAGGAGGTTTCTGTAACGTCCCGCAGGACTTAGGTTATTTGTTCTGTGTTGCATGCTTTAATTTTGGTGCACATCCTGTTTTATTTTGGCATGTTTAACCTCTCCTCTCGTTGCAGTTCACTTCACTCTCTGCCCTGCATGCTTCCCGCCTTCACATTTGAGAACCTCCTCCTGACCTAGTTACCTGCACCAGTCACCTGTGTCTGATCGTCATCCCCGCCCCTAATCATGTCCACCTGTCCATAGTTAGTCACTTCCCTCACCAGTATTTAAGCAGTGTCTCTCTTCCCTCCTGTGCCAGATCGTCTTGTTTTCCCCAGTGTTACAACTTTCCCGCATTTTCCTAGTGTTTTTGATTCCTCGTGCCTGATCGTTCTGCCTGTTTATCGACTCTGCCTTTTGCCTGCCGCTCTGGATTTGTCTGACTGTGAGTTTTGCCTATTTCTGTTCATCTTTATGAACAACGTTGTTTGCCATAACCTGCTGTCTGAGTATTGCTTCTGAGTCCAAGCCTGCCTGCCACCCTAGTCGTCACAGAACAATCTGGCCAAACATGGACTCAGCAAGCTCAGACCAGGTTCAGACCACGATCCGTGTCCACGGTGAGCGGCTCCACCAGCACGAGGAACAGCTCACCACTGTCTGTCACGGAGTCAAGCAGCTGACAGACCACCAGGAAAACTTCTGTGCTTCTATGGGTGAGCAAGTAAATCAATTGGGAGTTCAAATGCAACAGCTCATGACTATAGTTGCTACTCACCATTATTCCGGCGCAGATGTCCGCGCCGCTCCGGTTCCTGCGCCGGTTCCACATGCCACGCCAGCTCCCGTGTCCATGCCTCCGTCTGCTCCACTCACAATCAGCTCACCACACCTTGCCAAGCCCAAGAAATTCTCCGGCGATTCTGAGAACTGCTGTTCTTTCCTGGTACAGTGCAGCCTCCACTTTGAGTTACAAGCTGCACACTTCACATAGAGAGAACTGAAGCCTGGGCAACGGCAGAATGGGCACGAAACTCCCCGATATGTTCCTCTTTAACACTTTTCACTGACTCTTTGCAGAAAATTTTTGATCATTCCAAGCCAGGTAGAGAAGCCGCCCGAGCATTGGTGGGTCTCCGCCAGGGGAGAAGACGGGTTGCTGATTACGCAATAGAGTTCCGCACCTTGGCCGCCGACAGCGGATGGGACGATGCCTCGCTCCTCGACACCTTCCTGCATGGACAGTCGGATCCGGACCAGTTGGCACCGCTGGACTTACCTGGGGACCCGGATGCAGTCATCGCCATGGCCATCCGGGTCGACAATCGCCTGTGGGAGAGAGAGAGAAGAGAAGGAGAGGGAGAGAGAACGCCGAAGACCCGCAGTACCACCACCCATCCTGCAGAGGCAGCAGTGGGCCCAATGCCCCGCCTGGCGCCCTCTTCCGCCTACGTCATCAGAGGGTGCTCCGTCACCCTCTGGTGGTCCGGAAGAGCCCATGCAGGTTGGGAGTACCAAGCTGACTCCAGAGGAGCGACAGCGCTGTGTGCAGGAGGGCCACTGTATCTACTGCGGTCAACATGGACACTTCCTGATAGCCTGTCCGTTAAAAGAAAGGGCTCGCCAGTTAAAGAGAGGACTCTAGTGAGCCACACATCCGCTACTAACGTTTCCTCTTGCCCTCTTACGCAGGTTAAAGTCGTCTCCTCTTCCCAGTCCCTGCAGCAGCTGGCCCTGATCGACTCTGGTTCCGATGCCAGCTTTATGGACAAAATGTTGTTGGAGGACTTAGGTCTACAAGGGGTTCCCCTAGCGGAGCCATTGGAGGCCAGCGCCCTGGATGGACGACTTCTGTGCCGGGTGTGACGTCTGAGATGATGGACAGGGTGGACTCAAAAGCAGAGTTCAGAGAGCAGGTTCAGGTGGAAAACAACGCTGGTCTTTATTACAATCAGGGTTCGGTACACAGGTAATCAAAAACTCACAGTCGACAAGTCCAAGGTGGCAGGCAGAGGCAGAGTCAAAAAACAGGCAAAATGGTCTAAACACGAGGAATCCAAAAAACATGAAGAATGCGCGAATGTTGCTACACGAGGGAAGACAAGACGATCTGGCACAGGAGGAAAGGGAGACGCTGCTTAAGTACTAGTGAGGGAAGTGACTAACTATGGACAGGTGGACATGATTAGGGGCGGGGGCGACGATCAGACACAGGTGACTGGTGCAGGTAACTGGGTCAGGAGGAGGTGCTCAAACGTGAAGGAGAGAGGCATGCAGGACAGGGAGTGAAGTGCACTGCAACGAGAGGAGAGGTTAAACATGTCAAAATAAAACAGGATGTGCATCAAAATAAAAGCATGCAACACATAACAAATAAACTAAGTCCTGCGGAACGTTACAGGACCCCCCCTCCAGGGATGGCTCCAGAAGTCCCAGGGGTGTTTCTCTGTCATCTCTGTCAATTTTCTGATGAGTTCTGGGTCCATAATGTTCCTGGCCGGTACCCATGATCTTTCTTCGGGACCGTATCCCTCCCAGTCCACCAGGTATTGTTTACCCCTACCACGGGGGCGAACGTTCAGGAGGCGTTTAACCATGTATACCGGGCCGCCGTCAATGAATCGGGGGGGTGGAGGGGGTTTGGTGGCTGGGACGAGTGGACTCTCTTTCACGGGTTTCAATCTGCCCACATGAAAAGTGGGATGTATCCTCATGGATTTAGGGAGTTGTAGTCTGACTGCTACGGGGTTGATGACTTTATCAACAGCGAAAGGGTCAACAAAGCGAGGGGCTAATTTGTGGGATTCTACACAGAGGGGAAGATCTCTGGTAGACAGCCATACCTTCTGGCCCGGTCTGTATACCGGGGCAGGGGTCCGGTGACGGTCTGCTGCCTTCTTATACCTGGCTGTGCTCCTCAGTAACATCTGGCGTGCCCCCCTCCAGATGCGCTGACAGCGTCTCACAAGGGCCTGGGCTGAGGGGACGCTGGATTCGGCCTCCACCTCTGGGAAGAGCAGGGGCTGATATCCATAGGCGCACTGGAAGGGGGACAGACCAGAAGAGGAACACGGCAGTGTATTATGGGCATACTCGATCCACATGAGATTCTTGCTCCAGGAGACTGGATTCTGTGCCACCAGGCATCTTAATCCTGTCTCCAGTTCTTGATTTAGCCTCTCCGTCTGGCCATTTGACTCAGGATGATGGCCAGAGGAGAGGCTAACAGAGGCGCCGAGAAGGGAGCAGAACTCCCTCCAGACCTGGGAGATAAACTGGGGGCCCCGGTCCGACACCACATCCCTGGGGAAACCGTGAATACGAAACACGTGAGACAACATAACCTCCGCCGTCTCTTTGGCGGAGGGCAATTTAGGTAAGGCAACGAAGTGAACCATCTTGGAAAACCTGTCCACTACAGTGAGTATGGTGTTGTTACCTTCGGAGAGGGGCAAACCAGTAACAAAGTCCAGGGATATGTCGGACCAGGGCCAATGCTGGACGGGAAGAGGGTGAAGCAGACCAGCAGTCGGCTGATGAGATGCCTTGCTTCTGGCGCATACTGGACATGCGGCGACGTATTCCTTCACCTCTACCTCCATCTTGGGCCACCAGAATCGCTGTCTGATGAGAAACATGGTCCGACGTACTCCAGGGTGGCAGGCGATCCGGGCTGTATGCGCCCAATGGATGACCTGAGAACGGACATTTTGCGGCACAAACAGTCTGTTGTGGGGACACCCCTCTGGTGCCGACACATGGGTTAAAGCTTCCTTAACAACGTTAACAATGTTCCAAGTGACAGCACCAACAACACATGAGGGAGGCAGAATGAAAGAGGGTTCACTAGGGGTATCTTCAGGATCAAATAACCTAGATAAGGCGTCTGGCTTACCGTTTTTGGACCCCGGTCGGTAAGACAGCGTAAAATGGAATCTGTTAAAGAAGAGCGCCCATCTAGCCTGTCTAGAGTTGAGACGTTTAGCGGTCTTAATGTACTCTAGATTTTTATGGTCTGTCCAGACCAAAAATGGTTGTTCTGCCCCCTCTAACCAGTGCCGCCATTCCTCCAGGGCTGCTTTCACGGCCAACAGTTCCCTATTCCCGATGTCATAGTTTCTTTCTGCTGGCGTAAGCTTCCTGGAAAGGAAAGCGCAGGGGTGAAGTTTATGGTCCTTAATGGACCGCTGAGACAATACTGCCCCCAAGCCGGTGTTAGATGCATCAACCTCAACCACAAACTGGCGCTCGAGATCGGGGAGAGTGAGGATGGGTGCTGTGCTAAAAGAGGTTTTTAATCTCTTAAAAGCCTCTTCAGCCTCTGAGGACCAACGGAACTTAACGTGAGGAGAGGTTAAAGCGTGCAGGGGGGCAGCAATGGAGCTGAAATTCCTGATGAATCGGCTGTAAAAGTTGGCGAAACCGAGGAATCTTTGAACCAATTTGCGAGAGGTAGGAGTCGGCCAATCAGCGACTGCACTAACCTTAATGGGGTCCATCTGAATAGTGTCGGGAGAAACCACAAACCCCAGGAAGGAAACTGTTGGCACGTGAAACTCACACTTCTCAGCTTTGACGAACAGCTGGTTCTCTAGCAGCCTCTGGAGGACCTGGCGCACATGGTTCACGTGGGTCTGTTCGTCTGGAGAGAAGATCAATATATCATCAAGATATACAAACACACTGTGGTTCAACAAGTCTCTTAATACATCATTCACCAATCCCTGGAGGACAGCAGGGGCGTTAGTTAGACCAAATGGCATTACCAGATATTCATAGTGCCCACTGGGCGTGTTGAATGCCGTCTTCCACTCATCTCCTTCCCTGATGCGGACCAAGTGATAGGCATTTCTCAGGTCTAATTTAGAAAACACCTTGGCCCCTTTTAACTGTTCGAATGCAGAGGAGATGAGTGGAAGAGGGTATCGATTCTTAACAGTTATCTCATTCAATCCACGATAGTCAATACATGGCCGAAGGGTCTTATCCTTCTTTTCAACAAAGAAAAATCCTGCCCCTGCTGGGGAGGAAGAGGGGCGGATAATACCTGCAGCCAAGGAAGAGTCAATGAACTCCCTCATCGCCTCACGTTCGGGACCCGAGAGGGAGTAGAGTCGACCCTTAGGGGGCGAGGTTCCTGGTAGGAGGTTGATGGCACAGTCATATTCGCGATGAGGAGGAAGGGAGGTTGCTCGAGTCTTATTGAAAACCTCCTTTAGGTCGTGATAACACGAGGGAACGCCCGCCAAGTCTGGGGATTGCAAAACGGCTGGACTGGCTGCAGTACCGTCTTTGATCACTGGGGGCGTCGTGAGGTCGCCTGGTCTCTCAGAGGGAAGAGGATACTTACATGTTAGTTTGCAACCCCCTCCCCAACTTAACACTTCCCCAGAAGACCAATTGACGTGTGGGTTGTGTTTTTTGAGCCATGGTAGCCCCAAGATAAGTGGGTGTGCTGCAGACTCGAAGATGTGAAAAGTCATTACTTCAGTATGGTTATCAGCAATGCTCAATCTCACCGGCGGGGAGTGATGGGTGACGCGGCACAGGAAGCGTCCGTCCAGGGCGTTATCCTCCAAAGGCTCCGCTAGGGGGACCCCTTGGAGACCCAAGTCCTTCAACAGTTCCCTGTCCATAAAGCTGGCATCGGATCCAGAGTCGATTAAAGCCATCCGCTGCAGGGACTGGAAGGAAGAGACAACTTTAACCTGTGTGAGAGGTCGAGAGGAAAGGTTAGTAGCAGAGGTGTGGCTCACCAGAGTCCTCTCTTTCACTGGTGAGCCCTTTCTTTTAATGGACAGTTAAGCAGGAAGTGGCCATGTTGGCCACAGTAAATACAGCGACCCTCCCGCAGACGGCGCTGTCGCTCCTCTGGAGTCAGCCTTGTATTGCCAATCTGCATGGGCTCTTCTGAACCATTAGGAGGCGACGGAGGGACCTCCGATGACGTCGGCAGAAGAGTGCGCCAGGCGGGGCGTTGGGACCACTGCTGCCTCTGCAGAGCGGGCGGTGGAACTGCAGGTCTCCGGCGTTCTCTCTCTCTCTCCTTTCCTCTTTCCCACAGGCGATTGTCGATCCGAATAGCCAAGGCGATGACAGCATCTGGGTCTCCAGGTAAGTCCAGCGGAGCCAGCTGATCCTTGACTGCATCTGAAAGTCTGTGTAAAAAAGTGTTGAGCAACGAGGCATCATTCCATCCGCTATCAGCGGCCAACGTGCGGAATTCAATGGCGTAATCAGCGACTCTTCTGTTCCCCTGCCGGAGCACCACCAATGCTCGAGCGGCTTCTCTACCCGGCTTGGTATGATCAAAAACTTTTTGCAATGTGTCAGTGAAAAGTCTCAGAGAGGAACATACCGGGGAGTCTCGTGCCCATTCTGCCGTCGCCCACGCTTCAGCTCTGCCAGCGAGGTGTGTTATGATGAATGCCACCTTTGGGTGCTCCGATGTAAAGTGCGCCGCTTCCAGCTCGAAATGAAGGCTGCACTGCACGAGGAAGGACCGGCAGTTATCGGAATCTCCGGAGAACTTCATCGGTCTGGCAAGGTGGGGGGAGCCGGTCGGGAGCATGACCGGAGGAGGCACGGGCAGGGACGCCGGTGGGGCGATTGGCTCAGGAGCGGGAACCGGAACGGGGCCAGCAGCTGCGCCAGGAGACTGGTGAGTAGCAAACATATTCATCAGCTGTTGCATCTGTGCTCCCAATTGATTTACCTGTTCACCCATGGAGGTGCAGAAACTCGCTTGGTGGTCTGTCAGCTGTTTGACTTCATGGCAGACAGCGGCGAGCTGCTCTCCGTGCTGGTGGAGCTGCTAGCCGTGGGTGCGGATTGTGGTCCGAACCTGATCTGAGCTTGCTGAGTCCATGTTGGCCAGATCGTTCTGTGACGTCTGAGATGATGGACAGGGTGGACTCAAAAGCAGAGTTCAGAGAGCAGGTTCAGGTGGAAAACAACGCTGGTCTTTATTACAATCAGGGATCGGTACACAGGTAATCAAAAACTCACAGTTGACAAGTCCAAGGTGGCAGGCAGAGGCAGAGTCAAAAAACAGGCAGAATGGTCTAAACACGAGGAATCCAAAAAACATGAAGAATGCGCGAACGTTGCTACACGAGGGAAGACAAGACGATCTGGCACAGGAGAAAAGGGAGACGCTGCTTAAGTACTAGTGAGGGAAGTGACTAACTGTGGACAGGTGGACATGATTAGGGGCGGGGGCGACGATCAGACACAGGTGACTGGTGCAGGTAACTGGGTCAGGAGGAGGTGCTCAAACGTGAAGGAGAGAGGCATGCAGGACAGGGAGTGAAGTGCACTGCAACGAGAGGAGAGGTTAAACATGTCAAAATAAAACAGGATGTGCATCAAAATAAAAGCATGCAACACATAACAAATAAACTAAGTCCTGCGGAACGTTACACCGGGTCACTCATCGCTCCCCACCGGTGAGATTGCATATTCCTGGTAACCACACTGAGACTATGACTTTTCATATCTTCGAGTCAGCAGCGCACCCACACATTTTGGGGCTGCCATGGCTTAAAAAACACAACCCTCACATCAACTGGTCCACTGGTGAGGTATTGAGCTGGGGAGGGGGTTGTAAAGTAACTTGTCAGTCTCTTTTTTCCACGGAGAAGACAGAGACTTCCAGGACGCCCCCTGTGGTTAAGGACGGTACTGCGGTGGAAAAAATAATTCTGGCAGTCCCCGACTCCCCGGACTTGGCTGGGGTCCCCTCGTGTTACCACAACATCAAGGAGGTTTTCAGTAAGGCTCGTGCAACCTCCCTGCTACCTCACCGAGAGTATCACTGTGCTATTGACTTGCTTCCTGGTACCTCTCTGCCCAAGGGGCGACTTTACTCACTCTCGGCTCCTGAACGTGAGGCGATGAGGGAGTATATAGACATCTCAGTAGCTGCAGGAATCATCCGTCCCTCGTCCTCTCCAGCAGGGGCGGGATTCTTTTTTGTCTAAAAGAAGGATAAAACTCTTCGCCCATGTATTGATTATCGTGGGCTCAATGAGATCACTGTCAAAAACCTTTATCCTCTTCCACTCATCTCCTCCGCTTTCGAGCAGTTAAAGGGAGCCAAGGTGTTTTCTAAATTGGACCTAAGAAACGCCTATCACCTGATCAGAATCAGAGAGGGAGATGAGTGGAAGACAGCATTCAACACGCCTAGTGGGCACTATGAATATCTGGTAATGCCTTTTGGTGTAACCAATGCCCCAGCAGTATTCCAGGCATTGGTGAATGACGTGTTAAGAGATATGCTGCTTATTTGGATCGAATACGCCCATAATACACTTCCGTGCTCTGCTTCTGGTTTATCCCCCTTCCAGTGGGCCTACGGCTACCAGCCCCCACTCTTTCCTGAGGTAGAGGCCGAATCCAGCGTCCCTTCAGCCCAAGCCCTCGTCAGACGCTGTCAGCGCATCTGGAAGGGGGCACGCCAGATGCTGCTAAGGAGCACGGCCAGGTATAAGAAGACAGCAGACCGTCACCAGACCCCTGCCCTGGTCTATAAACCGGGTCAGAGGGTATGGCTGTCTAGAAAAGATCTTCCTCTCCGTGTAGAGTCCCGCAAATTAGCCCCCCGATTTGTTGGTCCCTTCCCAGTGTCAAAAGTAATCAACCCTGTAGCAGTTAAACTTCAACTCCCTAGAACCATGAAAATTCACCCCACCTTTCACGTGGGCAGACGAAAACCTGTCAAAGAGAGCCCACTAGTCGCAGCCTCCAAACCCCCCCCCCCATTCATCGATGGCGGCCCTGTATACACGGTTAAGCGCCTCCTGGATGTCCGCCCCCGTGGTAGGGGCAAACAATACTTAGTAGACTGGGAAGGACTCTGCCTTTTGCCTGCCGCTCTGGATCATAGTTTTGCCAACCCGTGTACCGACCTATTTCTGTTAATAAAGACCCAGCGTTGTTTGCCATAACCTGCTCTCTGAGTATTGCTTCTGAGTCTAAACCTGCCTGCCACCCTAGTCGTCACAGTTTCAAAACAATCAGCATCTTTCAGTGCGAAAACGGGTCGGTACACAGTTAGGCAAAAAAGCAGGCAAACAAATCCAAAACGGTGGGCAAAAAGGCTAAAGGCTACGTATCAAGGCACGGTAGATCAAAACACAAAGATTAATGCTGGAACAGTTCTCACGAGGGAACAAGACGAACTGGCACAGAAGAAGGGGAGCCACATTAAATACTAGTCAGGGAGTGATTAATAAGAGACAGGTGGACACAATCGGGGTGGGGAAGACAATCGGATGCAGGTGAGTGGAGACAGAACGTAGGTCAGAAGTGTCATTCATTCATGCAGGCGGGAAACACAAGGGCAGGAAGTGAAGTGCTCTAAAATGAGAGGAGATGTTAGGATATCAAAACAAAACAGGAAGTGAACACATAGAAAATGAAAAGACAAGAAAAACCATGGCCTAAGACCTGACAGTCTGACTGACTGCCCGGAGGAAGCCCGGGACCTAGTTCAAATGCTGTGGGCAGGGCTTATATCACAAAAAAATGTCATATACAGTATATATACACACACACACACACACACACACACACACACACACACACACACTGTTCATCCATTCAACTTCACACATGGAGGGTACAGCAAACCATCTTCCACAATTCTGCAAGCAAAACTTCTGGGGGCCAAACAATTGGACTATTCCAGACGGGCACACCCCCTGAACAGGAACTGCACTAGGATCTCCAAAAGCCATTCTGATGAAATATATATAAATATAGAAGTGCTATAAATATATCTATATATAACTATGCCATCCTTGGTTTGGAGATAACAGCATGGGAAAAATTATAGAACTCAAACCAACTCAACTCACACTGGTAAACTGGATTCCAAGCAGATTTCCACACATGATAATGGCCCAAAATGGATTTAATTTTGTGTTGTTTTTACCCTGTTGACACATCATATCTGCTATAAAATGGGCAAAATCTCAACTGGATACCTGGCAGTGCAAACGCAACATAACAAAATGGAACGAAGAGATTTCATGCATCATCAAGGCATCATATCTGTGGGGGACAAAACATGCGCAGTAAAATATGGTTTGCATGAAATTGAGCCAATTGCAGTGTATTATACATCAACCCAAGACCCATGTCTGCCCGTGTCCCAGCCTCTTTCAGTCGGCCTTGGCTTTGCTTAAAAAAAGCACGTGATGTGCCCTAACACTGTAATCATTCATTTGAAAGAGGGCCACTAGATGGCACCAGTGAATTTAGCTGAGAAGAAGCCAACTCCAGATCCTCCCCATGTCCATGTTAAACGGAAGAGCACGTTTGGGAAAGCAAGTGTGTGACTTTCAGGGGTTGCTGGTTCAAATCCTTTGATGGAATGGAACTTTCTGACATCAACCAGGTACTTCAATAATTGTTCACTGACTTAGTGGTTTGTTATTATGCAACTGAAATGTGAGATTTTCGATAGTGTACCGTTGTGTCTGTTATTTCAGGTGATGAGTGTATACAAACTTTCAAACAACGTTAAAACTTTCTCACCTTATGAATTTTGGAAATTAAATTACTTTTCAAAATGTAACTAGAAGCCATTCTTAATGAATATATCATGTCCCTGCACTAGAAAAAAAAAACCCAGATATTTAATATGAAATGAAATAACAGTGGGAACACTCACCACTTATTTTCCCTTCTGTTCATAGTCTAATCATGATGTTCATGACTGAATACATGCAAATCCATTTACATGTGTGTCCTTTAAGCCCACAACTTTATATAATAGTCTAATTCTGTTATTGTATTTGGAATAGTACCTTTAAAAAGTATTTACTTCAGTCTGAGTCATCCATACAGGAAACTAAAGGAGCCTGTTGTCAGTGTCAGCCCAAGAGGAAATCCTGGCTGATCTCATGTCTGTGTCAGATTTAAACAAGAATCAAAGTACTGTACAATTAAAATGATATCACGTATTACACACTTGATGAAATAAGAATTCAGAATAATATATGACACACTGCTCTTACGTGAAACATGAAGAATCGTCATTTGATGTAGAACACGGAAAGGTTTATGAAAACATAATACAATATATAAGGATTTTTTTCACAAAACAACAGCAATATATTTACTTTAGTAGCTGTTCTGAAACATTGCCCTTGATTTTTTTTTTTTTTTTACCTTTTTTATCTGACAGACCCATTTCCGTGTTCAACTGAGCTTTGTGTTAAAACACTGCCTTCATAAAAAAACTTCATAAAATGCTTTGGTGGTTTTTCTTTCTGAATAGTTCCTGAAAGACAAGACACTTACTGCTACTAAAACAACACTCCAAGTATATTGTCCAAACAATGTTTGCATTGATTTCAATATTTTAGTTACAAAATCAACACATGAGAAATAGTATTTTTTATTATATATATGTTTCATGTTATATATAATATTTTTGACCATTTTATATATTGAATATAGAGTTTTTGTTAACTTTTTGACATTGTTATTCATCTTATTTGTTACTATCTAAGTTTTACTTGATCACATTTCCTTATTGTAATAAAACTACGGCAAACGGACAGTCATTGTACAATTTAGTTGTTTATTATTGATTTTATACTGTGCACAATGGTAGAATGTGGTGATGCACAGGGTAAATGTCATGGCTAAAGGCTCCACTGTGTGCATATAGCCTGCTGTAGTGGACATCAGTAGTATTTTATAGCCAGATCCCCTTTCAAAAAGTAGAAAACTCATTTGGCATACTTTGATTATCCAAGTGGCCAAATGGAGAGTCCCCCTGGTCCTATCCTGAATAAACCTTTGTCGAATCTATGTGCTTTGTGTTTTTTCATATATGCTTTGGCTCAGCTGTAGTCAAGGTGCTGTTGAATGAATTCCTGACCTGGTAGTTGTGGAGCTATTCTTGATTAAATCTGGGTATGTCTGTCTAGGCGAACCATATCTTTCAGCACCCTAGGGCTTAAGTGGTTAATATAACAAAATGGTGATTCTTAGAATATATCTATATCACATCGGCATGAAACAAAATACTGAAATCAATATTTAATTTGACAATTAGTCTCAGTGCTTGTTAAGTTTATCGAAAGAATCTGTATTAGTGATTTATCTTGTATCTATGTTTTGATGGATTTTAAGTAGTTGCATTGTCTTGCAGTTGAAGTATGAGTAGGCTATGATATGCATTTTATTTGTTTATTTTACTTATTTAATAATGCTTTCTTTATTGAACTCATGCTCATTAACAGAGGTACAAAAAGATGAATAGAAAGTTAAAAAAATAAAAAATAAAACAAAACAAAATGATTACATTTCATCATGCAAGATTTTGTTATACACATCATATTACATTGACTAAAACATATCATTACATTAAAAAAATTATTTCAACACTCATCTTAAGTTTCTTTTGTAAAATGTTGGCTATATCCTGACAGAACATTCTTGCATATAAACTGAAAAAAATACATGTGAAACACTCTTTTTCTTGTGCACAGAAATCACACTCGAAATCAATATCCAGCTTGAGTCTTTCCAACACAAGTTTTACTTAATTCTCTAAAATTCTATGTAATATCTTGAAAGACACGTCCTGAAGTTAGTTACTGATACAGTTATCACATTGATACAGTTATTATACAGTTTATCACAAATTTTCCAAGCTTCCTCCCACTGCACAGCATATCCTCAGATAAGACCAAAACATCTAGATGAAAGGACAGAAACACAACTGAATATGTTTGCAGAGCACTTAGTAAGTCCAATATAAATATTTTCCACACAGTCTTCTGAATTGAAAGGTTGAGCAGGGTTTTATAGAAGTATAAGGACACTTTCTGGTATAGCATGAAAACAACAGCGTACTCCTTTGGTTTACGCTGGCATCCCACCGCTGCCAGGAAGCTTTTTGGGGGCGGCAGTAGCTCAGTCTGTAGGGAGTTGGTTTGGGAACCGGAGGGTCACCGGTTCAAGTCCCGCCATGGACCAAGAACTGAGTGTGAACTGGTAGCTGGAGAGGTGCCAGTTTACCTCTTGGGCACTGCCGAGGTGCCCCTGAGCAAGGCACCAAACCCCCAACTGCTCGGGGCGCTTGTCAGGAGCAGCTCCCTCACTCTGACACCTCTCCATTGTTGCATGTGTGTGTTCAGGTCTGCATGTACCATGTATAAGTAAAAATTGAATTTCCCCTCGTGGGACTAATAAAGGAATAACTTCTTCTTCTTCTTCTTAACAGGCATTTTGAATTTATCAAAAAAATCATGTAGATATTTTTATTGAGAAATTGGCCAGCTCTCAGAATTCTCCTCATTAAACAATGTATGACTGAAAATAGTCCTATTTTTTATTGAACGTCTTTATTGTAAACACAATAAGAAGAATGTTACATGCTAGATCTGAAGAAAATTGTCAAAAGATATATTGGTAAAATGAACATATATTCAAATCAAGCACAGTTATGACACAGAATCTCACAGTACATTGTGGCAAACTTGTCAAGGAATAAAGGTCTTTAGTAGCACAGTGGAGGAATTCGTCCTCTGGCCCTTGGAGTTGATAGATTAGGAGGACAGCAGGTTGTGTGAATGTACGAGTCTGGAGAAGTTGAAAATTAATCACATTTTCTCTTGTATTGTCCTTATTATGATGAGTTAAGAACTTCTGCTATATGATGACAAAATGGAATGGCTGTTTAATTCTAATTCTTATAAATTGGCTACTTTTGCGTCTCAAACTGGGAAAAAACATCACGGTGGTTTATTTGTTTTGTATTATTTGTAATGTATCTCTGGTTTCTCTGGTGTCTCATAAGGGCTGGGCATATTATTTATGCATTACAAACTTTATCGGGACAGAGAAGTCACATTTTAATAGAAATATTTTATTTTGATAGACAAAAAAAAAAATGCATGCTTTACATAGATACGTTTGAACCAATAGGAGATGGGTGCGGCGCCCTACGCAAGACGTAAGGGGCGTTCCCGAGGCGCGGCTTGTCCTCAGTAGTAAGCGAGGTTCACTGTAGCACTCGAAGCGCCCGAGCTCCATTGAAAGTGGCTCCCCGCGTCAGTGACAGTACAGGCGGACAAGGGGGCGGACCGGCGACAGGAAACTTCACAGAAAACAATAGCAGCCTCCATAGAACTGTTATTATTTATCAGCTCTCATATTTGGGAAGACAGGCAACTGCGCTTGCTGACAGACGAGCGAGGGATTGCGCTGTGGCTCTCCCGGCGAAGGAATAACGTTAGCAAGAAAACAGAGAGAAAGGTGACGCGAAGGCACGTTTGGGAAGAATTGGAAGACAGTGACGAGTAAGCAGCCACAGGTAGCCCCCACGTTAGCTGCCGTGGCACGAGATATCAAAGTGCAGGCGGGTCATGCGGATTTCTCCGGTTACTGATTGGAGCGCCGCGTCGCAGCAGTAAACGGTGGAGAAAGACAGAAGTAGAAAACAGAAGAACCACACCGCTTCTCTGCCGCTCCGTCTTTCCGTTCAAGCGGGCTCCCGAGTCAGAGGGAAGAGCCACCATGTCCCGGAGAAAGCAGAGCAAACCCCGGCAGATAAAGCGTGAGTATGAAACAAGTGTTGTCTTTTCTAACTTGTCTTATTGTGTTGGACTTGTGAGTAGTGTGTGTTGAACCTTGCGCTCTCTGGGAGGGAGCCGCATGTTTTATGCGGTGCTTCGCTTGAACTGTGCGTTCTCTATAAAGTTAACAAATAGTATGAAACTCAACTGTACCGCCTGACGTTCTCGGCAGTAATTTTATAACAGTTTTATGGGTAAATATCGCCTAAAACACAACGCACACAGAAGACTGTTGCGCATCTGATATTATCAGTAAATGTAACCTTTTAGTGCACGTTCAGCAGGGTTCAGACAGGCTCCAGCGTTTTCTCAGAATAACCGAGTGACATGACCGCTAACAGACCGTTTTAGAGTTATTCAAGCGCCACTTTGGTAGCCTCGCTATCTAGACAAGAATATAAAAAGTTTTCATTTATTACCCTAGAGAATGCTTTGTCCAATGGCAGCTAAACTGTAGCCGTGGCTTCCTGTTTAATTCTGTTGTGGAAACGTCAGTGTTCTCTGAAAAAGCCGATGTGAACAGAGATAAAGCAGCGATCCGATGTGAGCCCAGATAAAGATTAAAATTGGATCTTTTTTATTTGTTTTCTGTCTGAGGCAGCGCCGAGGCCGCCGTTGCATTTTCCCCCTGGCTTTTCACTTCTCTTTCCTCGAGATGGGGCGTCAGATAGGCCGCCTGGCTGATCTCTCCTGCTGATAGCTGCTTACAATTGGATCTTTTTTTCCATCTATCCCTTTAACTCAATAATGCATCTTAGGACCGCTTGAAAGGCCTTTTCTTGGTCTGGCGCTTGGCTGGTCTCCGTGCTTGACGAGTTCTTCCTGTTCATAAAACGTGTGAAGGTTTATCGCTGGTGACTGATGTTCAAAGTTGATATAAAGGCACATTAATGATGTTGTGGTTAACCCCTCCGAGGCATGTTGCACTCTGAGTTAACGAAGACTGAATTTAATGTCAGATAGATAGATAGATAGATAGATAGACTTTATTCATCCCAAGGAAGAATTATCAATAATCATTATATTGGAAATACAAGAAAAAGCCTCAATGTAGAAGCTACAGCTGGAATGGACACATGATATCAGCAGGACAGTTTTTTTTTGGTAACGCATCACATTGAGCAAATAATTATATCTTGATTGTGTCACTGTGTTCCCAAAAACCTGGTGTCTAAAAGTAACATTTGGCACGGTGTCACGTTACGGAGGTGTAATATCAGAAATATCTAAAATTATCCTAAAACATATCACCGTGCTTAACCTCCGTATCATGATGCATATCGTTTCGCTGGATTCTTGCCAATACACAACCCTAACGTTGAATAAATACAGTTAAATATATTAACAAGTTTACATTTCTGACCATGTAAGTAAAGAATGGGATCTGCAGTTGCATTTATCACAGTCCCTGTAACATCCAATATCATAGCACTTCATTGAGAGGGCAACTTTGTTACGCAACTATTTTTTATGTAATTTTAGATTTTTTTCCCATGTTCTAATTGTTGTTAAGAGCAAGAGGTCAAAGGAAGCATCATGTCACCACGTTGCCCAGAATTTACTATGCAGCCTGCAAACTGGGGCCGAACAATACATTTATTTGTCACAATAATATGTAGGACGTGAAAGGTTAATGTTCTTTCTGTATACCGGTTTCTGTATTTTTATTACTTGGTCAAAGATGGTTGAATTGAAGAAGACACCACTTTGTGTGACAAAATGGAAAGTTGGCTGTGTCCTTCTGCTGCTCAAAAACAGCAGAGTGGAGGGTCTAGCTTTATATAAATGATCTAGGTGATTGCCTACCTTCAACAGAGTGGTGCTGGGATGACATTTTCAGGTCATGTTTAGAAGGTAACTGCAAAAGACAAACTAACCTAACCTTAACTAATCAAAGTCAAAGCCTAACCTTAACCATTAGAGGTCAATGCCTAACCATAACCATCTCACAAGAGTTTTGAAACTTGTGGTTTACCTTCTTGACACTACTGTATTTTTGTTGGCCAACCTGGAATTTAGCATTTTCATAGTTCCTGCGATAAAATGTCAATGAGATTTTCTACTGGATTGTATTGCAGAAAATAACACATGTAGCAAACAAATATTTCTGACACTTACACATTTTGTTCAGCAAGATAATCTTCACAAATGAACACCACTTTTATTGGTTTTGTAAATGCAGTCACATCAGTACAAAGCTAATGCTAGGCTGGACACAAACCACACCACAGTCACATGACTTCACATCACTGCCACCAAGCTAAAGGTGGACTAGTGTTCGGCGTGTTGGCATTCAGTAGTCGCACTTCACCACTTGTTAGCAGCTGCATTTTTAAAGACACGTAAAAGTGGCATATTTACTGATGACGACCTGCACTTTCACATGTTAAATCCAAAGAGGTAAACACTACACATACATTAGAGGATGAAAACACTTTAGGTTTCACATATTGCAGGAAAAGCAGAGCTAGACATCATGGCTAAAGCTGCATGCTAGCTCTGTCATGGACAGGATATATTATCATCAAATCAGTTGATGCTGCAAATGTAGAGCACCCCTATACTGACATTTATGTTAAATACATTCAAATGGCCCTGATGGAGCTGACCATGGATGGATAAAAGAGAACGGAGCTGACGGAGAGCTAGCGACAGAGTTGGAGAAGTTAACGGAAATATACGTGTGACTACGGTTTTCAATATACTGTGTTAATAAAAGGAACTGTATATACATAAATGGACATAAGATTGATTGGATTATATTAACCAACATTACATGTCCCCTATGAATTAAAACAAAATACCACTAATTTGTGTGGGAAATATATTAATAAATAAAGCCTGACAATGACTGATATATTTGACTTCAGGACATCTCTGACTACATACCTGCTGAAAATCAGCCAATTTTGCTGCATCAAATTAGATATTTAAAAAAAAATCCCTAAAAGTCCATAGAAATGTATGATTCAATTTTTTCCCATGGTCTAGTGTTTGCAAAAATTGCAATAAATCATCATATCACATTGCAATACTTGTTTTTAAACATCGCAATACATATTGAATTGGCACCCTAGTATTGTGATAATAACGAATCAGGAGATAGGTGTATCGTCCTGCCCTAAAACACACAATACATTTCACTGCTGCCATAAGCAGCAAACATTTAATTGTTACTAATACATACTGTATAATGACACTTTTGAACGTCATGATTATCAGACATTATTGAGTAATGTTAAGTGTATCAATAATGTAAAGTGGGCTAATTGTTTAATCAGTAGCACTAGTTTACTAACCTGGACAGAGGAATGCTCTCGGTTGCTTGTTGCAGATGACGATGAGGTGTTTATTCTTAACCAAATGTAGTTGAAGTTCTTGTTAGCGGCTTACTTTCTTCCATAGGTTGCCTTTAATAGCACTGACAGCATCTATTGTGATCAAGCATACCTGCTGGGTTACCATTAAGGATTTCTCTTGATGATGATCTCTGGTGTTCTGCTGGAAGTAGTCTATCACTTCCTGTTTTTCATGTTTCCATAGAGAGGTCTATCAGCTGTGAACTCCCAGCAGGCACCTACAGTAAAGCCAGCAGCGAGGCCTGGAGCTGTATCCCAGACCCTGAGGCTGATAAACACAGGCTAGACTTGGCTTGTATGACAGAGAGAGTGTGCATGTACATGTGTGCGTCTCAGGGGTGTTATGGCCGTCTTTATCAGTGCTTCTGGTCCACTATGCTTCCCTGTGCACAAGGCCCCAGCTGCAGTTGAGGCCAGCTCTCAGGCTCTCAGCCCCGTGACTCTCTTGTGATTTGGCAGACATTTTGATAGGAAAGAGTGAGGAGTGATAAGGACTTTGATCGGCTGGGGTATGTGGGTGTTCAGGAGAGGTGGGGGGCTGCTGGTGCTACCACTACTACTATTTCCACTGGTGCAGCGTGTCCACCATGTTGTTTTGAGCATGCTGCTTGTTGTCACTGATATGAAAAATTCCATTCAGGTCACAGTGTTGTTGGGTCGAGTTTCATCTTCACAGTAATATACCTCTAACTACTTCCTTTCTAAAGATGATTAATACTGCTCATTGATGTAGTTTGATAGAGTACAATTACACTGGTGAAGCTAAAGCCAAGTGATGGTTGTTTAGTTCTTGTGATTAGTTGTTCTTTGCTGTGCATTTGAGCTAATTAAATCTGTTGTGGTGTAAATACAAACTCAACTCTTCCTGTAGCAGTTTCACAGTTAAAGCCCTCCTCTGCCGAAACCCATGGAAGGCATTTACCATGAAGCAGGTGCAAGGATTTCTGAATAATGCCCGAAAGATTATGGTTGCACACATTGTTGTGTTTGAATATGTGCCACCTAAACGGTTTGAAAAGGAAGTTTTTTTTTCATTTTTATTTGCAGACTTGGCATATACATATCAGTACTTAAATTTTAGGTGTGAGCCCATAAGATTAGAAACGGACTGTTGTCTTCTTATTTAATAAAGACCCGAAGACCAGACAGACTTTTTTTCTCCAGTTTTTAACATTCTAAGGTAGGACTTGAAGAAAAGAAGTATGCACAGTAGCAGTGGGTGAAAATGGAGCAAAGATGAAAAAATAAAAAAAAATCACATGCCTCTGTGTTCCCCGGTGTCCCTAATGGCATCTGCAAGATTTCACAGACCGGAGGAAAACAAGCTGTTGTTGTCCAGCTGTCAATCACTCGTGAACTCCAATCAAACGGTGAAACTATGCAGTGCTGATCAAATATGAATCAATATTCTGTTATTGTAAAGATTGTTTCTCTCCTCAAATGTTTTCAGAAATATCTTGTAGTTTCTCTGAAGCTGTGTCATGAGAAAGTTAGTGACCTGGCAGCCATGTTGAGATCTGCTGAGAAAATACCAAGTACCGCCCACCAGCTGGAGCACAGCCAATAGGAGCATTCTTTCTCTGAAATGACCTATGATTGGTCAAGGTCTTCCGTCATGGACTAGTGCAGAAGTGTAGTTTTTCTCTCAAAACACCTGAATTACAAAATGCTGGAAGGTTATTATGGATTTTTTGCACACTGCCTACTGAAGCTTTAATCTGAAGTCACCTGTTGCTCTCACTATGTGAGGTAGCTAAGGCACTGTGCGTGAAAAGAACAATGTCAGCTTTACAATTACATTTATGGTTAGGCTATGTGGGTTGGATATGAATTAATGTAATTGAAAACGAATGAAGGCAAGGTTTAGTAGCAAGGATCGTTTTGATAATCTGGGTATCTTATCACCACTTTTATCAAAAATGTATGCTGTGCTTTATACCCACCTCCACAAGTGATGAAGATTGGAAAGCAGCAAAGCTCCCCCCTGATTCTCTGACCTGAAATAACGCTTGGAAAAAAACACCAGAAAAGCAACAATTAACAACAACAGAGACATTAAGACAACATAGCTTGGATATCTTTTTCAGTGTTTTCCCCAGCAACAATGGATTAGGTCCAGGACTTTCTGTGGTCCCATAGTTGAGGAGGAGAAGCGGGTGTTTGTGTAGCAGATAGATATTTGTCTGTGTCTCTTTGTGCGTCATCCTCCCCAACGGTTGGTGATCTTTCAGCCTGATAAGGCTTCTCTCCTTGATGAGGAGATAGGAGCCAGGCAGGCAGCCCACTGAGGCTGGATCCCTGGGCTTATATTTTGGCGGTTGAGATGGGAGACGCGATAAAACTTGGCGGCGATCGCTGCTGCTGATATGGCAGAAAGCAAGAGAGAGAGAGAGAGAGACAGAGAGGTTGCGCAGATGGAAGGAGAGATGGAGGATGGAGGGCACATTGTAATTACATCTGGCTGTTGCATGCCATTTTCCCAGCGTTGTTGCGTTGTTGTCGGTGGTTTTGTTTATGATTGGCTGGGGGTGGATCTCTAGATAATTAAAAGAAGAGACAAGTAGAGGGAGAGTGGGGAAAAAGTGTGTTGATAAGAGGGAGGAGAAGAGGAGGAGTGGAGGTAGATAGTAGGAAGAAAGATAGAGAAAGACTGAAACAGTGTGTGGAATACATAGCTGGTAGATGAATGTGTTGTGGTGTGTTTTTAATGGCAGCCCAGCCAGCTCTGCTGCTTCCCCACCCATCTGTGAAAGATGTTTGGGGCTGATAACGAGGCCTGCTGATGGTAGATAGATAACACCCTGCAGATTCACACTGCTGATTGGCCCTCTGTGTGTGTGTGTGTGTGTGTGTGTGTGTGTGTGTGTGTGTGTGTGTGTGTGTGTGTGTGTGTGTGTGTGTGTGCTGTGTGTCTGTGTGTGTGTGTGTGTGTCTGTGTGTGTGTGTGTGTGTGTGTGTGTGAGAGAGAGAGAAAGAGAGAGGGTGAGTGAGTGAGTGCGAAAGAGACATAGCTTGGTTCCTATGACATCAGTGCAAGAGCTCAGAGGTCAGCATGAATAATACACTGCCTCCCACGGCTTAAAGCAAACCAGGACGCCTGCAGAGGCCAGACAAGGAAATCACCACACTGACCCCTCCTCCTCTTCCTCCTCCTCCACCTCCTTTTCTTCTACATCTCTACATCTTTTTTCCCTCTCATTAAAGAGTTGTAAAAATTTTTTTAGCTTATAGAAGAGGTGTTTTCAGATTGCTGAAATGACTTCCAGTTAAGTGTGTTGCAGCTGAAAGGAATGTGTTACTGTTGGTTTTTATCAGTAGTCTGACAAGGCTCAGGCCACGTGATTCAAAGATTAATTCATTCTTTGTGAGCCAAAGTGAAATAAAACACACAAGAATGTCTAAATTCCAAGCACAAACACACACCCATAAGGCTCATGCATCTTGGTGGCTTTCCCTTGTGTGTTTTTTCTTCGTCTTTGTTCTGCTTTTAGCTTGATGTGAACTTTTGATAAGCCGTGGGGCCTGATCTCCGGTGCAGATAGAGATCGCCAAGTGTGATTAGAGTTGTTATCAGGCTGGAGCAGGCAGGAGCCGAGGCTCCACCGCAATAACAACAGGCCCAGGCAGGAGCAGCCGGGGTCCGGACCCTGGCAATCAGTTCCAGCCCTAATGGGATTAATGTTGTTGTATAATTAGATGATAGGTGTGAATGCATTTCTTTTCTCCCTCAATCTTTTCTCACTCAAACTCCCCCTCCTCCTCCTTCTTTCCTCCCCTCGCCTCTCCGTTCTCTCTCCTCCCTAACAAGCATTGTCATTGATTAATTTAATTAAAATTAATACTATGTATTACTCATTCCAGATTTTGTGTAAGATAACACAGGCATGTTGGGAAATTTTGGTGTTCATTGATGATTATCTCCACAGGGTTTTTTTTTCTTCCTTTTAAATGGTCTTTTCTGTTAAAGAGCGTAAAAGTTGAAGAGCGTACAGTAGGCGGGAGGGGGAGAAAAAGAGGAAAGTAACAGCATCAGCAGGATGACTCGCATCGGGTTGATTCTACAGACAGATACTAAACTGACTAGATGGTGACTGATTGAGTCTTGGACGCCAATGATTCTCATGCTGACAATAAGAAAAAATAGTTTGAGAGTTGCATATGACTGCAGTCAGTCACACCCACATGTGCATGCATGTATAGCATTTGCAACCCACTGTACACTTTAAAAACATAGAACTTATCAAGTGTATTGTCAAAGCTGTCCTGATTGGATCTTTGTAAGAATTAAGTCAGTTCTTTGATGGTTGAAGAAGCTGAAAATCAACTTTCCAGAGTGGTCATTTTCATGTGACCTAAACATTATTGATCCTGACCTTTTCAACTCGTTAAGCTCCTAAAAGCTCATTTTCAATTGTTTTTCAGTGTTTTATGCCTCTGGATGTGCCTGTTTTCTCTCTGCTCTTGTGTAAGGTTTTAGCTTCCTTGCATTAATGTGTGTGTGTGTTTGCATTTTGGCTATTCAAGGAGTGTTGACTGTGTGTCTGTGTGTCTGTGTGTGTGTGTGTGTGTGTGCATGGTCAGATACACCAAAGGGGAAGTTGGCAGGGTTATAGAGGAAACACCGTTTGTGTTCGGTGTGTGGATGAGTTATTACCCTTTCCTGCTATTTACCCAAGGGACAGCCTCATGGTGAATTATGGTTCCTCAACTCAACGCCATTTTAAAAGGTGTCACCCATGACCTCAGCGCTGACGACTCCATAGATGAGGGAGGAGAGAAAACATTACCCCGGCCAACAGTAGTGTAATCTATGTCCAAACTGTTTGTTCTAGCAGTAATTACCACTCTGCCAGCTCTTCCCAGGGAGCTTTGTGAGGGCTTAACTCATGGCTGACATGCTCCCTATTAGAAACAGTGGATGTTTAACTACAGGAGCCAAAGAAACCAAGCCCTCTCCAGCTGCTGGCCGATCGATGCATGAAAACACAGGTCTGAGGACACATGATGGGATCATGAGATCATGTTTAAATGTGTGTGTTAGGGGTGGGACGGTTCATAAAATTCACGGTTTGGTTCGGCTCACAGTTTGGGGTCATGGTTTTCGGTTCGGTTTGGTACATTTATGGTACAGCAAGGAGGTCAATTTACAACTTCAGTTTCAACATGCATTTCATTTATTTGGAAAAATAAGTCAACAACTTTGTCCTCACAGCAGTAGACTAACTTAAGGAAAAAACACTTCTTCATTGTCACATCTCATGGCTGGACTTCTTATCTAAAAGAAAAGTGCCACTGTGTTATTTAAAAAGAATTTATTAATAAAAACAAATCATCAACAAATAGTGCAGCATCAGGTCAGCCAGCACTGGAGCTTTTTAACAGTAACATATACTAGGCCTGCATCATAAGAGGGAAATCTGCAACGTGCAATGATACTGACTGCTCAGTATTGCAATGATGATATGACTTGTGATAAATAAACAAATGTTGATGTTTTCATATTAGCTATACTTATGTCAGCCTGGTTGTTTTTACATTCAGAACCAGATTAGAATTGAATATTTAAAATACAACTAGGACACATGTTTCAAGAGTAGCAACAGTAATATTTACAACAGCAAAGTCACCATGGAAACTCATTAATATCTCACTAGAAACAATCTAACATAGTAATAAAATAAATCATATCCCTGAGTGAAGTTTATAAAGACTGAAGAACACAAACATCAGTCAGTATCAGTCCTTCCTCCTGTCCTCTGTCCTCTCTTCTTTCCTCTTCTTCTCTCCTCCTGTCCTCCTCCCTCTGCTGATGTGAACCACTACAGGTCCTGCTGGTAAAGAGGAGGAGCTGCTTTGTCTCAGCCAGCTGATGAGTTTACTACTGATACATGACAAACTAACCTAAACAGTCAGACTACAGAGCCTACTGCCAGCTTTAGTTTACTACTGAGATACATGACAAACTAACCTAAACAGACTACAGAGTCTACTGCCAGCTTTAGTTTACTACTGAGATACATGACAAACTAACCTAACAGTCAGACTACAGAGTCTACTGCCAGCTTTAGTTTACTACTAAGATACATGACAAACTAACCTAAACAGTCAGACTACAGAGCCTACTGCCAGCTTTAGTTTACTACTGAGATACATGACAAACTAACCTAACAGACTACAGAGCCTACTGCCAGCTTTAGTTTACTACTGAGATACATGACAAACTAACCCAAACAGTCAGACTACAGAGTCTACTGCCAGCTTTAGTTTACTACTGAGATACATGACAAACTAACCTAAACAGTCAGACTACAGAGCCTACTGCCAGCTTTAGTTTACTACTGAGATACATGACAAACTAACCTAAACAGTCAGACTACAGAGTCTACTGCCAGCTTTAGTTTACTACTGAGATACATGACAAACTAACCTAAACAGTCAGACTACAGAGCCTACTGCCAGCTTTAGTTTACTACTGAGATACATGACAAACTAACCTAAACAGTCAGACTACAGAGTCTACTGCCAGCTTTAGTTTACTACTGAGATACATGACAAACTAACCTAAACAGTCAGACTACAGAGTCTACTGCCAGCTTTAGTGTCAGCTTGTGTAGCCGAGGGTTATGTTGCTCCTAAACTTTGTGAGGACAATAAATTAATAACACAGACGCTCCATAGTTCGGACCCTTGTCAATAACAGTGTATCATCGCTTCACTGCTACCGTTCCACCCTTCACAATAAACTCCCCGATCACAACCACTGAATACTGCTGACTAGAAGGAACTAAAGTCATGTACTTGCATGTTTACCATTTGCCGATTGCCGGTGAGCTAACGTGCAGGTGAGTTAATAGCTGTGTTAGTGTGAACATGGTGGTGATTGAGAGACATGCACAGTAAAGTCTGGTCAGCCCTCATCGAAACTGAGCCAATCACAACACACACCTCCCCTTGGCCCAGCCTCTTTCACATAGTCACTGCTCATGTGTGACAATAAACCCAACGAACAAAATGCCCAATCCCCCCCACAATCTCTCTCTCCAGAGGCAGTGATAAGACAGAGACCTGGGGACAACGTTTTTTTTTTCCAAACTTCCCCCCATTTGTTGTGTGTGTGTGTGTGTGGGGTCTTCTACTGTGGTAAAACTTTTTCCTTTTTCTTATTTCTCTTTTTTCTTTTTTTTTTTTTTTTTTTTTTTTCTCTCTTATTTTTCTCTTTTCTCATTTTTTTTTTCTCTCTCCTCCGACGTTTTTTTTTTTGTATATATTTTTATTTTTTTTTTTTTTTGAGAGAGACACCCCCCCCCCCCCCCTCCCCCCCCCCAAAGGCAGTGATAAGACAGACCATTTGTTCTTCTACTGGGCTCTGTTCCAGGGCGTTAAGGCAACCTGGGCAAACAACTGACCTGACCTGCTTTTACCCCCCCCCCCCCCCCCCCTCTCTCTCTCTCTCTCTCTCTCTCTCTCTCTCTCTCTCTCTCTCTCTCTCTCTCTCTCTCCCTCTCCCTCCCTCCCTCCCTCCCTCCCTGAGACACACACACACACACACACACCCTCACACACATACATACACACACTCTTGTCCCGACCGACAATAAATGCAACTGTAGCTTGAAGCTGCTAAGCTTGAATTTCCAGATCACCAATATTTATCAGACTGCCAGGGGTCAAAGGTCAAATTAGCCTGACAAGATGGACCAATACTAAAGTGCTCAATACACACACACACACACACACACACACACACACACACACTCACTCAGGGCGTTGACCTTTGACCCTGTGTGCACCTGCTCTGTAGTCCACCATCAACTGGGAAAAAAAAGCCTCGCCGTGCCATGTGGTTGCTGGTGGGTAAAACCTTGTAGCTGTATTGTATCTGTTAAGTTTTTGCATATATATATATATATATATATATATATATATATATATATATATATATATATATATATATTTTTGAGTAGTATTTTTTTTGTATTGCATTGCAATTGTATTGCATTGTATTGTATTCTTCAAGATGGCGTTGTGTGAGTGGCAGCCTGTCACAGCAGCTCTACCAACTTTCTGAGATTTTTCAGCTTTTTTACATGTAGTTTGCTTTTTTCCTTTGTTTTTCTTTTTACTAGTTGTTCCACATCTGCACAATACAGCCATGGATGTGCAAATAGTGATTCTACTAGTTATATTACTGCTGTTTTTCGGACTTTTTAAGTCCATATCTGGAGACCCCTTACAGATCCATTGTAAATGTGTACATAGTGTAAATATTTATTATTATTATTATTATTATTATTATTATTATTATTATTATTATTATTATTATTATTATTATTCATTATTATTTTACTTGATTACTAACTGTATTTTTTATGTTGTATTTTTTCTGCACATTTCTTAATTTTATCTTGATTTTTACCCCTGTCCCTCAGTGCTGCTGTGACATGTAAATTTCCCCCATTGGGGATCAATAAAAACTATTCTATTCTATTTTATTCTATTCTATTCTATTCAATGCAGTGTCGATTTATGTGTAATGGACAAAAAGGACGTATCATCAGAGTTGATCTCATGGCATTATGCATAAAGGAATGTGAGCTTTATTCACATGCACAGATACTGTACTTGCATAAATGGGAAGTATATTGGGTACAATGAACAAAAATACAAAACAGAATCAGTCAGAAAGTCAGAAAACAAATCAGTTAGAATCATCATGTCACACTTTTTATTTGGTATTTATTTGTGAAATAACTCACATGATAATGTCTGGAAGACAAAAAAATTAGCCAAATGAACAACTCTGCAATCTGAATTTCATCTGAGCGACCTGCACTCTCACATGTTAAATCCAAAGTAGTAAACACTACACATGCAGTTAAGTATGGAAACACTTTGGGTTTCACAAATTGCAGGAAAAGCAGAGCTAGACATCACGGCTAAAGCTGCATGCTAACTCTGTCAGGGACAGGAAACATCGTATTGCGGTAATGTGTGGTCAAGCCAGCCGTCACTTTCATCTCTGTGGTCAAATGGGCGGATGCTACCACTGTAGAGCTCCATATACTGACATTTATGTTAAATGCATTCAGACGGCCCCGATGGAGCTGATCATGGATGGATAAAGAGAACGGAGCTGACGGAGAGCTAGAGATGGATTTTAGTTAGGGGAAGTATACATGTTTGACTATGGCTTTTAAAATTAAGGTGTTAACAAAGGGAACTGTGTATACAAAATACGTCCATGGAAATAAGGTTGATAGGATTATATTCACCAGAAGTACAAAATATTACATGATGCTTATAAATTAAAAAGAAAATATTACTAATTTGAGAGGAAAATGTCTTTGGTCTTTGATTTTTGGGTTTCTGAAAAAAACAATTCCTGACAATAACTGATATATTCGACTTCAGGACATCTCTGATTACATACATGGTGAAAATCAAACATTCTTACTGTATTAATTTAGAGATTTCCAAAGTCCCTAAGAAGTAAATGATTTAACTTTCCCCCTTAGTCTAGTGTTCAAAAAGTTAACAAAAATAGGAATAAATCGCAATATCAAATTACAATACTTGTAGAATCGCATCCTTCAAATTCGCAATACATAGGGACGCGGCACCCAAGTATTGTGATAGTATTGACTCAGAAGATAGGTGTGTCGTCTCAAGTGGATGTGCCAATTGATAATAGGTTTTCGGGGAAGTGCAACTGGCTGACCTTTAATAGCACATAATACACAGGTATGCAAGCAGATGGTATTCCTTTACAGCTGATGTGAAATGAAATTCTGATTTTCTTCTCATCTTTGAAATGAAACATTGTCATGACAAAAAATGGGGCATTTCCTCAGTAAGTGTGTTGTTGCTAGGACTGTAAAGACTTCAGACAATTAAGTAACCAGGCTGGTTATAAGAATGAAAGAATAAAAAGGAAAGCAGAGAAGAATCGACCGGGAGACGAGGAGAGAAACAAATCCAGAGACAGGATAGAGAAGGTGAACAGTCACCATCAGGAAGAAGATGAAGAGAAGGGGACAATGAGGGAGAGAGGAAGCAGAGGAGGGTAGAAGGAAGAAAAATAGAGGCGATAAGGGCGACTCAGTGTTCGAGACAATGCAAGTAGAAAGTCGAGATGCTGGAGGAGCCTCATGGGAGGCACCTTAACAGAGGAGGTCTAGACCAGTGGCTCCTGTTGCTGTCTGTCTGTCTGCGCAAAAACAAAATTCATTTTTAAAATAAAAAAAGGTTTTAGATAAATTCTAAATGTATGAACGAAAATAATCCACTTTTGATGTTGGATTTATGTCAAAGGTCACTTTGAATGATTAACTAATGATAATGTAGAAAAACAAAGACCTTAAATGTGGGATGTCCGCATTCATGTTGGGACGGCTTAGGTTGTATTTCGCGACGGTTGTGGGAGGATGGTGTAAAAAGTTAGTTTAGAGCTCTGTAACACCTTTTTAGGGATCGGAATTCTAGTATCATTAATCTTCAGGTGGTTGACATAAGCGATGACCTGGGCAGGTGCTAAATTTCAAGCTTTTAAAACTCACTTTCTGGTCTACTAACTTGCCTATTGTGAAAATGCACCTTTTGTTGTTTTTATCAGCTGTCAGAGCTATAGTTGTTGTTGCAGTTCCCTCTGACTGCCAACAGGGGATGATAAAAGCCATAAATGACTGTTTTTTATTGAAATGTAGTGTTAATGTACTTGATTACATTTAAGAATGTAAGGCTGATCATCAGGGCCTAACTCACCACTCTCTCCGTCTCTCCCTGTCTCCCAGTATCTCTCTCTCACACGTCTCCGTATGTACATTATGAGTCATGTGAGCCAGTAGTGTTGCAGTGATCCGGGCCTTTGGATTGCTTTGTGCTTGTGTAAACCGTGGTGCTCCGGCTCCCCGACTGATAAGTGAGCTGCCAATCAACTGGCTGTGTGTGTGTTGTGTATAGTGGGGCGACACGTTTGTGTGTCTGGCTTTACAGTATGCTCATACGATATGTGCTACAGGTGAAAAGATATCATATTTGGTGCATTTAATATAAATGAGTTACTGTAAAATATATATATATATATATATATATATATATATATATATATATATATATATATATATATATATATATATATATATTTTTATTTTTTTTTTTTTTTTTTTTTTTTTTTTTTTTTTTTGGAAAGAGGAATTCAGCAGAATTCACTATTAAGACTCACACTTGTTATTGTACAAGAGCTGTTAGGGCTGATGATTATCATTACTATCTTAATTAACCTCGTAGTGTTCAGCACTATGTGCTGGTGTTTATTTGGACTGTGACATTCGAAGCTTGTGAAGACCTGGCTACTGGAAATGGTCAGGGCTTGTGCTTGTCAAACAGCATCAGACATGTAACCCAGTGCTTTCTGTCACCCAAGATGGTGATTAACAGGATAGGGGAAAATGATGAAAACACACACACACACACACACACACACACACACACACACACACACACACACACACGTATGTTTGTTGTTCCTTTTTTTGTTTTGAAATGCTGGGCAGGTTTTCCTCTTTAGGTCTGTAAAAGAGAGCATCTCTCAGTTTGACCTGCTTACAACGCCTAGCTGTATGGGATGCCACCAGGGTCATACGTAGGGCTGCAAATAATGAGTATTTGTACTATCGATTCATCTACTGATTGTTTTAAATGTAGTTAATTAATCATTAGGCCTATAAAATATCAGGAAATTGTGAAAATGCACATTATTAAAATTTAAACAAATTTAGCAGAATCCTCCTAGATGTCATTAAATGTCTATATGTTCATACATTAGTGTTGCCAAAACATTGAATTATTGATATTCTATACATATATACATGTTTCAGTACTCATTTTGTGCAGTATGTCCATCTTCTCTGTAATATGTGTGTGTGTGTGTGTGTGTGTGTGTGTGTGTGTGTGTGTGTGTGTGTGTGTGTGTGTGTGTGTGTTAAGAATCTGCCGATACGATACGTATCATTGTGAGACTATAACGTGATCTATTATCAATTTTTTAAATCTAATTTTAGGAAAACTGTCATAGTATAAAGAACACACCGGCATATCCATAACATGAGTAAAACAGTTTTTTTACGCAATCAGGACAGTGGGATCAGCATTTACGTTTATCACAGTCCCTGGAACGTCCAACATCATAGCACTACTTTGAGAGGGCATATACACTGAGAGCAAGTATACCAGTATCTTTGCAAATGAAAGAAAGTATGTAAAGTATAAAGTATGGGATGACTTAATCTCTGCATATATATAAAAACACACACACACACACACACACACACACACACACACACACACGGACAAAATTGTTGGTACCCTTCGGTTAATTAAAGAAAAACTCACAGTGGTCACAGAAAAAAACTTGAATCTGACAAAAGTAATGATAAATAAAAATTCTATGAAATTTAACCAATGAAAGTCAGACATTGCTTGTCAACCATTTTTTTTATTTAATAAATAATCTCATGAAACAGGCCTGGACAAAAATGATGGTACCCTTAACTTAATATTTTGTTGCACAACCTTTTGACTAACTTTAACTTTAACTCAATGAGACTTCTGCACCTCTCAGCAGGTATTTTTACCAACTCCTCGTGAGCAAACTGCTCTACTTGTCTCAGGTTTGAAAGGTGCCTTTTCCAGACGCCATGTTTCAGCTCCTTCCAGAGATGCTCAGTAGGATTTAGGTCAGGGCTCATAGAAGGCCACTTTAGACTAGTCCAGTGTTTTCCTCTTAGCCATTCTTGATGTTTTTAGCTGTGCGTTTTGGGTCATGGTCCTGTTGCAAGACTCATAACCTGCGACTGGGACCAAGCTTTCTGACACTGGCCAGCACCTTTCTCTCTAGAATCCCTCGATAGATAGATTTCATTGTACCCTGCACAGATTCAAGACACCCTTTGCCAGATGCAGCAAAGCAGCCCCAGAACATAACAGAGCTCCTCCATGTTTCACAGTAGGGACAGTATTCTTTTCTTGATATGCTTCATTTTTCTTTACGTCTGTGAACATAGAGCTGATGTGCCTCGGCAGAAAGCTCCATTTTTGTCTCATCTGTCCATAGGACATTCTCCCAGAAGCTTTGTGGCTTGTCAACATGTAGTTTGGCAAATTCCAGTCTGGCTTTTTTATGATTTGTTTTCAACAATGGTGTCCTCCTTGGTCGTCTCCCATTAAGTCCACTTTGGCTCAAACAACGACGGATGGTGCGATCTGACACTGATGTTCCTTGAGCTTGAAGTTCACCTTTGAACTCTTTAGAAGTTTTTCTGGGCTCTTTTGTTACCATTCGTATTATCCGTCTCTTTGATTTGTCTTCAATTTTCCTCCTGCGGCCACGTCCTGCGAGGTTGCCAAAAGAAGAAGAAGAAGAAGAAGATAGTCCTTTATTAGTCCCACCAGATAGTCCTTTAAAAGTCCCATGGATCTTAAATTTCTGAATAATTTGTGCAACTGTAGTCACAGGAACAAGCTGCTTAGAGATGGTCTTATAGCCTTTACCTTTAACATGCTTGTCTATAATTCTCTTTCTAATCTCCTGAGACAACTCTTTCCTTTGCTTCCTCTGGTCCATGTTGAGTGTGGTACACACCTTGTCACCAAACACACAGTGACCTGACCCAAATAGGCCCACTGACTTATTACAAGATTGAAGACCCCTGTGATGCTAATTAGTGGACCCCCCTTGGATTAACATGTCCCTTTGGTCACATTATTTTCAGTCTTTTCTAGGGGTGCCATCATTTTTGTCCAGGCCTGTTTCATGAGTTTATTTTTTAAAATAATTCTGTTGAAGCATAGTTGAAAAGCAATGTCTGACTTTCATTGGTTAAATTTTATAGACTTTTTTGTCGGGTTCAAGTTTTTTCTGTGACCATTGTGAGTTTTTCTTTCATTAACCGAAGGGTACCAACAATTTTGTCTGTGTGTCTGTGTGTGTGTGTGTGTGTGTGTGTGTGTGTGTGTGTGTGTGTGTGTGTGTGTGTGTGTGTGTGTGTGTGTGTGTGTGTGTGTGTGTGTGTGTATGGCCACATATATAATATGTATATAACAAGATAACTGGTATCACTAATGAAAAGACCATATCAACCTTAATTTTCCTCCTATGGTTTGGGGAAAAACACATTTGTGCAATATCTTGACACATTGTTTCATCTTCTCTCCAGATGGAGAACGATAAAGCTTGAGTGAGCTACAGTGTATAACTAAGTTAATGTAATCTTCCTGATTAATGAAGCCCTGTTGTAACATCATTTATTATGGCCGTGTGGATCTAATATAACTTAACAGCCTGGAGAGACAGGAAGTCCGACCATAAACACTCCACTGTGTAGACGCAACAACAGAATGCAACACAATGTCACTGTGATATCAGGTTAAAAAACAAAGCTGTAATGTTTTGTTCCAAAGTTGATTGTGATTTTTGGACCTTACTATCACTCTGCCACCTCACCCCCTCACCTCTACCTTCAGCTATTCCATCGTTTTTTTCTTATTTTCTCTCAACTCTCTGTTTTTTTTTAAACTCTCCTCTCTCTATCTGTATCCTTCCACCTCCACTTCTCTATCACCCCTTCTTTCACTCCGTCTATCTGCCCCCTCCTCCTCTCTCTCTGTCTCCAGCCAGACCCCTAGCCTTGGCGAACCAGGTCTTGGCAGTATGATAATGTGGAAAGTTGAACTGGCCCCATTACAGCGAGGCTGATGGTAGGGCCGATAAGGCTGTTGATAATGGGTGCAGATAGCGCTGACACAGCGGTCCAATAGCCTAGCACTGCCCCCCTCCCTCCTTCCCTCAACCCCCTCAACCCCCACACCCCCCCATTATCATTCCTGCCCACCGATGGGCTCCCAGAACGCTATCTCCTCTCCATTTCCACTCCTGCGACAGATAAGAATGGAAATACTGACTTCATAGCTGACTGATTAAAGTGTCTGCCTTTCTTGATAATACACAGATAAATTATGTTTTTTTTTCTTCCTCTTCGTCTTCTCTCCCTCTCTCTCTCTATCTAGAAAAGGGTGGGGTGCAGCAGAAAGAAGAAAAACCCTCTCTTTTCATTTCTCTTTTCTTTTGTGGAGCTTTTTTGGAGAGGAAGAGGAGGAGGAGGGAAACGAAGTACAGAGAGAAAAGGAGGGGAGGATTGAGAGATTCTGTAGTGGTCATATGCTTGGAAGAAGAGTATTGAGAGTATTTTATGTGTGTGTGTGTGTGTGTGTGTGTGGGGGGGGGGGGGGTCATAGAGATGGAGAGATGGAGAGATAGAGAG
This sequence comes from Pterois miles, assembly GCA_947000775.1. Classification (NCBI taxonomy): domain Eukaryota; kingdom Metazoa; phylum Chordata; class Actinopteri; order Perciformes; family Scorpaenidae; genus Pterois; species Pterois miles. The sequence continues at coordinate 1,760,308 of CAMQGK010000516.1, read as the reverse complement.
AGAGAGTAGGGGCAGACAGACCTATTTGCAGCCCAGTGAACTCCCACTGCAGCTACAGACATTTCCAGGTTGACTTTTTTTTTTATATCACTGATCCTTCGAGTTTGATACAGAAAAGATGCCTGATGGATATGCTCCCTGCATCCAAATCCTATAACCCATTTGCTTTTTATCCCCCACCACCACCAGCAGCAACCTCCATTTCCCTCCCTCTCTTATCTTTAGCTCTCCAGCTCTCTGTCCGTCCAACTGAACTTCTGTCCTCCTCCTCTCACCTCTTCCTCTGTCCTCTCCATGAGCAGAAATTC